>BMAW01120975.1:114462-189383 GCA_019974015.1 Nephila pilipes | reverse complement strand
TGAAATCTGAGGTGATGATGATTAGTTATTAGTGTAGTATTATAACACATCTGATCTTTACGCTTATATAAAAAATGGTCAAACAAGAAATGTAGTCCATTTACTAATTTTACAATAAAAAACGATTTTCAGTGAAAAATATTTTTTTTCTTTTATTTTATTTCACAACACAATCACAGCAACACAAAGTAAGATAGTAAACTGATTGATGTATTGACTCGGTAAATCTCTATGTTCACTAAAATACTTTTATTTACTTCCCTAATAATATCAGACCAGGCATGGCCAGGTTAAGCTAGTATTATATAAAATACTTTATATCCAATATTATCAAGTTAATTCAATGTCAAAATGTCCCAAAACTTCGAGAAATGTCATCACAATAACTGTACCTTTTTTTTTTTTACTCATTAGAGAATCTATATACATTTATTTTATAATAACCATAATGTAGAAACAAAAATTAAATTATTAATAAATATGGTTTTGTTATTTTTTCAGTAATTTTATCACTAGTTAAAGAGCATCAAACTTTTTAAATAAAACACTTTTTTTGTAAAAAAAAAAAAAATTACCAAAACCACTTATATTCAATACAAGAAATCTACAACTGCATTAGTTTCATTTCAAAAAATAAATTGTAACTTTCAGAAAGAGAATATCTTAACTTTATCTCGAACAGTTACCTAGCTAAAGAAATAATCAAATGCGTCACATCTTTGATGAGATTCTCATGTTCTAGTATTTTGCCTGGCAGTACTAATCTGAATTTCTGGAATCTCTCTCGATGCTTCATTCACACATGAGTCGGAAGCTTTTCCTGCAAATCTCTTATCGGTGGTCGGGAATTAGCAGGAAGAAACCTACTTCGATAATATCACCACCTAATCCTTCTTAGCAAATAGGAGAAGCCTCGGTGATAGGAAGGATAAAGAAGTAATGAAATTTCTTCGCGATCTACGCAGCCTAGATTGTTTCTTTCTGGTTTACCATTTGCTATTACAGTTACGATTTCATTTAAGGTAATGACAGCTCTACGAGAGTATGATCCAAAACAGAAATTTTTGAGGTAGGACTTTGTCTTTATACAGTGTCAATAAATTGAAAAAGGGGTTGCCAACATGACTAATGCTGTAAATTTCTCCTTACCTATTCATGTATTTTTACTATAATGTTGTCAAAAACGTAATTATTCAGAAAGATGTACATATATGCATATATATTAAATTATTGAATTAGGAGCACTTAATACAAGTATTATTAAATACAATAGAAGACTATATCATGATACACAGGCTATTCACAAACCTTGCCTTCACTAAAATATCGGAATTTTTCTGATTTTATTTTTAAGTTTCCAGCTCCTTTCCGAACAAAGGAAACATGGTTACGAATATTAGGTATATTTTAGAAATGTAGGGAATATAGATATAATCAAGTCGTATGAAAGCGGCAAATAATCGAATTCAATCTTGAAAGGTTACGGTAACTGCAAGATTGCTAGTGTGAATGCTTTGAATAGTAAGCAGGAATTATTTGCGAGTGTTAGTTTCACATATAAGGACAAGGTCCCAAAGTTAGTCGAAGTTGCTCCTTTGTAGATTTACTCCCACCGTATACCGGTAAGAGCATTCTTTGATATTTGAGTTGTTCGAACTCTCTATGAGGATAATTGGATTGGTAGAGAATAATTCTCTTGTTAGATTATTAATAAAAATAAGATTATGAAAAGTGATTGACAAGATTCCAAAACTATTTCGGTGTGACTATTTGAATTTACATGTGCATGGAAATATGCCAAATTTTAGATTTGAGATAAGACTAATATTGAAGTTGATAGGCGAGGTGGGTAATAGAAATAAGTCACAAATTTATAAAGTAAATATTTAAATATTTCCTTTTCTATGGATTTTTTTGAATACCTTGTTTGGAAATTGATTTGAATATAAAAAAAGTATATCAATAAAATACATGAGGTAGAATGGAACGAAGCAATGGTAATACAACTCGTCATTTTCACTGTTCATTTCAAAGTTAACCAACATTTGACACTACAACTTTGAAAAGGAAAATAAGAAGAAAGAATAACAGTGCATCGAATGGTATTTGTCGAATAATCTTACTTGAGGATGATGTTATCATTGTTTGACAGACTTTCAAGAAGACCGACGTTATCTATTTTAATCTAATAAGTTTACTTTTATAGGAGTGGTTAAGAAATAGAAGAAATATGATACTTTGCTGATTCTATCAAGAGATTTATAATTCTCTTTTATAACATATGATACTTTTCAAATTCATATATTGTTCATACGTGAATCACAATGTCATAGGAAAATTTAATTTAGGGTAACATTCCATAATATTGATAGATATCACACCTACCTGCGTAATCTTTTGCTTCATATGTTTATTGCATTAATATTATGCTTATTCTGCCTTTTCCCATTATGTATTTATTTTTTTGTCCTAGTCAGTACGTTACTAAGCAGATAGAATATTAGAGATATATATAATCAAGAGAATACAAACTCGGCATCTTTTCTCATTCAAATTTGATTAATTTTAAATAGAAATTAAGTTCTTTTCATAAAAATAATAAAGTTGTGACTTTCTTCAACGCTCCTTTTGCGCAAGTGAAGAAGGGCTTATTAGAAATGGATTCATTGAAAAAAAAAAGGAAAATAGAATGAACAGAATATTTTATTATCTTCATTAGCCATATCACTTGTAAAAAAGAGGTGATTTGAAAAATATTAAATTTTAAAGTGAAAATCTGAAATTCAAACCAAAATTCTCTGTTAAACTTAAAGAAAAAATAGTATTCACAGCCTTTTAGTCTACAGCTTTCAAAACTATAGTTTACATTATGAATGATCGTATTCCCCGCAGGTATATAATATTAATATAAAAATAAAATTTAGAGAAATTATACAACTGTAAGAATAAATAAAGTAATATAAGGATTATATTCTACCTAAAATAGTATAATTAACATTTTATAATCAATTTTTTTTTATTTCCCTTTTTCATCAGCTTTCCTTTTGTATTATATTTTCCTTTCATTTCACGAACTTTAACATGAAAAGAATTTTACCTAAAAAGGAAACAATGCGCTGGTATTTTAATAATGCATTGGTTGATTATTTCTTTTATTTATGAAAGAGATTACATTCATCACAAAAAATATGTTTAAACATTTTGTACAAAGAATTTTCAATATTTTGTAATGAATATTAATTTACGTTTCTTAGTACAATGCTTCAAAAATTAGAAAACAATAAAATATTACATTAAAAATATTTAGCACGAAGTTAAACGTAAAGAAGACATCAAAACAAAGAGATATATTTCCTTATTAATATTTAATGCTGTCAGATAATTTTTATTCTAACTACTTTTGGAATTAATAACAAGAATTATTCATATTTAAGTAATAGTATATGTTTGTATCGACATTGCTTTATTTACATGTTCGTTCTCAATATATTTGTATTCACTAAACTTTTATATAAATTTTAAGCGTTGTATGTTGCATTTATTTAAACATATAATTTGATATTTGTAAAATAAATGTTTCAAAATTTGTTCAATAAAGCATTTGATTATTCTAAAAGTGTTTTAAAATACAATATTTGCACTGTACATATATATCTTTAGTTTATTAGTTACGAATTCATTGATGCAAATTATTAAAGATTAGTATTGATTTAATAATCATCAGTATATCTGATTGTTAAAACTACAATTATGATAATGAAATGTGTGACTGATTCATATATTTGAATACTTGAGCTAGTGAAACGATACGAATATTTGTGAATAAAAATGTAATATAAATATTCAATGAAAAATATAAACTTGTTCGAATATTTCATAAAAATTAATAACTGATATAAACACTTTTTGGGATATGAAATAATGCTTGTTTATTTGCATAGACAGCAAAGGACTAAGACTTCAAACCACTCTCAGAGACATGGAAAAAAATAGCTAATATTTGTATTTTAGTATGTTTCTCCTAATCAAGCACTGATTTTTCTTCTATTAAATTCTGTTAATCTTCCTTTGAGACAATTTTTAATTGTGAAAAGTGCAACTGATATTTTTTTGATTGAATAAACAATCCTTAATCTTAAATATATTATGGAGATATTTGATTTGATGAAGATGAGGTGGTGCAATTGGTAAGGGTTTAGTTACCGCATAACGTTACAAGTAATCCGTGCAGACTATGATCCATTTGTTTCCATGGCCAGATTTAAGAAGTCTCTCAAGAATATAAACCCCAAAGCGATGGAAAGAAGATATAGCTGGAGGAAGGGAAACTAAGTGTCCAGGTGGCTGTTGAGGAACGGATTTCCTTCTTTGTCATTCCCAATAATGCAGGATATATCGAATGTGACATTTCGGTACATCTCTGGATAATAAAATATTTTACGGATTCTGTCATAAGTTTTCGCAAAACTAAGATGTCCAGCAATAGGAGCGTCGTGAAAGTGTCTCAGTGTGTCTGCTTATAGATATTTGGGAATGACTGGCAACCACTCTTTCTCAGGGGGATCATAATTTTTTCTGCATAGGACTCCATCAATTACAATTAACTCGAATTCTTTAATATCTCTGGATGGTACTATTTTGGAGAAGTTTACTTTTGTAAGGGTCAGGTATCTGTTCTGTTCAATAGCAAGGTTCATACTCGTGGTGATAGCTAGAAATTTATCTGGTATCTCAGTTTCTTCTTCCACTGACTTTCTAGACAGAGAGTCGGCATCTTTATGTTTCTTACTGTTTTTGTACTTGACAACGAAGTGTGTTTCTCAAATCAATTTACCCATCTTGAAAGCCTTCTAGATGGATTCTTGAGACTCGTGTACCAGCACAGAGAAAGATGAGCAGTGATAACAGCAAAACGTTTTCCGAATAGGTAAGGCCTAAATGTGTTGATAGGCCAAACAATGGGTAATCATTTCCATTCCGTAGTAGAATAGTTCTTTTCGGGTTTTGTCAAAGTTCAAGAAGCGTATGTTGCAACGTTTTCAACTTCATTCTGAATTTGCATCAGGACTGCTCCAATAGCATACCTGCTGGCATCTGCATAAATTTCTGTTGGGTAAGTTTCGTCGTATATTCCATATAATACTGGGTCAGAAGTAAATGCTTTCTTCAGATTTTTAAGAGCTTCTAATTCTTTAGGATCCCAATGAAATTTCGCATCGCCTTTTAACAGCAGCTGCAATGGTTCAGCTAGATAACAAAAACCCTTAATAAATCTTCGGAAGTACACTGCGATAAACGGGTATGCAAAATCGAGTAGAAAGTGCTCACTTTTGAATACTTCACATACTAAAAATGGCTCCGATCCCAACGTATTCAAATTTGAGATTCGCACATACTCATTTTTAGTAACAAGCACATACTCAGAATGGCAACTTTACGTACTCACTTTTGAATACGTCACATACTCAAAATAGTTCCGATCCCAACATACTCATATTTGAGACTCGCACATACTCATTTTTGTACGTACTCAAAATGGAAACTTCACATACTCATTTTTGAATATAATCTTGTATCAATTATGAGTGTGGAATAGAAAAATGAGTGTCATGTATTCATTTGTGAATCTGTTACTGCATCAAATATGAGAATCAAACAATCCAGTGAGTATGTTTTGAATTTATTTTCCGATACTGTTGTATCGAAAATGAATTTTAAACAGAAAAATGTATATCAATTAAAATTTTCAGGGAAATAAATAAGCGCTCCTTTATTTGCAAGTATCATTTTCTTCATCTTATATATTATTTTACACTTTATGAAGTTTTTGTTACAAAACTTCCGATTCAAAATTCATTCATTTACTGTGTGTAACAAAACTGTTACATTTAGAAACAAAAATGCAACTGTTTTGTGATCATAAACTGTAATTTGAGCTTATACCTCAAATTTAAATCAATTCGAGTGGTTTAATAAATCTTAAATTAACGAAAATCGATTCGATTCAAGAGTTAAATTCTTTTCAAAACAAATGTGTAAGGAATGTGAGCTATTAGTTACAGAAGCAATTCAGTTCATTAAGAATTATATTTATGTTTTTAGAAGCAATATATATAGTTTGTTTCCTATATGTGCAGAAAATGTAGTTTTATTTAAAGTTCAGTCACTTAATAATAAGTTATTAGAAATATCTTGAAACATTATGATGAATATTAGATTTTCCATTATAAAAAACTTAAAATTTTTTTCATGTACATTGTTTACATGTGTAAAAAATGCTGTACATTACTGTGTACAGCATTTTCCCCCCCATCTAATATATATTTACTTTTGAATTAACATCATAACTAAACTAATACCTAAAATTAATGATTCGCTGTACAAAACCATATCATATTTATGAAAAATTTATTCTGAATATCATGCACATAGATATCGGGTATTTAAAAACAAAACATTCACAATTTTGAAACAAGAATATTAAAAAAAAATTAATATTTTAACTCCTGCAGATGAAGGCATGTCGCTTTAAAAATCACTTATAAACACTGCTATCTAATCCATGCTATATTCCAACTCTATCCCCATTCGTACAACATTGCTTATGTTATAATCTAGCTTACAATGAGGTATTTAAAATATAGGAAGTTCTCATTTGTAAAGGTAAACAGATTTTTTACTTCTTTCAAAACAACATTTTGTCAGGTTACTAACTACGAGTGAAAATGCTTTTCAAACAACGCTGTTTCAAATAAATATACTATTTTTGCATTGTTATTATGTAGACAGTTCTTTAATTTTTCGAAAGAGAAGCAAGTCATCTACACAACCATATAATACAGCTATATTTTTGGAATATACTTAACCATTATAGTATAAACTATTACATGTAAGAATTTCTGCTTGGTCTGTGAAACCATCCATTCTATAAAGCAGTTCTTGCTGCTTTGAATTATGAACTTTGACACACTTAGATTCCAAAACATGTGTTATACAAGGAATTTTAAAGTTTTTTTTTCTTCCCAAACACGTGTTATTTTTAATTGGTGTTAATGGATTAAAATTTACTCGGACAGAGCTTGTCTCCTTATGACAATTGATATTTTTTATTATAAAAAATATCAATATAATAAGATTTTTTTTTAGAAATATCACAAGTGTTTTCAATTTTTTTTTTTTTTGCTATACGTATTATACAATAACATAAATCTATTTTAAACAACATGGATCAGTTCATAATTAAAACAAAATATACATTATGCATTAGTTTGTAAATACATTTAATTTTTATACATAATGTCACATATTGTAAAGAAATTTTGGAATATAGAATAATAAAAAGTATTGAAACTGATTAACATGTTTCATTTTGCCAATTGAATATGTTCATTTTGTAATTTCTCTTCTAAAAAAAGTATGATAAATTTTACACCAAATTACTCTCTTAGAAAGGTTAATTGCATACAAAAGTTTTTTGTAAACCTGCCTATTTCAAGACTTCTAAGCCATTTTATTGGTTAGAAACCTTTAAAAGCGGGATTTTAAATTATGTGATTTCAGCACTTAGATTTGTGTCATGATATATACTGCTGTTTGTAGAAAATGCAATACCATGAAAGAATCATCAGAATCAAATGAAATTTAATGCAGAAACGACTTGTACTGATACAAATAAATGATGAAATTTTCAAAACAAAAGAAACAAATTAAGCGTCCGAAATCAGTATTTGGTGCAGCCACCATGCGCTGCAATAAGTGCTGCTATACGACGTGGCATGGAGTCAAACAGATGTTGAATATCTGCTTGAGGAAGAGAATTCCATATCGCTTGTATGCGCAACCAAAGTTCGTCTTTGGAAACTGCAGGACGCGGATCACGAGCGAGACGCCGACCAACCATATCCCACACGTGCTCAATAGGCGACATATCCGGTGAATAAGCAGGCCAAGGAAGAAGTTGCATGCGTTGTGCTGAACAGAAGTCTCGAACAGTCCGCGCAACATGTGGGCGTGCATTATCCTGCTGAAAGATAGCTCCAGGGATGCCTTGAAGGAAAGGAACGACTTCGGGCTGTAGCACTTCACGGACGTACCTGTTGCTATTGAGATTATCCTCAATTCGTATCAAATTGGATCGTCCATGATACGAAATCGCACCCCAGACCATAACTCCGGGTGTTCGATCACTATGTCGTTCAATAATACACTCAGGAAGGCAGCGTTGACCGGCATAACGTCTAACACGAACACGGCCATCATGGGTTTACAAATTGAAGCGTGATTCATCTGAAAAGACAACTTGGTGCCAATCAGCTCGCCTGTCTCTGTGCTCAAGAGCCCACTGCGGACGCAGCCGTCGATGATTCGCCGTGAGGGGAATCCTGTATAAAGGCACCCTTGCACGCAATCCACGGCGCAGCAGACGACGACGAATTGACGAAGCCGACAATTGTACACCTGTAGCAGTAGACCAACGTGCTGCCAGCTGCCTGGAGGAAGCTGTGCGATCATTCACCGCCATGCGGAGCAGGTGTCGATCAACGCGCTCTGACGTCACCTTCTGTCGTCCAGTGCCTGTTTTTCGAGTTGTTCGGTGCTCGTCGGTCCACTGCTTCCAAACTCGCATCACTGTGGAACTGTTCCGCTGCATACGAGCTGCTATTGCGCGATAGGAAAATCCTCCTTCTCGAAGGCCGATTATCCTCCCTCGTTCAAACTCCGTAAGTTGCTTGAATTTCTTATTCTTCCGTCGTGGAGGCATACTCAGGTCTCACTAAACGTTTGCCACTAACAAATAATCATAGACTTTTTTCAACGTCCCGCTACAGCACTTTATTTATACGCTTTCAGCATCAATTCAGAGGGCGCTGCGCGCGCCGCGCACGCGCGATGGCTCTGAAACTTTATTAATTTGCATAATATCCTATAATTGACATTTGCTGCGAATTTCATTTGATTCTGATGATTCCTTCATGGTGTTGCATTTTCTACAAACAGCAGTTTACATAAACTTTTTCAATTTTGTTTTGACCTATATTATGTTCTACTGCAACAGCCACTGCCATAATGTTTTGGTGTTGCTTAAAATTGAGTTCATTTTTGATCTGAATGAATCAAATAGTATGACTTATTAGGTGTCTAAGTAAATACGTAAAACTTGCAACACAATATTTTTTAAATAATGTGTCAAAATAAGGTGAATATTTATTACATTCAGCATATAATTAAATTTGTCATAAATCATACATAGCGAAAAATTAATAATTTTACCAACATATATGTCTACCAAAAGAAACCTATGTGGTATGCGTTAACATCGGATTTCTCTATGAGCCAGCTGTATACATCTTGAACATCAGTTTTATTTCAATTCATATATTCAATACAATTCTCACATTATTCAATTATTTACATTCGAAAGGAAATAATCTGAGTATGTTTTTATACATCTATAGACTTATGCTCGTTTAATTGTGTAGTTAAAATGTTGCTCAGTAAGCCTATTTAAACTTGCTTCTGGCATTTGTTTGTACACTTCCAATATAAGTTTTAAATTATTTTCTGCCTTAAACAGATGTATTTTTGAGCTGCTAACAACTATTCCAGTCTTTTGCTTTGATTAAGCTTATTTTGTATTTCAAATTATTTCATGTTTTAATATTGTTATTCATCATTAGATCATCAGTTGATTCTGACATGTTAAAAATAAGGGCCTCAATATTTATTCTAGTATTGTAATTATTTTAAACCATCTGAAAAAAACATGTGAATACTTAAAGTGTAATTACGCTCTTCTGAATTATAGTATATTTTATATATAAACACTTTGTATTTATCAGGCTGCTTGTTTAAAAAAATAAAGCAATATTGGATTAAACTATTTTCTCATTTAATCAGGATAAATAATTAAAGCTGTAACAGTTATATAACAATTTATGATTTAAACGGGTGCAATTTTGTACTTTGAAGGGTTTTTTAATGTGTTTTGCAAACAAAATTAATTTAATCATAAGTTGATTATAATGTTTCAAATAGGTTTCAACAGTATTTAAGAAAAACATATGTGAATATGTAAATTCTATATACAATTTCAAATTTAATAATATATATTTAGCTAGCATTAAATTCTTTTTCTCAAAGTAATGTTTATTAATCAAATACAATTTTTACTTATATGTTTTAATGTAAATGAAGAGAAATTTTAACTATTGTAAACAACAAGACACATACCTAAACTTATATTAGTGATAATCTGATTTTTAAAAATATGTATAAAATGTTAATTTTTAAAATTATATTTGAATAGGAATGATACATTTGGGGATAAAAAAACAGAATTTTGAGGAAATAGA
Organism: Nephila pilipes; assembly: GCA_019974015.1. Lineage (NCBI taxonomy): Eukaryota > Metazoa > Arthropoda > Arachnida > Araneae > Nephilidae > Nephila > Nephila pilipes. The sequence goes on along the minus strand of BMAW01120975.1, from coordinate 179,031 downwards.
AAATTTTACATTCTATAAATCTTGAGAACTGTTTAAGAATCTGTAATGTTGCCTTGTCGTGCAAATGTCATTCGTGTTTCTTCCAACCAACACCAGAACCGAGATGAATTACAAAGTAATTCATCTCTGCACAAGCATATTAACTTAAAGAAATGCATGAATGAAGTGGTTAAATTGTGTAAATAAAAATACAAGTATCAACATATAAAAGGGGTAGATAATATGATTGGCCCTGTACTAAGGTGAACATTTATAAGTGTTTTTACAATTTATAATGAATTATACATATCTATAGTATTTGTGTCATGTATCGAATACAAAAGAGATTGTTTTATTTATTCAGTGTGCATAAAGGTTGGAGTTCATGAATAGAATAAAATCTGAATATACTGCACCAAATATTTATTCAAAATTTTGCAATAATTTTGGGCCACATTATAAAAATAAACCAAGACATGAAATACCTGTGTATAAACCTTAATTATATAAAAATCAAATTTTGGATTACAACACAAACAAGTAGTAGTTTCTAACCCCAAGTCATAGGAGTTTAAATTGGATTACTTAAAAAATGTGAGACAATAGTGATGAAACACAAGAAAATCACTTATAATATGATGAACAATGAGACATAACAGGAAGGATGCCTGATTAGATTGTGAAAATTTGGTTCCAAAATATGCATTAAATTTGAGTTTAAATTAAAACCATATTCATTAAAAAATATATATTCTGAAATATCTTACTCCTGTCATAAAGCATCTGAAATTTACTTCAATTCATAATAAAATTAATCAGGAATAAAAACTATTTTTGTCAACATTTTATTCTGAATGTATCATTTCTAACTTTTTTGATTACCACACAGTATTATTGGAACAAAATACGGATGTACAATTCTTCGAAAATAGTAAAACCTTACATACAAATATATATCTTAAAACAAGATAAAAATGTATAACAATTTCTCTGTCAATTAAAAAAAGACCGTTTCGTTACACACTTATGAAGTGAAAAAAATGGAATTCTTGTCGAGCATCATCGCTGTATAGTCATCGATAAAAAAAATGGCTTAAAATTTTAACAACACTGCTTTTTTAATACTGTAATGTTATTCTATAAAATATAAGCTTCATACACAAATATTTACTTGTATGAAAATAATTTTAATGCAAATTAAAGTAAGTAGTCACTAAGCTACGATTACGATGTGAATACAAACAAAAAAAACTCCTGTAAAGCACAAATAACTACTCACAGAAAATCATTTTCAAATCATAAATCATGATCAATAACAATTCAACAACATTTTTATGTCTTAAATAAAATAATCTTTCTGTTGTGACTGAGAAAAAAATGTAAACAAACACAGACGCGAAAATGAGTATCCGTACATACTCATTTTAGTATTCCTGTATTCTACCGCGTGTAGCGTGGTAAATACGAAATATAGTTCGAAATATTAAAGCAAACCATATTTGTTTTTGAAACCCACTTTGTAAAATACGTAGTCAGTATATAAAAGGAACTTTTATAGTCCTTATATCTGTAATAATTTTTTGAGAATGCTGATTTCCCATTTTTTTTTTGGTTTTGAATACTTGTAATGTTCACATTCGATAAAGGTATACGCTCAAATCTGATACAAACATACTCATTTCAAAATGAGAACGTCTAGGTATTCATTTTTGAGTATTTCTTTTTTCTCCGTGTAGGAGCAGAAACCTTCGTAAATCATGCACATTCTTTGTAGGAAAACTTGCTTATGACTTTCACTTTGCTCGAATCTGGTAGGATATCATTACTAGATAAAAGATGGCCTAGTGTTTTTACTTTTGGATTCGTAAAAATATACTTCTTTGGATTGAGCATAAGGCTAGATTCTTGTATACATTTCAGAACATTCCTTAATTAGTTAAAATGGTCCTCAAAAGTTTCCTTGAACACTGTAATATCAGCCAGATAGCCAAGACACATATTCCGTTTAAAATATGCAGCAAATTGTCCATCCTTCTCTGGAAGGTTGAAAACACACTCTCTCTGGAAGGTTCTGTACTCTGATTACATCAGACACTTAAAGTCTGAATGTTAGAGGTAGAATATCTTTTCTTCGATTAAGAATATCTCTTCTAATTTAACCGTTTAAGTAAAATGAAAAAGGCAAATTTGAAGTGTTTCTTGAGGTTCTCATGTTCTATCATCCACAACATTCAATGAGCCTCTTTGAAATCTCTCATCGTCCTTCTGGCAAGTGTATCGGGAACTTTATCAGAAAATTCCCTTTCTTGGTTAAACATTAGCTGGAGGAAAAAACTAACTTTTATAATGTCCTCACTTAAGCCCTTTTGGCAAAACAGAAGTTTTGATTATAAGACATGTACGCAGATTTTAACATTTTTTTGATTGATGTAATCTAGTTGATTCACGTCTTACTCACCAAGATTGTGATACGTAACTGAGATTACGATAACACTTAAGATAGGAAGCGTATTTTTTGGATATTGTTTCTATAATTAAGATGTTTGTGAGTGGATTACGCACCAGATTATACTGAATGAAATCTATCTTATTACAGAATGATATCCGTCTCATCATAATAAAATATGTCTTCTTTGATTTAACTTTTAATCGGAATGGTGTAGAACTTTTTTGCTTAATAAGATGTTGTTTAAAAAGTACTAATTTTTGGTGAGAAAGGGCGTTGCTAGGTGAATAAGTTATTACTATTTCTTGTCTCCTTAACTTTACATGTTTTAAATAGCATCAAAACAATTTTTGCACTCAATCATAGGTCAGTTTTGAATCTGAAGCAAATGGATGACAAAACAAAATATGATATCTGACGTGTAGAGCTGTAGGCATTTTGCGACGAGTTGTGACGAGTTAACGATGACAATTTGATTGATCATTAGTCACTAGAAAAAAATAACTATCAAAACGGTAGATTGCTTTCGGATAATCTGCTCCAAAGGAGGCGGAAACGATCTTACCGGTCGGAAAAGCCATGGCGATGTCCTTTTGGGTTGTGAAAGTTACTTATGGAATACTTATGGAATTCTTAAAAAAAAGGGAAACTGATCAATGAAAATTAGGCAGTAAGTTTTCCCATTCTAATTTTTCATTCTTAATATCCCAATTCCCAGATTTTTGGAGACCCTCTTGTATAAAATTTTTCTCCACATTAATATTTATTTTGAAAGTTCTTGTATTCTTCTAACAATAATAATTAATAGAAAGCTATAATGAATAAGAAGTATAAGTATAAATGAAGATAATATATTAAGAATACCTTAGAATCGGTAAATGAGCATGTTTAAAATGCAGCAGTTTAAGAACAAAATACATTAAATATCCCTCTAACAAGATTAAATTTTATATACTCAAAAACATCATATAATTTTTTTGACAAGCAAAATCACGTGATTTGTTCGTGAGCGATAAACAAGCGAGCATTAGTGACTGAATCACACGGGACACAGGTGGCCCAAAATGGATAAAATCCCCTTTTCACTTTCCCAGATAGGGAGATGTTCAATCAGTTATATCATTTTTAAACACTCATCTGTTCTTTTGCTGAAAGACCCAATATAAATAACTGCACCTTTTGACAAAAAAAAAGTCTTGATTATAAGGAAGATAAAAACAGTTAAATGTGTTTCTCGATCAAGAAAATACCTTTGATTTCCTTACTTTCATCATCTATGGTTAAGAATAGAACAACAATTTAGGTAGAAAGCGTAATTTTTAAAAATATCGCCTATGGTTGAAAAGTTTGAGTGGAGAATTATGCTCCGGACTTAAGACTGAATTCTATAGTCGCTTTATTTTCTGTTCTTAGGTGATTATAAGAAATAAATCTTGATTGAATTAACCTTGAATTGGTAATGTTTTTAATTCCTGGCTATTACAGAATTGTATTTCATAGTAACAATTAACACTTCCTATCGATATCATTATGCATTTATTTCTTCGTTTTCTGTTGAGATATAGGTATAGTTCATTGTATTAGAGCTTTAAAGAGATACAAATATTTTTTGATCCTATTAGTCTGAAATATTAAAGTCTTTGGAAGTTAATAAAGAGCTTAAGCTCTTGTATGCATGCAAAACATTTTATTTGTATGCTTAAGAAAGAAAATGTAATGTATAACATTTATATTGATTCGTTGTTTCTTAATAAAAGATTTTAAAGTGTAACATGTTGCTAGTATAAAAATTGTATGCTATATGCTATATAAACATGTTGCTAGTATAAAAATTGTATGGTTTATGCTATATAAACATGTTGCTAGTATAAAAATGTAGAAAAATTGGTTAATTTATTTGGACACCTACTCGCCTAATTGTCCATAGGAAGTGTTCTTCCATCAGTAAATTTTACATTTATTCTCACGTGGATTAATACACTCATGTCCTTAAATTAAGGATAATGCTAGCTCAGGAAAAGAAAGGTTTAGAAACAAAACAAACGTGGCATGTTCACAAAGCCTAGTTATTAAACAAAAGATAAAAAACAACAAAAGATAATATTTGTATGACACCTTTCATAAAAATTACGATTTTCGCTCCCAGTAGCAATTACAAGAAATATCTCTCTTACAAAAAATTACCATTATATCTTGTATGTCTCCCAGACGATGAAATACAACTCATACAACGTCTAGGCATTTTGAATACCAAAATATCGAGCTGATCTTAAAGAAGATTACTTCACTCAGCAAGCAATGCTCTCCGAAGTTCCGGTACACATATAGGGGATGATTGACGGGCTGCAAATCCTACACCATGCATGGTCCACACATGCTCTATCGAATTCAAATCAAGTGAGAATGTTAGCCGTTCCAAATGAAGATATCCTCAGATTGAAGGCATTCGTTTATAATGTTTGCATGTTGAGGATGGACATTATCATCCGTAAAAGTAAATTCTGTGCTCATGGCACCCCGAAACAAACGTGCATGTTGTCCCAGAATTATTTCCCGATAAATTTGGTCTCTCAGGGCTCCGACTTGAACATACATATCTTTTCCGGAGCTCAGTATAATAATTCCAAACCAAAAGAGTAATCCCATACCAACGTAATGGTCTCGTTCATTAATGTTGTCTTGGTGGTTGCGGGTACCTGGCGTTCTCCATACGAAAATCGGACGTAAATCAGACTGTAAAGCTAAACCTGAACTCGACGGAAAACATCACACAGGGCCACAGCTACATTGAGTTTTTTTTTACTCTTAGCTAACCGCTGGTGACAGTGAATTATTGTGAGTGCAACAGATCTGACAGGTCTACAAGTATATGGACCAAAATATCCTAAATATCTGTATTCGGAGTGCCATGAAACTGCCTTACCCATGGCTGAAAATAACTGACTTGAAAGGCCTGATATTGTGCTTTGTCTGCTTTTTTACAGTTACTGCCAAATGCCGGCCGTCGCTGGGTGTTGTAACTTGGGGAGGGGGATCTGTACTGCAACGTCTACAGACTATTATATCATTTTGGATTTGCCAAAGCCTAAATAGGGCACTTTGGGCAATTACAAGTTTCTCTGCTATTTTCATCTGAGGATGTCCACGTTTTAGGTGGCCGATAATTTTACCAAGTTAAAAAATCATCCACATGCGTCCTCTGTGTCATAATTATTTGGTTGTGGTGCTGAGCGACTTACAGAAAAAGCTTGGAACAATTTTATTTCTTTGCTACCATTCCTTATTTACACCTTTCTTACACTCTTGTCATTGTAATGAATCAATGTCCGAAGTGAATCAGACTGCAAGCTAAATCTGCACTTGTCGGAAAACACCACACAAGCCCCATGTGACTATGTCCGTATTGCATGTTCTCCACTTCAGGCTAACCGCCGGTGACAGTGAGTTGCCGTAAGCGCAACACATCTGACATGCCTACGAGCATTTAGAACAATATGTTCCAAACGTCTGTATACGGGTGCCTCGAAACTGTCGTACCTATGTCTGAAGATAACTGACAAGAAAGGTCTGATGCTGTACTTCGTCTGTTTTTTGCAGTTACTGCCAAATACCGGTCGTCATTCAGCATTGTAACGAGGGGATGACCAGTAATTTATAAAACCTATTGACAGTTACGTCATTTTCAAATATTTGCCATAACTTAGTTATGACACTTTGGGCGATTCCATCTGATACTTCCATCTGAAAATGTCCACTTTCCAGGCGACAGATAATTCTACCACGTAAGAAATCGTCCACATGCGTCCTCTATGTCGCAACTATTCGGTTGTGTACTGACTGGATTAGACAACGCTAGAGAAAAATTTTGCTTCTTTACTGCCATTCCTTATATAAAACTCTCTTACACTCTTGTCATTGTAAATTACTGTAGGGTTCATCCAAAGGCGCCCTGAAATTCGCATATTATTCCTAAAAATGTGTGCGATAAATCTACAGGTGGAAGTTTTATTTCAGAGTTCAATTTCTGTGTGATACTGAAGTATCCTTAATTTATCGGCCTGAGTATATTTAAGACGATATATAGAAAATGATCCGAAATTGAGACCTTATCTAATAACAGCAAATATCGATTTTGTTAAGTTTGAGGTATATCCATGATTTGGCCTTTGATTCTTACGCTCGTCAAAAAAGCTACACCTGGAAGAAAGTAAGGTATGTAAATGTAAATCAATAACATCTTCGTCTATATTAGGAATACATATGATTGAAATGTGTTCTGCGCTGGCGCCATTGATGCCAGCAAACATTTAACTTACTCATACCATGCCACAAAGGATCCTTGAATTAATCTCTCAGAATGTGTAATTTTGGTTTTAACAAGCATGCTTGAGTTTTATGTATCGCTATGAATTTTATAATTCCTTTGAGAAGGAAACAACAGTCATTTGAACAGTAGGGCACTTTTCAGAAGGGTCGCATCTTAGGACAGCATGAAAGCTGATGATCATTATGGCGAATTGCGAGTAATATTGGTAACGCAGATGTTACAGTTTCACGCTGTTGGTAGTACGAGGATGTTATCGCTCTTAAATAGGCTCAGATTATAACTAATTAATGCAAAAGAACTGTCCACTGAGCACGAATCACACCAATTGCCCTAATTCGGTACACGATGCAAAGAGGTATGCCCTCTTTGCACTATCCTATGAGTGAAAGTATCTTAAGCTGATTTCTTGATTTACCTGGCATGCAGACCATTACTAAGATTGTCTCTGAAATCACAACAACGTGACTAAAGACTACAATGGTGCCACTAAAGAATAGCATGGAGCCGTGTGAAATAGCGGGTTATCTTCAGTGATGAGTCTTGAATTTGTTTTGGTGAGGCTGACAATCGCACTCATATGTGGAATCAAAGCAGTATGGACGATTTGTTGTTCATTCTTCGTACATCCTGACAGCAGTGTTCGATGGTATGGGATGTGTTTTCGTGTGATGACTAGTCACTATTGGTCTTCATGATTGCCACTTAGACTAAACCTCAAAAGGTACGTTAGTGAGGTCCTTCGAGCAGTGGATTTCTTTTTTATGAACGCGTCTCAGTGAGTCTTGTTGTCGTTTCAACAAGACAACGTTAATATTCCAACCACTTCCATAGAAATTATACGAGAAATTCCAGCAGTATTGCTGAATCATTCACACACAGAACATTTTTGGGATGCCATAGACGACCATTCTGTTAAGACTCCACTGCTACAACTAAATTTGCGAAATCTACAGGCCGAAGTTAAATCTACATGGGGATGAGTTGAGCCACGACGCCGTTAATAGAGTCTACAACTCCATGCCAAGAATGCATTTAAATAATGGCGCCCCAAGATTGAGAGTTCTTATTAAGAGTTGTAATGAGATTTTGTAATTTGTCAAATAAATTTTGTCATACCTACACTAAGTGCTTAATCATTTCTTGTCGCTGGTGAATACTGACTTACTATCAAATTTCATTTAAATCTGACTATTCCTTCTTAGTGCAATTATTTTTTTGAAGACGAGTGAATTAAGAAAGTTCCAATTCAAATTGGATTCAGTTAATGTGAAAACAATTTTAAAGAAGACCTAAATCTCACCATGTTCGTGACGCCATGTTCTCATGTTTCCTGCTCGAAATGGAACCTTGCAGATTTTGATTAATTTATTTCCGAAGGGATAAACTATAGTCGTGATTAAATGCACTTGACCTGAAACATTACTTAATATATTTGGTCATTTAAACATTGTTTTCCATTTCATGGGCGCATTAGAAGTTTATAAATACCAACAATGATTTTCCTTTATTCCAATTGTTACAACATTTTCCAAGTGTCATAATATTTGAAAATTCGACTGATGTCCAAAATAATATCTGCAGCTATTTTGCTTAAAAACTTATTGATTTTTACCTGTCCGGCAATAAAAATTTACTCACGAGAGGGCAAAGTGTGTTGATAACAGAATGATTACATCATTGATAAAAATAAAAATTTGGTAAAAATTTATCTATTTGAATTTAATGTAGAAAAACGTATATATATATATATATATATATATATATATATATATATATATATATAACATTTAATATTTTTTAGCGTTTTTGGTAGCTTAATTTATATAAAGAAGTGAGGCAGTTGGCTATATTGAAATGCGTTATGCAGGAAAATTCTTTTCACTTTTAAAATGTTATCATATCCTTTAAAATAACATGACACTCCAATTAACACAGAAGATAATTTTGTTAAAATAATATTAGAGTGGTTATTATATGTCGTGTATTATGCATGACATATATAATGATTATTATAATGCTATTTTTAATTCCGTTTTATTTTCAACTTTGAATATTCTGATTTTTTTTCCGTTTACGCAGTGCACAACGATACTAATTCAAAAATATAAAGTTTTCGTTCTAAATACGAATTATAATTGACTTGTGATTGTATTCGAATTATGGTTAATTTTATACATGCTTGGGAGATGTTAAGTTAGAGAGAGGGATTCATGCTAATAATTATAAATAAAACTTCTCCATACATAAATGAAATTTAAGTTATTGTTTATGATATACATATTATTAGTTTCATTTTAAATAGAAGAGTGTATTATTATCTAACCCCCATGATTTCCGGTAGGATGAAAATAAGTTATTCATATATCATAGCACACGAACACATATTTTCGTCTTACAAACTTTTAAGATCTCTCACCTCGCACCTCACTGCGTTCGATATTTTTGTATTCATACTCCCAACTCTTGAGACTCCAAATTTACTTAGCACATACCCGCAAAATTCTTTTTTGTCTAAGCCTTAGGGAATTTCTTTAGAATAGCAAACGGATATCAGGGTTCTCGATCTATTTCCTCAATTCAACGGGTCACAGAGACTTATGGCAGACTCGAGAGAGTAATACTAGACGATTACAAGAGATTCGTTGTTACTAGAGTCGTTTGGTTCTTTCGGAGTTGTTAGGGGATTGTTGTTATCGTCTTTCTCATCAAGAAAAATATTTGTTCTTCGGCGTAATGGTTGTTTCCCTTCAATGATGCAATTAGCAATATAAGGAGTGATTCAATTATCTCAGGATAGTTTTTTCCCCTTGTTCTAAAGGAACAGCTCATTGATAGGCATATACGCTGCTTTAAAAAAGTAATATAAATTTGAGACTTTTGTAAAGTTGTATGGTAAAGTTACTTATATTTTTAAAAAAATAAATTAAGGGGCCTCACATTACAAATTTTGAATCTATTTTTTGTTATAAAAGACTCAAGTTGAGGGAATACTGTTGATAAATGTTATGACAAAATTATCACTGATTCATAAAACTATGTTTTCAGTAATTGTGTTAGTATTCATATTATTGTAGTAAACCCCCTTCTTTTTAATTAAAATGTGCATAAATTATGGTAATAGTGTATATGACGAATTATGAGAAAAATTGTATTAACTAAAAGAAATTATATTTTATTGAATTGTCATGATACTTTTGTATGTAGCAAGTTCTCGATATCTTAAAGTTAAAAGTAGCAAAATTTAAGGAATGTTGCTAGTTAGGCAAATGTTATTGAAAAGGCAAAATGTTATTGAAACAAGAATTTAATTTTTACAGGATTCTTATAGAAATCTACATGCACTCAATGCTTTCTTAATTCCAGATTTCCATGGTATAATATGTATATTTCATTCAACTCATATGAAGACTATCCTGAGAAATTTACAGCAGTTTCAAAAACTTGCAATCCACAAGAAGCCTTAGATTAGATTTCTCAATCTCTGCATCATTAAAATCGTTCAAGTTCTTAGTAATATCAATGATTTGTTCTATGAAGAGAGATTATTTATTCATAAAAACATTGAGTTGGGAGATTTAGGAATACCTGACATTTTTAAATTTTTGTACAGTATTTAGTCAATATAAGATAAAAAAATATTTATCATGAGTATTTTTTCTATTTATCAGATAAGATTTTGATGAATTATGTGACACTGATATTATGGAGATAAAACTATGTAAAACTGTAAGATGGTTTGTAAATGAAATAAATCTTGGAATTTTCTGAAGAATCTCATATTAAAAAATATTCACAAAACTGAGTTGAGAGTGGAATAAACGAAAATCATTTTCTTAAACCATTAACTCCAAACAGTTTGGGGTGTTACAGGGATGCATAATTAGTAGAAACAGCAGCCACTCCAGGTAGCTAAATCAGTTCTTACCCGGTTAGACATAGTGTAGAACTGGGCTTGGATAACAGAACGGAAAACTTATTCCATGCTGCTTCAAGTCTATTCTACATGTCATCAACCGTTTTAGCTGGAGAGGTGTGACGGACCAGTCTCTCAGCAACTCATGACTAGATGTTTTCAATGAGTGACAGATCTGAAGACCACGCAGTTCAGGCAACAATCGAATACAATGTGTACCTAGGAGGGACAAGTCACGATGTTTGATATGTGGTCTTGTATTATCTTGTTGGAAGACAGCATTTGACAACCCTCGAAGATAGGGCACAATAGCTGGACTTAAGATTTCAGGAATGTACCGATCTGCTTTCAAAGTACGATATGCGTGTCGTGTATCCAACAGCTGCCCTAATCATCACACTAGATGCAGGACTCTTATACCGATATCTAATGCAAGCAGGAGACGAGCGGACTTCTCGGAGCCTCCAAACACGTATACGGCCATCAGAATACTGCATGCAGAACCGGAACTTATCTAAAAAGACGACATAGTGCTAATCTTGTTTCCATGTTTGTCGTTCTGCACCCCAGAGTCGCCTTCTTTATGCTACATTGTCAAGGAAAGCCGAAGAAATGGTTGCTGTGCTGACAGTCCACGCTACTGAAAACGTTATCGCAGGGTACGAGCGGATACAGGGAGTGCTGCAAACATACCAATTTTCTGACTAATGGTCCGTGATGTGGTTGTACTGTTTCGCAGGGCTGACCTCGAAATATGTCTGTCCTCTCAGGCGTTATTCATAAGAGTGCTTGGAGATCCTACATACCATTCAGTTTGGTTCTATTACACTAGAAGCAACATGGGGGCTATTGGAAATTACACAAACAATCGATAAAAATAAAGGTAATATACTTTACTGATTGAATGAAGTTTTTAAACGTATTGTAAAATATAACTACTTAACATTTTACTGAAAGTGTTTCTAAATGGAAAAAAAAAACACTAGGATTAGTACAATTTTGCTGACGAAGTTCAACTCAAACGTTTATATAAATAATTAAATATTTAGTAATGCAAAATTATTTTTTGGCAACTCATAAAATATTTCATCTCTTCTCTCAAAATTTAATTAACTGCATTTTGCTACAGTTCCTTTTGATAAAAAGCCTTTAATATATTTTATCTTAAATAAGTAGCTTAGATTCTATTTAATTTATTTTTAAATATCTTGAGTTTATTATTTTCAACTACCATTTTTTATTTTTAATTTAACTGAAATCCAAAAACTATCTACTTTAACTGGAAATTTTATTGCATCATATAATGGAACTTCTATTAGTTATGGGATAAAATAATAAGAGGAGTAATACAGTTATAAAACAATATGATGCAGAAGCAATAATTTTTCTGTCTAGACATAGATTTGGTGTTAGAAATAGTAGATTTGATAGATATAAAAATAGATTTAGATTTGACATATCTAAAGAGTCTTCATTGTATAATTTAGGAAGCTAGAATTTCGCAAGTTAGATGTCAACGAGTATAAAAAAAAATCTAGGGATAACGTAAGTTTTTATAGACCTGCCCATTAATGATTTATGTAAACAGATTTTATTCGCTTTAGCACTTTTAACTTTTCAAATTTAAAACAAATATATTTATAATCATAAAGCCTGCTAAAAATTTTGAAGAAATATTAAAAGATTCACGATTTACTTAAAATCGTAAAATTACTGTTTCAAGTGACTTTGCACAAATTTAACATAATTGTCTACTTATTAGCGTCTTAGATAAACATGTACTATAAGAAATTGACGATTTCATTTTTGCTTCAATTATTACCAAAGGTAGGACTTTGTTTATATGTTTGTAAATATTGATTTTATTATTATTTCTAATATTATTTCCCCACCCCTTTAATTTGCATATTAAGCGTAAAATTACCATGAAAAAAGGAGAATTTAATCATCCATTTTGAAGTCATGCAGCCCTTCTCACCTTTGTCAATATGGTTTGGTATTAACAAAGAATTATAGTCTTACGAGTTTACTCGTTGAAAGAACATGGACACTCCAAAGAACTAAATAATAATCACATAACACAAGGCTTATATATGGCATCAATAAATGGAAATTAATGTGTCTTGATTGGCTTACTGCTAAAATAAGAGAAGATTGACTGGCCCTATTTTTTATTTTTGTTTTTTGGCAATGCTGTTTCCATGTTCAATTTTATTCTTACTGATTACTCTATTAGACTTAAATACTACACAAATCAAGTTACAGAGGGGAAGAAACTGAATTTGTGTTCGTATACTACATCTAAACCCAGTTTCTTAAAATATCCATACTCATGAACATAATTGAAATAAAGAAAACCTACCTTATAACAACTGAAGCATGTTATATTTCACGTTTTTGACTCTGTCAAGAATTAGAGGTAATGAAACATTGCTGAAATAAGTTATGAGATCCATTGTCAGTCATTTATTACCCCTCTGAACGTAGCATTCTGTAAATCCCGTTTTTTTTTTTTCAATAGTTAAAAGCATTATTCTACAGAAACATGTGTTGTTTTCACTAATTTAGAATTCTTTGTAATGCAGAAGATTTAAAAATACAGAATATATATTTCTCATGTTTGCTAACAATTGTGAATTTTGCTTAAAATATACAAATTTGAAATCAGAATTGAGTTATATTCCTTCAAGTCGTATTACATTTCTAGATACAAAATAATATAACGAATTAGAATGAACTATGAAAACTCTTGACATGACAGAAAAAAATATTATCTAAATCCCTTTTCTTCAGTTTTTAACATTTTATTCAAATGCTGATGTAGAAACTTTATAAATGTTGTGAAAATCTATTTGGAGGAGATTGGAGTCTACATTTATGTGTAAGAAAAATACTGAACTTATTTGAATGTCATCCCGTAGTCGATACATAGAAAATCGTTTTATTAAACAATGTGAGATACAAATCATAACATTAAGTTTTGTTAAAGCTGCAGGATAGTAAATTTTTATACAGAGATGATTGAAAATGTTGTAAAAATATTTTTAATTTTTGAGTTTGATAAAATATTACTTTATTGGTGAAATCTTATACAATTAAATAAATTCTCATAAACTCACTTTATTACCTATCATTTAAAAATGTTTACATGTCACGTATTTACTTAATTAGTTCCTTTCTTTTTCTGTAATTTTGAAATTATAAATAAATTATTTTTTCAAAAAATTTACTCTCAAGCATTTTTAAATCGATAAATTTATTTTTAATTTCAAAATAATGTAGTCTTGACTACAGAATCAGCATTTTAATACAAAATAAAATATCAAAATATCTTTTAAAATTTTCTTCCTGAAAAAAAAGATGTATGATAACCTATTTGATATTTTCCCATAAAATATGTTTTTTTTCTGAAAGATATTTTGGTCATTTTATCGAGCTGACACAAATTGTCTGATCTGGAATCTTGAAATTGTACTTTGAATTCTCCTGTCTAATAAGGGTTTGTGAGGATTCGGTTAATTTCATTTGTTGAAGAATAAAAAGGTTCTCTCTTATATCAAACATTTATTATTTTTTCAAGGAAGTGATGTGAAAAGCGTATTAACAATTTTCTATAATATAAGATTTAAATTTCTTTATAAGAAATTTCGTATTGAAAACTATTTTCTTTTAAATATATAAAGCCTCATCGCTTAAGCAAAAAATTACAAATGTTATTTTATTTAATGAATTTTCTTACCTTTTTTGTAGTAATTTTATGGGTGTTCAGAAATTTGTTTGCCTGTAGAAACGTATCAATGAACAGAAACATTAAATATATATTTAATACAGTCATATCCATAAATTAAAGATAAATCAGAATCACTCGAACATTGAACTCTAATGTAAAACTTTCACCTGTAGAATTAAACCACACATCTTGAAGAATAATATGCAAATTACATGAAGCCATCAGATGACGCCAATAATATTTTACAACGAAGAGATTATAAGAGAGTTTCATATAAGGAATGGCAGTAAGGAAGCAAAATTGTTCTCGAGCGTTTCCTAAGCCGATCAGTGTACAACCGAATAGTTGTGACTTAGAGGACGCATGTGGATGATTTCTTAAGTGGTAGAATTATCTGTTGCGTGGAAAGTGGGCATTCTCAGATGGAAGTATCCGAGGAACTTGGAATCTCCCAAGGCGTCATAACTAGGTTATGGCAAAGATTTGAAAATGATGGAAATGTCAGTAGGTTTTATACATTACAGGTCATCTCTGCGTTACAAGGCTGAATGAAAACCGGTAATTGGCAGTAACTACAAAAAAGCAGACGAAGTACAGCATCAGACCTTTCTCATTAGTTATCTTCAGACATAGGTACGACAGTTTTGAGGCACCCCGTATACAGACGTTTGGATATATTGTTCTAAATGCTCGTAGGCATGTCAGATGTGTTGCGCTTACGGCAACCCACTGTCACCGGCGGTTAGCCTGGAGTAGAGAACATGCAATACGGACATCGTCACAGTGGGCTTGTGTGATGTTTTCCGACGAGTGCAGGTTTAGCTTGCAGCCTGATTCACTTCGGACTTTCATACGCCAGGCACAACAGTTGCAGCCCATCAACTACTTCCTACATGTGTACCAAAACTTTTGAGAGAATTGCTTGCTGAGAGGAGTAATCTCCCCAAGATCGGCTCGACAATTTGATACGCAACATGCCTAGGCATTGTACGGACTGTATTTCATCGTCAGAGAGACATACAATTTATTACCTATCATGCCAACCATAAATTGGTAAGCTTTTGTAGGGGAGATGTTTTTTGTGATTGCTCCAGGGAGCAAAAATCGTAGTTTTTATAAATCGAGTGGTTTATGAGTGGTTTCATTTATAAAAACTTTTTGTTCTTTATATTTTGTGTAATAAATATTCTTTACGAATAAGTCGCGTTTGTTTTGTTTCGGAACCTTTATTTGCCGGAGCTGGCATTATCCTTAATTATGGACATGAGTGTATTTAAGAATCATATTAATATATTCTATTCAAATATGTGCAATTCGATCATGAAAATGATTCCAGTAACATGAACAGTACAGAGTTTTCCTTTGTGCACAATAATTGCTCCCCGGCTTAACAAAATGATTGTCCGATTTATAGATGTATCTTAGATTAAGGAGAAAGAAACGGGAAGAGTTATTTTGATTACATTACCTTCTGCAACTGTAAAGCTTTAAATTTTTTTTTAATTTCTTTCTTTTTGTAGTGTTATGGAAAAGAAATGGAATTTAAAATCTTAAGAGAGTGAAATGTAATTCTACAAGTTCTATGAAGAAATTTTAAAATTGAAAAACGTAAGCTTTCTGTTATAGTGGTGATTTGTAAAAAAAGATGCATATTACAAAATTGGAGGTGATGCCGTTTTAGAAGTCGAAGGACTCAAAGATGGATGGATCATCCAGTTGGGTTTTCAATCTCCTAACAGCTCAGACATTCATGTATTTGAAATGCATTCGTTATCTTTAAAGTCAAACAAGTATTATAATAAAAAGTTGCACCTATCAACACAGATTAACTTATTTAAGCTATTTATACTACATTCAACAGGTTAAGTTTTGAAAACGAAAAAACATTGTATATATATGTATCAAATTGTATATAATTATAATTTGGAATTCACATTTAATTGAACAGCAAAAATTTTTTAAATCATAAATATACTAGAAAGTTACTTCAAAAATTAAAATTGTTACAAAATGTAAAAAAAAAAATTCAACTTGATCAATAAGATACAAGTCATAAACCAAACCATAAAAATAAATTGCAAACAGAAAAAGGAATGACAATGTACTATACAAATTTAGCTATAAAAGAATAATGAAAAGAAAGTAAATCAATTGAAAAATAACTAGACAAACAGAAGATATATTAAAATTTATAGTAATTGAAAAATACTTAAAAACTAAACATATGAAAAGTTTTAGGAAATATGTTTAAAATTGCAACAAACTTAAACCATAACTTGAACCATAACATTGAACCCATTTTTTACATAATAGGGCCAAACCACCCCCCCCCCCCCCACACACACATATATATATGAATGCTTTTTTTCTTTTTATACTTGTATAGTTCTACCACATTTAATATATTATATTTGAAATTAGTAACGGAAGAGAAATAAACGATACTTTTTAAAACAGAATAATTGTTTTGAAACAAAAAGTTTATATAAAAATTAGAATCATTTTTTTCTCAAAGTAAATATTACACAGGATATCTATGAGCAAATAATTTTTGAAATAAAATCTAATTGTATAAATGAATAATTTGAAAAGGAATTCATATATAATTTTGTATAATTATAATAACAATTATGATGTGATTCAATTTTTGAACTTTTTAAATAAACATTTTTCTTTATCAGCATAACCATTCTAAAATGTATAAATTTGGCTTATGGACAAGATTGAATTATATTTGCTTTGTTTGCAATTCTTTTTTAGAATATCTTTATTGGCAATTTACACATTTGTACATGCATAGTTTTAATACAGTTTCTCCTGAGATTTCCAAGGAATATTTAAAAAGCTTTAAAGTAATACTAGACAAAATAATTTTCTCTAATTCTTTTTCCTGCTTTATAAAAACGATTTTCTATTCTTGGATATAGATTTAATGTAGGCCCTTAAAATTTTATTAGTATTGCTTAAATTATTTTGGGATGAAAATATGAACACGAAATAATAATCATAAAAATCCATTGAAAATTGAAATGGTTTTTCTAATTCATTTTAAACTAAATTTTATTCTTAAAGGTAAAATAACTAGAGAAATTATAGACTGAATCTATATTTCAATTCCATATTCATGAGAAAATATCTAATTTATTAAAGTACTTTTATGAAATTGAGTTCTTGTTTGCATATTGCATTGCTTTCGGTTATCTTAATAAATTTTATTCCATATAACTATATTGCTGTAAAACAAATATTAGTTATTTTACAAGAAAATGATATTTGGTTCAAATAATTTTAGTAACATTTGTAATACATCTATGCTTATTATATCTTTCTTTCCATCCTAAATAAAAAATTTTGCATTTTATGTCAAAAATGTTTTCTAATATGTCCAATCATTTCTGGCATACTTTAATGAATTAAAGTCCAATGTTAAACACATTGACACTTTTTTCAAGAAATTTCTGTTTGAATTAATTTTTTAATATTCTCAGCGTAGTATTTGTTTTCTTTAATAGTACTTAAACTAATTAACTTCTAAGAAAATTTATTATTCTATTTTAAGAAGATTTTATAAAAGTTTACTAAATGAAAAAAAAATTGATTTTTTTGTACCAAAATAATACTAGTGTAATTTTGGTTTGATAAATACTAAAATAAAGATTTTCGAAGACTTCTCATGTTAAAGAAAAATAATAAAAAAAAAATAGAATACGTACATAATATATATATATATATATATATATATATATATGTCCTACAAATACCACATATTTCCTATTATAATAGTTTTAGAATGTTTATAGATGTTTTGATGTGATGTTATTTCTCTTTCAATAATAATAAATATGATAAATATTTTTTTAACTTTTTTTCCAGAATATTAAATTTATTGCAAATTAATGTTAGTATAAATTGAGATGAATATTTAGATATATTTATTTAAAAAATAGAAGTTAATAAATTTTTTTATAAAATTTATTGTAAAAGAAACTTTTCTTATTTGAGACTCATTAAGAAGTATTTATATTAAATTGGATAATTTAAAAAATCGCTCGTAAGCAGAATTTCCTTTGATTTTTATTAAAATTAATAAGAAGTATAATAATTATAGTTTAAGTTTTTGATTTTGTTTTTAAATTTCCCCTTTCCGCCTTCCCCCATGTAGGTTTTGTTTTTAAACTCTTTGAAATTCTTCTGCATTAGTATTTTTTCTCTCTGATAGAGGACATTGCTAGATTTCTGACATTAGCAAAAGCTAGAATTCTTGTTTGGTAAATGTTGGTCTCGTGTGATTTTATTGCTCATGTAAGTTTCTTTTATCTTTTTTAATTTGGTTGATTAATATTTGGATTGTTCTTTTTCTTCTTTCATTGGCTACGTATTGGGTATATCTCTTTACCTACATATATTCAATAGTTTATTTTTTAAACCTCAGATCGAGCCGCTAAACAACCAGACAAATGAGAGGAAGTCAGGAGGCCTGGAAGGCATCTGCGCATTTCCCTAACTATAACCTCTGCTATTACCGACGTCATCTCACTAATTTAAGCTGAGCTGTAGGCACGCAAATATAGATGGTACAATGGATGCTATGGCCAAGTTTAAATTACGTAGTGTTATTCACTTTCTTCAAGCAAAAGGGAACAATGCAGTCACAAATAACCAAAAAAAATGAGCGGAATATTTATGAAAACTTTACGAGCGATATTGTTGTGCGGAAATGGTGAGGACAATTTAAAGACGGGGGAACCAACTTTCACGATGAAGGGAGACGAGAAGTTTCTTCAAACACAAAGTGCTCAAAGATAATGGCTTAGGGTTTGGGATTCCAAAAAGGAGCCTTGTTGAATTTACGTAATCGGGGACTATGATTAATGCAGCTGTTTATTGTCAGACTTAACGATGTCTGCGAAGAACCATTTTAAACAAAAATAAAGAGGAATGGAACTTCGAAACAAAGTGCAAGTCAATCTCACATCACTAGCATAAGTTCTTCGGAGAGGAGAACAGAAAGCTCATCCACCGATATGACAAATGTCGCAATTTTCACTGTGATTATGTTGAAAGGTAACCCTGTTGGTACATTACTTTGATTACAAATTCATCTTGTTCTGAACTCTTGTCTTTTTGTATGGTTTATCGGTGAGTTTTCCTTTCCTCTTTAAATTAATTTTGCAATTAATTTATTTTTCATTTTTCTTGTATTCTTATAACCTAAAATATTTTTCATAAATTTTCTTTGTAATTTAAAAAAAAAGTTCGCTAATGTTTCCTTCCTTGCTTCTAAAATAACAAAAATTTAGCTACTCTCAGTAAAGGTCTATAAAGTATCAACACAACTTCACTAAGAGTTCAAGAGAAATAACTTAACTCCACGCGAAGTTGGAAAAAGGATTAGAATAACAGGAGGCCGTAATGTTTGCTGGCGGAGCGAACGGTATGTGATAATTTTGTTAGATGTTTGATTATTGTATATGTTTGTATATTGAGCTGCATTAATATATAATTAAAGTTTGCCAGCTAAGAAAATAATATAAATGGACTGGTAATTTCTTGCATATCCATTCTCATCGCTTTTCAAACATTTGTCCAATGATTGGAATGTTTCACTGGTGCAATCATTAGGATCATGTCTGGTGAGAGCTTTTATATTTTGTGAAAATGCATGCTCCCGTTGTTTAATATTTTAATGTCTGGCGAAATTATTTGGAAGTATGGAGTTATGTTTGTTCCACCCCGGAACATAAAGTTATATATCTCGTCAGATGAGAGAGAGTTTTCCTCCAGGAAAAATTGAAGAAATTTCTCACGAGAAAAATAAAAAAAATGCATTAGTTTTCTGAGTTTTATTTGCTTGTTTGTATACATAATTTTTTTTCTGTCAAGGAAAAAAAATTGTTTATTTGGATTTGGAATTTTCTTCCTAGGTAATTAAAAGTAGATGTATTAAACATACATGTAATCTGTATACTTGAAAAGGACAATCCATCTGATTCACTGCATTAATTTTGTAGATAATACGTATCAAATAAGTTAGATATGATTTTGAATGTGTTTTGTTTAGCAATTACATTTAGTAATTCGGAAAGTCGACTTGAATATATAAAATCAAGTATCAATGTTTTCTCTCTCTTATGAGCTTCTTGTTCTGTTTTGGCACCATACCAATACATTTTTAACGGTTATCATGCTTTGGTTTAAATAAGAACTATTATTTACTTATTTTTGATGTGTATAGAAAAAAATCATCATTTATGCCTGTTAAAAAATAGAATAATTTTGACAGAATTATGGGTTTCATTTTGGTATTATTTTACTGTATGCACTTTGAGTTATTCTTGATGAATATTTTAAGTGTAAGGATTGTATAGGTACATTTTTGGAGGGATACTTAATTTTGACAAATAGCATAGAATAAAATAAATAAATTTTATTATTTTATGTGTATGTTTGTTCAGATTGTTTGTTTAGATTGTTTTATGTGTATGTTTGTCAGATTCTTTACAAAATTGAGTTGTACACAAAATTATTTGTACGGAAAATTTTGATATTTAATGATTATTCACAATGTTGTGAAAACGAAAGTTGTTTCATGTTTGTTCTTAACTCTGTCAATATTTTAATGTATCTGATATTTTACTTTTGTAAATACAATATTATAGCGCATTAATTCGAACAGGTGTTTTTACGTATAGTGCTTATTGATTACATATTAACAGTTATTAGGAAATTATTATCTATTTATTTGAATGTTTATTAATTACTGTTTTTCAAGGGCTGACATATTTAGATTGAGAATAAGGAGATGGTTTTTTGTGTACATTATTGTTTCATATGTCTTAGAAGTGTATTATTAGATTTAACCCTATAAATCATCTATCGTTAGAGATATATATTTTATTTTTCGACATATTGTTATAAAATCCCCACTAGTTTTAAGATTTCTCTTTCTCTTTACACTTCTATACTTATTTACATATATCATAAAAAATGGTTACTATACAATAATCACTATGGTATTTTTAACTAAGGGTAGAAAAGAAGTTTTACGTAACTTGGCTGAATAAATTAAACTCCCAAAATGAAGGTAATAGATCTAAGGAAAATTATTATGAAGAGTAAATCTTATGATTAAGAAAATGTAAGGGGGGCAATAGAGAGTTTCCTTAATACCAGGCTCGAGAAGACCAAGAAAATTCTAATGAAGTTCGAAACTCATCAGAAGGAAAAAGAGTTGGGAGCTCAGCAGATAAGAGAATAAAGGCAGTTTGAATTTTGAAAACTCGAAATTGAGTCTTAGAGTCAGTCATATTTCTTTCAGTTCCGAATAGCAATAAGCAGCCTTGTTTAGAACTAAGTTTATGCCTAGATTTAATTTGAGTGAGAAGAATGCTATGATTTATTTATCTCTATTCGAAAGATAGGCCAAAATAGTCAGCATAGATGTTAAAGACTGGATATGTGTCTTTTAACGTTATTACCATCCGGAATCATCCAGTTAATTAGTTGAGAATTGGAAGAAACATTTGTGGTTGATGAGTATATTAAAGCAATTTTGCTGTAAATCCTACTAAGGACAATGTTGATGAAACATTTCCTCCTCGTACTCCACCTCCAGAATGGACATTTAAAAATAAATAATTTTTCTCACCTCAAAACAAAACCACATTGACTACACGATACCAAAATGAGGATTTAAACAGATCTAAATGAAACTGGTTTGTTTTATTCGTGGAAAAGAAAGTCCCACCTCTTAGTTTTGTATGAAATATCGTATGTCTAGAAATATTCCTGGTTCCTGACAAAGTAACTTAGGATTTAATGGTGAGGAGGGTTTAAAAATTGCCTAAGTCAAATGTAGAAAGATAGCTATGAATGGTATCGAAGATACTGGCATACAAATTTCTGTAGTGCGTGCAGATATGGTGGCCAATATGCCATATGAAGGAGAAAGCAAAATAGAAATAAGTCCAGCTTCTGATGAGAGAAAAACAACATCTCTCGAAATCTTCGAAATGAAAATTAATGATAATTTACATGGGGATGTTTCAGTCAACTGTGCTGTTTCAAGGAGACTTAGCCACGATTTATCAATAAGATTTTTTGTATACACTGTGCTCCAAAAGAATATCGAACTCCATGGGAGTAGCTATTTTCTGGAGACGTCGGTTTTAGAATTAAAAGTACTGAATCATTCAGAATTAATAGTACCGAATGTAGGAAGATAACTATGATAAAGGCATACTTTTGAATGCAACCAGTACAATGTTATCATTGAGTGGAAGGGAATTTGTACTAAATAAAAAGAGTGATCGTATAATAAATGAGACACAATTAAAGTTCGGCAAACTTCAAGAATATTTAACAAAGATAGGAGAAAAGAAAAAATCATTAGAAAAAAATTGGGGAACGTACCGAAGAGTTAGAAAATTATCTTGATGGAAATGACAATCAAAATAAAAATTTCTAAGAAAAGAAAAAGAAAGAAGATTCTCTTCAGATTGAAAGCAATGAACTGTGGAATCAGGGAAATGAAATGCAGCAAAATTTTGCTTTATTTAAAGAATTATCGATAAAGGACCAAGGACTAAGGTCTATAACTGACGGGGCTATTCTTAATGTTCATGACAATACCAGAAAAGTCATAAAAATTTTATAGTCAAAGGAGGAAGTCAAGAACAATTTTTGAATTCTTACTATGGTATGCTTATTGAGAATTTCGATAGCAATAAAACCATTTATAAAGCTGTTGAGATTAATTCTGGCAATAAATTATTTTATCAAATTGTTGAAAATTATAAAATTGGTACCAGAATCGTTCAAGAAATGAATCACTAACAACTTCCTGGTGAAGTTATATTTATAGCTATAAATATTCTGATGTATAAAGAATATCTTAAAACTAATCATGCAATTTTCATGATAAACAAAATAAACTTACAATAAAAACATAGAAGGGAAATGAAATATATTTTTGGAAAGACCTTTATCTATCACAATTTAGAGAGGGGTGCCAGCTCAGGTGTTGTCCTCGTCACTTGACCGTGGTTCAAAATTACGAGGTCCGTCGCCAATAGCCCTCGTGTTGCTTCTAGGGCGACGTTAATAAAAAAATAAACTAAACTATCAGAATTCAGAAGTTGTTATACAAATAGCTGAGATCTCTAACAGGGAAACTTTTACGTTACAAGTTGATCAGATATTTCATAAAAGGCCTTTGAATAGGGATTACTTTGATACAAGGAAATTAAGTTTGGATTTACACACGGCCCATATAAAGCTTGTGATCGAAATTGATGAGCAAGAAAGGCAGTAGATTCTTCAGGGAAAAACTTTGAGAAATATTGATAGCCAGATAAACCTCAGCGAAATGCAAAAATCAGAAACAATAAATCGCAATAATAAAGACATTTTTGACAAATTGAGCAGATATATGTTTAATCAAGGAAGGAGTAGCAGTTTTGGGAATATCACATCATCCTAAAGAGAGAAGTGTAATCATAATTGATTCAAGTCTCAAGTCTGTGCAGTCTACTGAACGATCTTTGAGCAGTGAGCTTCAGCACGATTTACGTTGTGAACTCTCTTTAACAGACCGGCAAGAAATTGATCAATTAGATGATGGTTTTCGTAAGCTTATGCACGAAACCAAGGAGACACTTTATGAGGGAAGGAGGTTTGAAGCAGAAAAGAACAAGCTAAAAAATCTTCTGAATATTCACTTATGTATTCGAAAGGAACTAGAAGCCACACTTCAAGAAACTTCAACGGAAGGTAGGAAAAGAAAGACGAATAATAACAAAGTGGAATTACTTGTAACCAAAAACAAGATACAGGGTATAAATAAACATTGCAAAGATCTCGAGCAAAAATTTGAAAAGCTTAACTCTAAGCAGAAAAATACACAAAAGGAATTGACACATTGGAAAGTATAAGAACGAGTTTTTCAGGAAGAAATCAATGAGAATGCTAAGAATTTAGCGAAGACAAGAAAACAGTCATTACACTTCAAAACAAAGGAAGAATTTACTCGGAAAATCAGAGAATTTGATTTTTTTTCTTTCAATTTATATTTGAAAAATATCAAAATCTTGCTTACAGTCAGTTATTTAAGAAAATAGAGTAGTGTAAATATAAACTCAAAAACACAGCCATAGGAAAAAGCTTTAGATGAATTCATCAGTTTTTGAAGCAGAAAGAGAAGCTTTTTATCTTCTAGAGGTATTGAAAAAGTTTTGTGACGTTGGGCTATTCGCGGTTTTCTCTTCACTAACTTTGGGGACTTTTTGTTGACATTAAGCTTTAATGACAATTTTCACCTCGGCGTGACAACAAAAGTTATATCACTTTAAGTTCTCTTTTATCTTCAGTGAGAGGTGAAAGTCGTAAGATTTAAAGTCAAGAGCAAGGAAGCCAAGCTGCTTTAACCTCATCTCCTGGTGGATCGCTGTCTTTTTCAATTCTCAGCACAGCCACGACACCTGGGGAAAAAACAAATCAATATATATGAATCTCTAGTAGCTTTAAGGTACAGCTAAAATTTCGCAAATAGGATGACAATTACACATTTTATGGATATGGAGGCTTTACTTTTTAATTAAGATCTCCTCTCAATACTTTTATAGATTAAAAATAACATTATTTCCTGAAACCATATCGGACAAATAAACTAAAAACACTTCTGAGTGTAGTAAATATAATCTTTTTCAGTATATTCTTTAAAACTTTTACATTAAAGAATGAAAAAAATTCTTCTTCGCCATGGTCAATAGCTAAGTTTAAATGTGTTAATCAAGTTGCTGCCATGGCTCTAGGCCTTGATGAGATTTTCGTGTTCTTTCCTCCACTCGGAAAGTGCTAATCAGAATTCCGTGAGCACCTCCGGAATTTCTCGTCGTCTTATTCATTTGTGGGTGTGAAGCCTTTCCAGAAAATCCCCTTTCATGGTCGGATATTAGGAGTAAGAAAATACTTACTTCGATAATGTCCTCATTTAATCCTTCTGAGCAGAAAAGGGAAATCTCGATTCTCTGGAAAAGAAACGATCAAAGAAAAATGGATTAAGACTGAAACCATCTTGCTGACCTATTTCATGGCTATGCGATTAAGATTGCGATCGTGTAATTAAGAAAATGCGAAAATAAGTTCTTGAAAGGACTGAGATGTTTTGGGAGGGGGTATCATGATGCCAACCTAGCTAAGATAAACTGATTTTGTTTTCGTTTTGGGGGTAATGATTTGAAACACTACTGTGTCCAATCGAAAATAAAATGTAACATCAAAGAAATTTAACCTCATTGATAGTCAAAAAGTATATTTTGATAACCGATTTTGTATTGAAATATGGCTGACCCCAATTTGTGTGTTTGTGAACATCTTTTTTAAATACAAATAAATGTACGAGTATCTATAAATCATTTTGTTCCTATTTAGAATCCTTGCAGGGCCTTAACCTCAGTCTTTGATCCGAATATTTATAAATGTTAAAACTATAATAACCTAAGCAAAATCTCAATGTTTGGAAACATAGAAATACTATCTTATAATTTATATAGTTCTTATTAGAATTTACCCAGATGCAGAAATTTTTATTTGAATTTAAAATTATATATAATTATGGATAGATTATTATATAAATAACAACTGTTTCTAATATGTTTAGTAACCTGAATAATTTTATTAAATTCAGTAGTATTTTCGTAAAGAAAGGAAAGAGAAAAATTGTTTACAGGGTCTTAATAAATTTTGAACAATAAGTCTTTATGAAGACGGCAACGGCTGATGGCATCGAAATTTAGGCATATTTACTTCGGATATAAACCTTTTAAAGAGAAAATTAAATCATTAGATATATAAAAATCCTAGTATTTTTTTAAAAGTGAGTTTTTTCTCATATCATATGAACTAATTTAAAACTTGGAGAAAAAAAAATTAGCAATTTATTCAAAAATAACAGAGAAGAATGTTAGTATTTTTCAAAGAACTGTTCCATATATAAAGCTCAACTTGAATATCACATTCAAGTATAAAAACAAAATGATGTAAATAATACTATTAGTTCACGAGAATGCTATTTACGAGAAAACCTCATTACATATTGCCATAAATGAAATGTACTTCTTTTTTTTTAAACTCAGTAGAATTTCATTCTTTTTAAAGTTTCGTTTCAGAGTTGTATATGAAAAGGGTAATCTTGCATTGCTTTAAAGTAAAAAGAAAATGTTCAAATTAAACTCTAATGCAAGACAAAAAGGATTTGTTTTTCGTTCCCAAAACAAAGTTATTGAATCAGCGTTGCTGAAAGTCAGAATTCTTGAAGATAATTCACTAGGAATTTCCTTTTAAAAAAGTAGCCAAATTTGAACGTTTCATCATCAACTAATGCACAATGTACATTCTCATTTCATTCTTGTTAATATTTATCAACAACACTATCACAATCATGGGTATCGTATTACGTAACATTAAATAACTATTTTTATTGGACTTCTTTCTACTGGGTAGATAAAAAAATCACTTTATAATTTTAAGTGAATGTAGTTTTTAATGTCTTTTTATAATGAAATACATTTAATTATATTTACGATATTATACATTGTTTGGTACTTGGAACGTTTTGAACAAGTTACAGTACTTCTTATCCAAACACCATTATTTAGTTCTCAAATGCAAGCGATTTTTATCATATTTTTAATAATAGCTTACAATACCTATTGTTGTATCCCGTGATTCCTTAACGAATATTCATCTGGTGTTGAACTTTTGCTTAGGAATATTGGTGGTTACATTTTCTTTAAATTATCCTCACAGAAAATATCTGGTTAAAGAAGTGATTCCACTTTCTCGAGAACAACATCGGAGACGAGTTTTCTATATTTTAAGCTCTGAATGTTTCAACATGATAAAAATTAGATTGGATGAGAATTGAATGGTGTTTTGTAGTTCTTGGAATATCTTTGACAAACATCTGTGTTTCAAAACGCTTAACTAAGGCCAAAAGTCATCCTTAAATGAAAATGGCGCACTGTGTGAGAAAAGGAGCACCTTTATTTGCGTAGTAGCAATGAATAAATTTCACACTTTGCGCTGGGATGTATTTATCTATAGTTAAAATCTCAAGCATTGATTTTAAAATTTAGAAAAAATAACTATATGAAAACTTTTCTCACAAAAGTTGTTCACATCTGAATTTATAAAGCGCCTTTTGATCTCTCCCACACAAAATTGTGTATACTTTCAAAGAAAACTTTAGCTTTAAGTGAAACTTTTTATAAAAGTTGCTAAATGCCTTGTCTTCGAATTACTACTTATGAAACTTACGATCATCCGTACTTACAAATCATAAAAGTGGGTAATGGGGAGCTTAAATGTTTAAAAAAAATTTACTTTGCAAAATGCAAGTATCACAGGGGAGGCAGCTAGAAGATTTTTCAGGAAACAATATTTAATATTCATGTATGTGGGTGGAACTTAATTTCTTATTTACTACTTTTATGCTATATAATTTTAGGTTATATTTTCGTTTACAGTACGAACAATAGACTATGTATTATGTAGTGTTCAAATAATTTGTAATAACTACGCAAACATAGGTTGCGTTTTTGCATTAAAAATATTTAAAACCATTTTGAATGGAAATACTGTTGAAAGATATAAATCCCAATTACAAGCAGTTCGATAAATGATTTATTAGTCGAAATGGAATTAGAATTTAAGACAAGAAGGCTTAGTAAATATAAATTAAAAATACTTTAATTCATCTTACTTTAATAAATATAGTGGTCCTTTTTATATTTCATCAAGTGGTTCAGGCAAAAGTTTTTTTTTTTTTTAATATGGAATAAAATTGTATTGTAAGGTTATTCTTTGATACTGAGAGAAGAATATACAGCGAACCAACAAATACTCTAAAAACCAAACAAAAGAAAGCAGCTATTTATAGACAATGTAAAGAAATGAATATCTGTCAAAATAAAACATGCACATTCAAATTTCTCCCCCCCCCCCAATGATGCATTTTCCTAGGATCTAAATATGGATAGCTTCAAAATGTAAGAGTGAATCAGAAAAATTAAAAAAAAACATGTGAGATAAGAAAATGTTGAAAAGTTTCAAAAAGCATATCACGAACTTTTAAAATGAACCCGAATCCTCAATTAAAAATTGATATCAGTTTCTGTATATTGTTATGAAATGATCTCATTTAACAAGTATTGAAATATTTTATTTGCATCATTATGTTCTCTTATGTATTTACACAAATAAGCTATATTTTTTATAATAAACAAAATAAAACGTGCATACCTATTTTTCAATAATTTGTCATTTATGATGTAAGATATAGAATATACAACTTCTTATTGCAGGATAAAAAAATGGTTGCTGAAAATAGTTTTTCATTTCGGAATTATTTTTATCCGATACAGACGAAATTTTCTAAGAAGTATTTTCATATGAGTGAGAGTAATTATGTATGATGCAGACGATATTCACATGTTTAATTATTGTTGTTTGATGCATACGATATTCGTTGAAAATGAATACCATTGCATTTTTTTAAACTTTAATTTGTCTAGAGACAACAAAAATTTGTTAGTTTTAAAGTTTCGCATTTATTTTAGTTTTAAAAGAATGAAATTATGCAGATCTATGTTCCGTGTCACATTTATTTTACAGGGTAATACTGTAGTATTTAAATCAACTAAGTATAATTACTTAATTTTCAGATCGTTTTGCAACACAAACGTCGTATTTTCCAGAAGACACAAATTACCAAGAAGAAGGAAGTTATCTGATAATTTTTACTATTATTTTTCATAAAATATAAAAAAATGAAATTGTTTGCAATCTTAGTACAGTATTATTCTTAAATAATTTTTCTCAATTCATTTTATTATAAAATACACGATTAAAGATTTAAATCAATAAGACATAGGGTGGGAATAATAATTCTATATTTATAATGGGACAAAAAAATTCAACGTAAGTTGAGAAAGCAAGGAAAGAAAAGGAATTACCAATATGGAAAACCAAAAATAGTAATACTGTTTTCGAAAAACTTATAATGTGAGTTAATGGGTAGGACTGGAGAAAATTGCTGAAAGAACTCTTCTAAACTCAAATAACAAACTACTTCTTTTATATTACATAAAATAATGATGCTCGTAAGGAATTCTTTTAAAGATAAATACTTTCATCTTTCATGTACATCAGATATAATCTCTAACTTTCTGAAATATGTCAAAGTATGATGGAACTTGTTTGATGAAAAATGAATAAAACTCAAACTCCTTTTCTTAAATGTTTAACTCAGTTCTTTGTTTTTTAAGTATTCATAAGCTACAAATCTGGATAATATTTTATTATTTTCTATATTATGTCAGATCTGGATGACCAGGAAACTTAAATAAAAAGAAAATATACGTGTAATTTACATTTGTAACATTTCTCAGGTGAAAGAATTATTTTCAATAATTAAATAAAAAGACAATTGATTGCTTTCCATAGTTCATATTAACGTCGCTCTAGAAGTACCAACTTGATTTCGAAAGGCTTCCCACCACAAAAACGCATGTGTGCGAAAAATTGTAATTCCATCATGAATTCATGGTATTGCACATATTATTTTTGTATTTGATTACGCAACATATAACCTAAATCGCTTTATAAAAAGATAGTGTAAAAAATGTATTTTCATCTATTTAACAGTGTATGAGAGGAGAATATCGAATAAATATCTTAAGAGAATAATCTATTACGAGTGTTGCGGGAAAGAGGATGGGCACAATGGATGCTTTCAAATATCTCCAAAACTCGTACAATCATTTTGGCAATGATATTAAACTACAAGGTCCGTTGCTAGTAGCCCTTATGTTGCTTCTCAGTGTGACGTTAAAAAGAATCACGTTGGCGCTGATATTATCTTTTTTGATGTAGTAAAAGTCTACTATCGCAATTTCAAAAGAGACGATTTTGATAATAGAGATTGCGCTTAATAATATCATTACATAGAGTCTCAAGAATATTTATAGCACAGTATTGTGTTGCTCATTCAATAATTGTTTTGGAAATGAAACAGTACCTTAATTTGTCATACGAATTCAATCATTGGGTTCCAATTAATTTGACAGTTGCTAACAAACGTAATCGGGTAAATGTTGGCAAATATTTCCACCATAACTATAGAAGAAGTAATTTATTGATCGCATGATAACGTGTGATAAGAAGTGAGTATATTACGATAATGATGTCCACACTGGTCAATGGTCAAAGTCAGGACATTCGTTTAGAACGGTTGCAAAACGGTAACTTGCTAACAGTAAAGTTCTTCCGTGTAACTGGAGGATGCATAGTGATATTTTGTACAGGGAATGTCTAATAAGTGATTATACTACGAAGGGTGATATATTCAGTCATATGCCAAACAAAGATAATGGTGCAGGAAGAGGAAACGCCTAGATGCGTTCTGAAGGAAAAAATATTTTGTTCCACCGAAACAGTGCAAAACTCCATACATTTGTGTGATCACTGGTTAGAAGCTATATGAGTTGGAATAGAATTTGAGATATAAGCGCAGCACTTTTTGAATTAATGTCTGCAGCTACAGAAGCAACTGAAACTTCCATTGAAAAGTTAAAAAAAAAATCGAAGACTCTCTGGGATTCAAAATCACCTGATCAGTTTAGAAAAGGTATCGAAAAATTACCTAAAGTTGCTTGTAGATTGTCGATGCCTATGGTGATTACAGTCTAAATTAATTTTTTGTTTTTCTCAAAAAGTTTACTTATGAACTAAAAATTTAAGAAGTGGAATTTTTTTTGATTCACCTTTAAGAAAACTATTATCGATATTGCACACGATTTTGAAACCAGGTCAAACCTTGAAGACGACTTCAAAACTGGTGCTAGTGTCTATATTCCACGGTCTCATGATATCTTTTACATTAAATTTTATTTGATGGGCATCAGGTTTTAATTGATTGATTACAAAGTTCACTTACCGTAACTACTACATTACCACAACTCAAAATCTTTTCTAAAACATGTTTTATCTATCAATCTGCCTTAAGAATCAAATAAATATAATTTTTTAATAAAAAAAAGGGGAAACAAAACACTAACATAAGCAATTTTTGCTCATCGGCAATGTTTTTATGTAGTTCAGTATAATTATTGTAATAATATTTTAATTAATTTTTTTATCATTTTATTGTGTTCGTGTCCTTTTAG
This sequence comes from Nephila pilipes, assembly GCA_019974015.1. Classification (NCBI taxonomy): domain Eukaryota; kingdom Metazoa; phylum Arthropoda; class Arachnida; order Araneae; family Nephilidae; genus Nephila; species Nephila pilipes. The sequence goes on along the minus strand of BMAW01120975.1, from coordinate 147,411 downwards.
TTAGAGGAATAATATCTATATTAGTGATAAAATTATAAGTGTGTTGAAGTAAGTTATCAAAAATGCGGATGCGTTCAAATACATTAACAAACTTAACTATGTCAATCTTAATTATATTGTAATGATAAATGTCACACATTTATGCAGTTTGTAATATTCTTTTGTAAAATAGAATTTTATTAAATTCGAAATAACTACTCTACAGAGAAAACAAGTGATTTCTGTTCGAATTCCTATTACACTGAAAATTACCTGTATTCTATTTTATATCACACATTCTCATCAAATGTTAAGTTTCAAAAAGTTTTTACAAACGTGATGTATACAATAATCCTGCTTAGATTATAGATTTTTTTCATGCTATCTTCTTTCGTCATAAACAGGAAATAAGCACAAAAGATAGATCCTAAATAACATCTAAATGATATTCTTCATCTTCGTATTATTTTGTTATTTAAGGAATATGCCAATCAGAAGTGTGGAAATATTCACTGGAATAGCTTAGTATATTTATCGTGATAATATATAGTTTATCTCCTGTCTGAATGTTTCGTGCAACATTTGTAAAATCTATAACTTGAAAGACAAATAAAAAAGAAGTAATCTAGTTAAATATACTTTTTAGAAATCTCCATAAGTCCTTACATTTACATTTATAGATAATTTGCGTTCCCTCCGTAAATGTAAATGTATTCAAATGCATCTTTAAAAAGTACACAAAACTCAAACTCATAAACTTAATCGCATTTATATTATTCTGGATCATATCGCGATAAAAATATTATACATTTATACAGTTCGTAATATTCTTTTATAAAATTCTAGATAACTGTTTCTTATACATAAAGAAAAGATTTCATCGTTGTTCGAAATTTATTACTTTTAAAGTTATATATATTCTGTAAGATTTCATCATCTAGTCTTAAGCTTTAGACATTCTTTGCAAACATGATATTTGCAATTACCTGCCTAAGGTTTAGATTTTTGAACAGTTACCTTTCGTCAAAAATGAGAAATAAACTCAGTAGATATATCATAAAAGACTTTTCAATGCAAATCTTTATCTTCATGCGTTATTTAGTTATTAAAGAAATACACCAATACGCTGTGTGTAATATTTTTTAAAACGGCATGTATATCTTATGCTTGAAATGGCGATGGAGATATTTACAAAATTTATAACTTGAAAGTCGAAATAATCCCTTTTTTTACTATAATCAGGTTGAAAAAAATATCCGAAATCTTAGTAAAGCTTCAAACTATATCATTAACTATTTTAAGGAAAGTCCATTTCATTCCTTCCAATTCGGTTTCGTAACGCTTTTAAATTTAATAAAAACAATCGTCATGAATATATGAATATGAATTGATTTCTTTATTAAGTAGGTTCTCTAAGCTACTCAGACCAAATCCATGGATGCTTCTGAAAACTCTCATACATAAATCGGAAGAAAAAAAAACTGCATTATATTTTCTTATGAATTTAAAGTATGGTGTTACTTTTACAAAATCAAATATTTGACAGTGATCATAAGCTAAAATAATATTTTTATTTCTTCAGAAGCTTCTTGCATGCAAGAAATTTGAATATATTTTGTAAGAAAGTTCATCTCATAATCTAAAATATGATACCATCGTCCTTTGATATGGATTTGGAATAATATAAGAAACTTTTTAACATGTGCTATCAATATATAAAACATAACCCTTCGGCGAAATTATTCAACGGTTTCAATAATAAAACGAATAGCATTGTTACGGAAAGATATTCATAATTTCAGGAATACAGTAGAGAGTAAATAAACTTGATATATTTCTAAAGTTATGTTGCTTTAACATTGTTAACTGATGAATAAAATGGCTTCATGTTTTATTCACTTGAAATAGTTCTACGATGACATAATATGCGTGCATATATATATATATATATATATTCCTCTTCCATATATGGGTTTCAGACGAAAGTCATTATTTTGATGTTATTTTGATATTAATTTGTTTTGTATTGTATATTTTTCCTGTGTTGCCATTAAATACACCAAAATTAAATCTTAAGTGGTCTTATTATTCTCAAAAATATCAGTATTTTGTCCTAAAATATTAAATTGCATTAAGTTGTTTTTGTAAAGTTTGATGCAATGTTTACAGCATTTTATATATAGAATTATTGTATTGCTCCCTAATTTCACCGAGTGTTGTTCTAAAAGCTCTCTAACTGACAGTTCGTGAATTTATTGTACAAGAACAACGTACATTGTAGTGGTTAGGAAGTCTATTTTCTTTAAATAGCCTTTTGGAAAATACATATGATTTTTATTCTAATAACTGAACTTGTGAATTATTTAAATAAATTTGCTATATAAATAAAAAATTCAAAGAGGAAAGGTTATAGAAATTGAAAGGAGAAGACTGATAGAATGCTTCAAGAGTTAGAACACTGATGGAAAATTAGTTGTAATGAGAAGGAGAAATAATTGATAGTGAAGATGGATTCAATCCTTACTCAGACCTTGTAAGATAAGTATATATTCGTGATAACATATTGTTGAGGAAGTTTGAGGGTTCCATAGTAGCCTAATCATTATGTGATCATTCTCATGATAAATTAATTAACTTAAACAATTTCCTGAGCACTGCTTTGGCTCCAATAAAGTTTTTAAAGATGTTTGTACGGAGTTTAGAACATTTACTTCTTCCATCTTTTTAATGTTTCAATAAATACTTAAGAAGTTAAATCAGCAACCATTTTCAAATGGTTACAAAAAAAAAAACAAAGATACAAATATAACTATTATTACATATCTTTAAATACTGATTTTTATATTTAATACAAAAAGGTCCTAAAAATCCATTCCAGAAATATCAAAGGGATAGTTTTCAACAAACGATCGTTCGATAATTGTTCATCAGCTGTTGAACTAGTTCAGGATTAGTTCAAAAGCAAATTATACGCTCGCGCACAATGTTTTACTTCACTTTCTGTATTTACAACCTCTGTTACGATTATTCATTATTTTGGAGAAAAATACTTGCTTCTGAATTGATTCTGCACAAGTCATTTAAGTTTTGCACGTTTCTTATGCTATTAAGAGACTAGACTGAAAATCTCTATTCCTGCAATTTCTTAGAAATTTGAATGTAGAGCCATAAATTGGTATAAATTTAAAATAACTGATGCTCATGTTTAGCAAACCCAAAATAAAAAAAACTGTTTGAAGCAAAAAAAAATTAAGAGTCATAATTCTTAAAATTTTTTACTACAAAAAGTCCTTGAGAATTACAGCAATTAGAATTTATAAATTCGGATCTCCTGAAAATTCAGAAAGTTAGGGCCACTCCACTTTTATTCTGAAAGAAGAAGTTCATAAGGATCTGCTTCACTAGAAATTAAGTTTGCAGGTCTATTCTACAATGTCTCATGTCTCCAATGTTACACATTTATCATGTCTTGGAATTGTGGTCACTCATTTAGTGACGAAGGTTTTAATTAATGAGTGTTTATCTAGAATAATACAATTTTCAAACTTCACCAGTAATATACAGAAGTCACCTTGATCAATCTATTCTCGCTTAATCAGCTCCTTTAAAAGAACTGAAGCTCAAAGTTCGAAACGTAAAACAGTAACTTTCTTTAAGGGTTCTACACGCTAATAATTTGAATGGTCATTTCATCAGATTCTGAACAAGGTTTTAGATGTTTAACCTCACCGTAAGCTACTTTGATTACGTCTGAAAATCCTTGCATATCAACCAGTGAAGTACTAAAAACTAAAGTGCATCTATCCATTTCCATATCTTTAACAATTTGGAGCGCTGCTGTAAATCGTTTCTAATCCTTTGTTTCTTGTAGAAGATGACCATCTTAATCTAACTTCAGCATCCATAACATCCGTAAGAAAACCTTTGATTTAGTATTTACTGGATCTAGAAGCTAGAAGTCCGAATGAGTCAAATATAAGCGCTACTGATGATAGCACCCATTGCTTAAGAGTAACAAAATACTTTTCTTTTTGTACTTAGAAAAAAGAAACAACAATTTCTCATTAACTTCATTGAGACACCAAGTTAATTCGTTTCTTCTGGTTCGGAAATTGCACAATTTTTATCATCATTTGCATATTAATTCAGAATTGGTTCTACAACTTATTCATTGATATGTTTCCTCTATTAAAGTACCAATTAATTCACAATCAATCACTTTCGTAGTAGCTCAATCATTGGTACCGGTCAATATGGCATCGATATACAAAGCATTCAACAATACTGCAAATGCTTAAGAGTAATTTTCCCTTTCATTGAAAGTTGCTTCATTCTCTACAAAGCTAAAAAGGGAGTACTTAACACATGGATCAATAAGTCCCGAGACTGTGCGGTCGTTTTTTTGCGATTTCCTCCTTCAAACGCACCAGCAAGTCAATATAATAATCACTGTTGATCGATTTACCTTTTTCGAGGTAGTCAATGAAAACCACGCCATGCGTATCCCAAAAAACTGACGCCATGACTTTGCCAGCTGACTGCTGCGTTTTCGGACGCTTAGGACGGCTTTCGCCAGCTGTGCGCCAATCAGATGACTGCCGCTTCGACTCTGGAGTGTAGTGATGTATCCATGTTTCGTCCATGGTCACGTAACGACGCAAGAAATCTTTTTTGTTGCGAGTAAATAGCGATAAACAGCTTTCTGAATCATCGACTCGTTGCTGTTTTTGTTCCATCGAAAGCAATCGCGGCACCCACTTGGAAAAAACCTTTTTCATGCTCAATTTTTCATGAAGGATAGTAAATACTCTTCCATATGATATCTGTGTATCTCAGCAATCTCACGGAGCTTCACTTTACGATCTTTCATTATAATGTTTGTCACTTCACTCACATTTTCCGGTGTAACGGCTTCCACAGGTCTACCCGAGCGTTCCGCGTCATTTGTGTCGGTACGACCACGTTTAAACTCGGCAAACCACCGACAAATCGTTGCTTTTGATGGACAAGAGTCCGGGTAACATTTTCAATCCATTGTTTCTCTTGCATGGTGTTTTTACCCATTAAAAAACAATGTTTTATCAGAACACGAAACTCGGTTTTTTCCATTTTTTAAACAAACTACAAAACGACTTTACTCCAACCTTGATAACTCAGCTGTTTCTGGTCCGATCGACTTAAAATTTTGACACGTTTCAAGCAAAGGTTAGTATTCTAGAAAGACCTGGTTACTGGTTTACTACGAGCGCCATCTCTGGGTTAGTCTCGGAACTTATTGATCCATGTGTTATAGTCCCTTATGTGACTGTTGCAAGCCCATAAGTTTTCACTGAATCCATTCAGTTTCTTTCTCCTGAGCAGGTTTTGAAATTTCTTCTAAGATGGAAGCATTAAAATCATTACAAGCATCTTTTTGATATCTGCTGTGAAGGCATAAATATATTTCCTAAATCTCACCACAATAGTAAACAAATCATTTTGAATCGCATCTCCGTTATACCTGAGTTGTGCATGATTCATTTATTGGTTAAGTGATCACGTTAGTGGACTACCTAAAGTAGACTAGTTTTACTTTCTGGACGACAAACACTTAATTCTTTGCAATGTAGTATGGTCCTTTTTATTTTCTTCACATTCCGTAATTTCATGCAATTAACCTAGATGAATATATTCCCTCATAATATTTAATTACAGAGCAAAGTAATCAAGAAAAGACCGCTAAAAGGAGATCCAATGTGCTTAAATCAGTCAAGAGAAATTGTGCTTAGATAATTAGAATCCAAACTGCATCTAATTATCTAAGCCCAATTTCTCTTGACTGTTCTGAGCCCATTGGATCTTCTTTTAGCTGCCTTTTAACTATGTGTCTCAAAGAAATCTCTTTCGTAATTATCTCGAAAATGTTGTTCACAAATTGATTCTCCTTATTTTTTGGAATCAAAGAACCAATATTTTCAATTTCCTAGAACTATTTCAGAGTATTATCTAAATTGTTATTTTTTTATACAAAAATCCGCAATACACCATATTTTCTTTTTCTGGAAGTATTGCATCCGACACTTCGAAATCAAAGAATGTGGTTAAGTTAGATTGCTGTTTTGAATCCGAATTTGGCCTGGTTTCAAAAATTCAATAAATATGTCTTCACCAAGAAGCATATCCACTCGTTCCTGAATATTGAAATTTTTATCTTCTAACTTTATGTCACGAAGAACACTTACATTAAATTCCTTAAATGGTGTGAAACCCTCTGTAATTTTAGGAACAGTTCAAAAATTTAGACTTCGAGCATAACTTCTGTCGACATTAATAATTGACGCAGTAACTTTGGAATGAATTCATTCTGACATATCCTGACACGAAAATATCGATTCTCTGTATTTTTAATGTCAACAAATCCACAGAGTCTATTCTTAAAATATGTTACACTTGGAACCATTATCCAGTAAACATCGGCAATGAACCTCACTGCTGTCATTGCCAATTAAATAACATATCTGTTCATTCAAAAGCGATCTATTTTGTGACTGAAATGATTTTTAAATGTTACACTACTCTCAATATCATAGTCAGGAATATTTACATTTAAGGGTCAGCTTTATTTTTGTTTTTTCTTCTCCACACATGTTGAAACAAAGCAACTTATATTTCTACGAGTATTTTTATTATCTCTATTGGCATCAAATTCGGATTTAGACTATTAGGTGGCCAAAATGAAGAGAAAAACATTGAATTATAACTAGAAACTTTTTGTTACTTCTCAGTGCAGTAACCTTAAGCTCTATTTGCTTTTTCAGAGTAATGTTTTATAGAACTATGGTTTTATTGCACAGTCTGCAACGAAAATTTCATTTATAATCTTTATCATCATGTTGAGAAGTAAAACAATTACAACAAAGTTTCAATCGCTTAATAAACATTACTCGTTCTTTCAATAACATTTTATTGAACTCCGGGCATTATTTGGTGGAAGTAGATTTTGTTTTAGATATGAAAAATGTATTTGTTTCATTAGTCTGAATTTTTTTTCTTTGCAGAGATAATGCTAGAAATCGCTGATTCTAATCTAATTTCTTAAGGAAACATAAGTTTTTGGGTACCTCATCTTTTTGTAACTTACTTTACAACTAGAATTTAAACGAAAAATTTTACTTTTGAAGTAGAATATACACCAATACAGTTTCGACAAACCATTCAATGTTTGACCCAAAGACTCGAAAGATCGAATGCACTCGGTAGCAGTGTCCATTAAATTTAGCTTAACATGAGAGGAATCATTATGCATAGGTGAAACAGATATAAATTCTTTAATAAGGTCACACACACAAAAACTTTCACAAGTTTTCTGTTATTTGAATATATGTCTTCCATCAGTAATCATGATGTGGGATAATCAATATCGCTATAATAAATCAATTAAATTATTCATGCTGCATAAGAATGATGACGCAATTTTAAATATAAGAGTTTTTGAGCATTACTTAGTTATGTACATATGCTAAAAACAACAGACATTTTGAAAAGGAAACTCGCCTTTTCAATGTAGACACAAAATCAAAGATAACTCGAAGAATTAAAACTTTCTCAATGCACTGGAAGAAAGTTCACAGTTCACTAAATCCAAGTTAACACATTTAATATCAATCAATAGCATCACTTATCAGACACACATGAGAAGGGTAGAAAAAATAAGGCTGCGAAGCAGTAAAAAATGTTTTTAAGTGACAACGTCACACTTTTTTTAAAGAGAGAAACTTAGCAATATAGAAAGTTCATTAAATCTTAAAGACCATTTATTATATATATATATATGTGTGTGTGTGTGTGTGTGTGTGTGTGTGTGTGTGTAGAATTTTTACATTTGGAGACTCCTTCCAACACCAGTCTTTCGAGGCGCAAGCACAACTAGACGGAAGAGTGTGACCAACAGAGAAAGACGTGCGATCTGAAAGTACATTAAATGTATAATGAATAGTTCTATTTTAACTTAATAAATGCTGTACAATAATATATAGTTTAATTAAATCTATCTTTTAAAAATCCGTTTTGTTATTGAATCCAGAAAAACCCTAAACATCTTTAAAACGAGCCATGTACCCCATTTCTGTTGTTAGGATTCTACATATATATATATATATCAATAATAATTTAGGTGTTTTGCTAACCCAAATCTCTTATTGGTAAATTAAAAATCATATGAAATATATGTCACAAAAATAAAAACAGAGAAAAAAACATTGAATTCTTTTCCTTCGTAATCTCTTTAAGCTATTAACAAGAATAAAAAAATGATGCTGCAGTAAATTAGGAACATTGTTTTTCTCCATATCAAAAGAATTTTTTAGATATCGTGATCGTCAAACTGAATCTTAATTCACTGAGTTCTTGCCCATCGGCTAATGTTCCATGAAAAACATGTCATCTATGATTAAATTATTGTCTTTTGTGCCTTCCAAGACATATTATTTTTGTTCAGTAAAGTAAACACACATTTCTATGGTAAAAGAAGAAAGGAAACCACAAAGAGTGATGGATAAGAAGAAACAGGCTATAATATGATATTATTCTGCCATCATCTGGGAAGGATTTTTTTCTCATTATGTATGAAAAAAAGAGAGTATGGTCTTTTTCGGATTATTTCGACGATATTCTTCTTTGGTGTCTATGGCCATCTGATGTCTAAATTTGCTGAAAGAAATTTTTATTTTTTGATTATTTATCCTTTCTTAGCTAACTTATTTTATTTCGAAAAAAAAATGTTAATGATTTAAGAAAAGTAAAATATGGTAAATTTTAATTTTCACTTATTATTATTTTTCAGTTTGAGATATGGTTTTCACTTTAAAACTAAACACGTGAAATAAATGATGAATAATTTATTGTTTGTAAAGAAGTTATATATATTTGTCTTTAAAATCAAGGAAGAAGGACTTTTAAGATTTCTTACATACTTGAGATATAACTCAAATATATGAAATTTCTGATCATTTTCTTGAAGTTAATAAAAGTTAAATAATTTCGAACATGTTTCCATATAGCTGAATAAGTGTTTCACAAGTACAATAAATTTTCTAAAGTGCTGAAAATTTATTCTCACTTTGATAATCGGTGCTTCATGGCTTTCATTATTTGACATAATAAAGTTATTTAATAATATTCCATTTTATCAGAAGGCGTTTAAGATGACAATGAATATTTGTTTTTCAAATATTTATACATAAGATAGACTATTCTTAAATTTTAAATATAAGGTAGAAGTATTCCTTTTATTGCAATAAAGAGAAAATTACAATGAATTTTAAAGAAAATGTCAGTGTTCAGAATTCGAATTATCATTAGTTCCTAGTATGATACTAAAACCTTCAACTTTTCTGCAAATTTTTGACTTAGTTATAAATCATACAAAAAATCCGTCTTATATATAATGAAGACATATAGTTTGAGTTAAATGATCACACACGTGCAATCAATAAGTAATTTTTAACTGTCGTGTTACTTAAGCTTCATATTAAAAATATATAATTTCTTGTAAACATAATTTATATTGGTAAAAGAAACATAAAGTATAATAAAGCAAAATATTTGGAGTAATAGCATGCAGAGAGTTGGGGGGCTATGTACAAAATGCTCCCTACAATCATTCAAATATATACGAAAGCATTTGTCTAACTGAAATATTTTCCTCTCCTGCTCAGATCTTAACACATTTTGGAAACTTTATGTGTAATTAAAATAGGTGTAAAATCTTGATGATTTCATCACATAGTTTGACCATCAAGAGTGTAATTTCTGAGATCGGAAAGATTAAGTTTAAAAAAATACATGAATTAAACACTTATAAAACGAAGTTTTTGAAAGTTTCAATTCTTATTTCTTCCAATGGCTAGGAAAATACAAATATAAAAACTAGAACAGGTAAAAAAAAAATCCAGTGTCATATTTGATGTCAAAAGTTCTCTAGTACGCCAGTAAATCACCGATTCAGAGTCGCTTTGAAGTGATGCACAACGACGGAAATTGTCTCTCTTCATTGGAACTACCAAATTTCAGAGAGGGCAGCCAGGGATGTGAAGATTCCAGAACGATGGAAATGCACTGCAAGGCAGTCATGACCCATCAGGAGAAAGAATTCAGCTACAGCTTGCCACCGTAAACTGATAGGAATTATCAAGATATCTTCAGCTCTCCAACAATTTAATATTATCCTATATCTTGAATTAGCAAACAACTTTTATCCTTATTTACTTGATATGTAGACTTAAAAAATGGAATGAAAGTGCAGAAAGTCTCGTTTGAAGTAGCCTCAAGCCCCTTATTTCTAGACCGTTGGCATTGCTCGATTCCAAAAATACCACGGGACTAGGTATATATTGAAGAACCACGCGTTTCATCATTAAAACTACTCCTCAAGTATTGTAACACTGAGAGATTTCTTCTGATGAGGGCCGGTTAATTGAATTAATGGCCTGTATTGCGGGTTGGGAATCAGAAAATATAAAAGTATAAGACCACTCTATCAAATGTATCTTCAAAATACAATAAATATATCAGTGCAATTCGGGTATATATATATATATATATATATATATATATATATATATATATATATATATATATATATATATATATATACACAAACAAAAAGTAATTCTATATTTCACTGCAAAAGCATAGAAGGAGAACAAGTTAGAAGAGTTGAAGAGATTCCTGAACTTGTGGTGGTGAGTTTAAGGGAGCCATCGTTGTATTCATGGAAAAACTGAGTTTCTGCGTACCTTGTGTCGATCGTTTCAAGAGCATAACACCTCAAAATAATTTACAATTCTTTATAGAAGTAAAAAATACTGTTTGAAAGTATTTCGTATTTTATTCTATTAAATTCACATAATTATTTGAAAATGAGACTTGCAATTTTGAAGCATTGTTTTTTTATTTAGCGTAATGAAATATATCGAAGAAGAAATTAAATACTGAAGTCTGACCTGTGACTCTTCCACCTCACTACATATGATTTGATCCATAAGAACTCACTAATTAATCGATCAATAAAATAGTCAGGAATAATTGACTGGATTTTATTTGATCCATAATGGGGCCCGATAAATAAACTATTATTATGGAAGTGCAGCAGTGAGTAATTCTCGTACGAAACCAAAGATTATAAATATAAATTCTATTTTTATCTCCAGAAAATTAAAATTAACCCTTCTTAAAATTAATTTAAGAAGTGCTTCTCTGGGCCAGCTGCTTCTTACCTCGGAATGTCACTCTGTGCCCAGACGATTTTAGATATTAAGACTAATTCGCGAAAAAAATTTCTCTAAAATCGACTATTGATTAAAATATTTTAGTATTTGCATATATTATTTAGAATGTATTAAACTTAATATATACGAAAGAAAAAAAGATTTAATCGAAAATTTTATGTTTTTTACATAAAATAATTACATAAAAATCATATATTTTAAGAAAATACAAAATGTACTTATATTTGTGACATAAATTTCATGGTGTAATGATGTATCATTACATGAAATATTAAGACATAAAAAATGAATCTTATTTTGCTGTATGGTATTTTTATAAAAAAAAAAAAAAATCAATGCATAGTCCAATGTCACACGTCTTGCACACATATTTCGACGCTTCAAGCAATATTTTGAGCAAAGGACACATCTTCGTCCTATTTTTTTCTTTACTTAAATGTCTATGTACAGATTTGGATTATTTTAGCTAACATCATGTCAGATTCATTCATTAGTTCGCAAATTTCAGTATCAGATAAATACTTTATTTTCGTTGTGACTGTCGCTACAAGTAAAAACCGACCAAATGAAACGAAACGCTGAGATCATCTGCTACCAAAAGCCCTAACCCCCATATAGAGCCATAAATTCTCCTTCGAACTTCTAAGAAGCAAGCAAGAAAGAAAAAAAACAAACCGAAAGCAAGTGCATCCTTTAAATCATGTCATTACATTTAAAGAGCCGTGCAGAAAAACGTGTTTTTAACAACTACCCCCCCCTTTTCTGGTGGCCAGAAGTAAAATCCAAGCCCATATCACCAAGGTCAAAACTCCAAATAACTTATCTATATAGATTTTGTGGTATTGTAAAGCCATATAATTTCATTAAAAAAATCAAATAAAACGTTCTTATCGAGCGTATCGCTATTGATACGTTGGACCGTAGAAGATACTAAAGGAGCGTATCACATGTGATACTCTGGGGACAGGAGAGCCAACGGAGAGAGCACAGGAGAGCCATGTAATAAGCTGGGAGTGAACGGGTTACGCTGGGAGAGAAGTCCAGAACAATGCTCATAATCTGTATCTTAGTCAAAATCTCAGTTCTTTGATGATCATTTAGCTTTCTGACACAAATCTCGTATGCATTATAATCTCGCTAACCTTCAAACTCTACTCAGTGATTAAGAACTTCTAATCTCAATACTTTATCTTCCTCATATTAAACTTCTAATACGCTGATTTCTTTAATGCCGATTTGTATGATTTACAGTTTATTCAAGAGGTGAGGTTTTAAATTCAAATAACGTCATAAAATTGCTAAAATGGTTTGTTGAAGGGGAAAATCCTGAGAAAACATTATAAACTGTTAGGAAACTAAATTTGTTTAACGATACTGATTTAAGAAGTTTCGTAAATCTGTATCACGATTTCTTTTTAAAAAACACGAAATCGAGTTAGGCATTATACAGAAATATTTAAAAACTTGTTTCTTACAAAAAAGGAGCACAAGTAAGTGAAAAAATAAAATTAACAAACTTCGTGTAAAATATCGTATATATATATTGTTGAATAGTTTTTAAAATTTTGTATCCAAAATGAAGACTAGACGGTGGGAAATTTTTTTTATTAACTATCACCAATGTAACGATGAACTTACATTAAAATTTAACTATTCTCAATACCATAACCAGGTTAAGTTAGTGTTAGCGATGTATTACTCGTAAAAATAAATATTTACATTAAGGGAGAGAATTTTTTTCGGATTACTTGATGGATTTTCGTACAAACAAACAACAATATAGTATCGCAAACATGAAATCTCTCTAACGCAAGTTCATCATTTTTATTGATCAAAATAATAACAGATCATATGCTTCCATTTTAACCACAAAAGAAGGGAATAGTGTTTTACTCTTAATGATATCTAAGACATGCGAGCTTCATTAGCAAAGAGTTTAATGAACCAGAATGTTTTATTGCGTATCAGGTTTCGAAGATTCACTTTTTTTTCAACATGACGTCTTTTTTTCTTGATTATAGTTGAAAGGCATTAACCTTTAAGAAAATCTCTAATTAAATGCAGCATTGGCTTACGATACGAAATATTCACCTTTTTCTATGTAGTTTTCTTATACGTAATTTTGTTTTGATGTTTTGCTTTTCTTTTGCAGTAATAAATATTTAAGAAAAAAAACTTAAATTTTGTTTAGTAAAAGCATCGGCTAAATTCTTTTGTTTCGTAGATTAAATTCCCTTCTTTATTTTATCCAATTAAGAAATCTCGCTATAATCTCATCATTATAACTTGTTTAAAATTTTTGAAACATGCATATTTTGTAGGGTAAAAAATGTAAACATTTCCCCCTTTTTTTTGAAAAAACTATCTAAAGTCTTATTATTATTTTAATAGTTTTTGAAATATCAACTTACAGTAGGGGATAAATTTCAGTACTCTATTTCATATTTTAAGGGATTAAACCAAGTATATAAGCATAAAATAAAACAATAAAAAATCACATAAGGGATCAGCTTTTACTAAGATCAATAAAAACAATTTTTTAAAGAAAGCTTTTTATAATACGCTTTAAAGTAAAATTCAATTTACTATTTGAAAACACACACACACTATTGTAAAATGTGTTTTAAGTTCACCAAGCGTAAAGGTATTGAATTTTGTTTGAAAATGTTGTAAAATATTTTTGGATTTAATGCGAAGAACTTGCAATAAGTATAATAAAATGAAATTTTGAATAATTTTGAGATCTTTCAAGTAATAAATGTTTTGTTTTATAGTAAAAAAAATGTCTTATTTTTGCTATCCATATCTAATAAATAATTTGTATTAATCAAATTCGTATTTATTTGTCTCTTTTGATACGCGTCAGCAGACTAATTATCAGCATCTGAAAAAATGTCTCAGTTATACCTAGATACACTTAAAATTAAATTATCATCTAATGTTCTAAGTAAAATATATTTCTTTTAAGGCTTTTTTTGTTTTATATTGTTGATGCTTAAATTGAAACTTATCTCTAGTGATATTCTGTGTTAAGATGTTTCTGTATATCCTCGTTCTGAACAATATAAGCGATCTAAATTAAATAATAGTAATATATGTTTTTCTGTCAAGATAAGCTTAAAGTGATTGAGACATTCTCGACAAGGAAATGTTACATCTTTGAATGAAACATCTTTTTTAAAAATAAAAACAATGAAAATTGTATTGCAATATTGAGGTATCTGTTAATTTGTGAATATGTTTGTGCTAAGAAAATAAAATTTATAAACATTAGAAAATACGTTGAGTCATTAATAATCAATAGTGAACCATTTTCGTTTCTGTATTTTATCTTATAAGTCAGCATTCTTAATGTCTAAGTTGTGACTTACCGACGTTGACCTTAGTAGCATTTTAAAGCGATCCTCTCCACATAAATATTTCAATTTTGATGTTATATCACTGATAATTGGTGAAATGCTCTTTTCTTCTAGATAGTCTAAGTTACATAAAATTCAACCTTCTCAACAGTTAAAGAATCCTAAAATTTTTCTACGTGGCTTTGATGAGATGAGAGAAATTCGCCAAGAGGGAATTACTGAGTCACTCAGTAGGACACAAGACAGTCACGGAGCAGACTCCAGACCTGATGGTCTATCAACGCTCTTGTCTCTACTGTATGTTTGTAAATAGCCGTAGTCTTTAAATGTTTAGTAAAATCTAAAATCAATGTTTTTTTCTAGAAGTTTTCTTTCACTACACTCAATTCTGAAGTGTAACCGAGTGATCATTATCTCGAACTTAGTTCCTCGGAGAGATTCAAATAAAGGTGCAAGTCCTGAGTTAATTAAAGATTTATCTTCAGTTGACGGGATCACACTGGAGCACCTGAGCGTTATGCTTTTAATCTCCATGTCTGGTACAGAATTTTAAAAAAGAGCTTTACTTCGGCTTTTCCTGCCCAGAACTGCGTTTGTGAATTTAATAAATTTAATATTGTATAAAATTTGGAAAAGAAATTAATGAATTTAATTAAAAAAGCATTTAGTTGTGTAATAATATGATGAAAGGTTACTCAGAGGCTGGAAGCTTTCTGAGTGGCTGACCTGAGTTGATCAGAGGGGAGTAGGGGTATATATCTGACTTATCAGCCGACCAATGGGGAGGTTGCCATTCAGTGTGTGTATGTGGTTTACTCAAGGTAGGAGTTTCTAGCATAGCTAGAGATATCTGGTGGTTGAAAACGTAAATAAATGAGAGAAAATTAAAGTGTTTGCGTGAGGAGCATGGTGTTTGTTAGTTATAGGTTTAATAGAATGTTTTTTGGTCTTTTAATTTTTAAATCAGGATCATAGTTACAGATATTAAGGAGAGATTTGTTATCGATGGTCATGAGATTATTAAAGAATTTAAGTGAAATTTTTTGAATGATTTGTTTGATTGTTGGGAAGTTAATAGAGGAGTATATGTCTGTGTTTCTCATGAACCATCTAGCATTTACTATTTGTCTGATGATATTATTTTGAGCTTTTTCAAGTTTATTAATATGTGTTTTGGCAGCGAAAACCCAAATGGGACAGCTGTAAGTTAGGATAGGTCTGAGAATCAGAGTATAGATAAGCAACTTATTACGAATATTTAATTTTGAATTCCGAGCAATAAAGGGGGAAAACTGAACACGCGCTGGCTCGGACTTTTTTAATACATTGTGTTATGTGTTGTTCGAACGTGAGTTTTTTTTTATCAAGAATTACTCCAAGATATTTGGTGTGGTTAGATCAGGTGATCTTGTGTGAATATATTGTGATTTCAGGTTTGGTGTTTTATTGTTTTGTTTGAAAAGAAGACGGCCTCCGTTTTTGATGCATTCAGAGCGATTTTCCATTTTGGAGAACCAGTCTTCTAGTTGTGTGATATGTTTTTGTAGTGCGCGAGCCACTAAAAGTGGCTCTTTGTTCTGTGCTAGTATCGCCGTGTCGTCTGCGTACATGCAGATAATCGTGTTGAATGCTTTAGGAATGTCGTTCACATAAATAGAAAAAAGGGTTGGGGCTAAAATTGTGCCATGAGCTATTCCTGCGTTAATTTTAGCTGCGTTTGAGTGAGAGTTATTTACTTTTACATCGAAGGTTCTATTTTTGAGGTATGAGTGAAAAGATTTATCTTGAGGAATAATAAGGGCTGTTGGATGTTAAATGAGTATAGACATTAAAGACTTCAAATATTGTATGGGAGTGATGTACCATGACGGGTGTCGATTTCGGCAATCAACTCAGTCAAAAATATATGGTCTGTCAATAATAATTCTCATGATGCACTAAAGGCCCTTTTTTTTGTCAAAACTGTACCAAATTAAAAACTCGTAGATACTAACTTTTTAAAAACTAATTTTATGCAATTTATGTTCTTAGAAATAAAATTCTAATCTACATAAAAAAAACTACAGAATGTCCTAAAATTATTAATCCAAATAACTCAGAGCTCCAGTTTTTGATTTAAATAATCCTATATCCATCTTCTATCACAAAGTGCCAATAGAAATTTGACCAATATCTCTGAAATTTTTCCTAAACACACTTACTCGTGGGTCAGAAGATTTACCAAATAATCTACTCTCATTCTTGAGCGTTAGTGGGCAGGAAACACTTACTTCGATAATGTCCTCACCTAAGCTGTCTTAACAATAAAGGTGAATCTTAGCAATCTAAGAAAGAAAATAATCTGCGCAATCGATGCAATCACATACGGGTATCTGTGGCCTACAATTCTTCACCGAAGTTACTATTATAAGTGAGAAATCGAGATGAGACGTTTTCAGAAATGTCTACTGGTGATTAAATAGGAGTTGGAGAGAGGATTATGATCGAGATTTGACCCAATATTAATTCGTCTTCATATTGTCTTACATTGGTGTTTATTCTGCAGGGCTTCATTCAGCTGTGTTAATATTCTCGGAACACCTTTAGGTAGATTAATTTTATATTTTTCCTAAAAAGGGTTAGTAATTATATTTGTTTCATTAAAATCGTTTTCTACTTAATAACTACTCTGTGTATGTAATATGTTAAAAAAATTGTTGAAAATCGAACTTTTTTTGTTTCTTTTTGTTGCTGCCTCGATATTTGTGTTACTTTAGCTTCATAATGGATTCAGCGTTATATAATAGCTTAAGTAAACTTTTGATATTAGATTTGAACACATTCTCATTATTAAATTAAGTAAATTTACAATCCATCACATGGTGAAAAAAAAGTGATTTATTTTGGAACGTGAAATATTAATAGTGGCTCCAAAATTTGAGTTACACCTCTCCCTTTCTTTATGAAAGGCCTGAAACAATATTATTAAATATTTAGGTAAGTTTCTTATTTATAGAACAATAAAAGGTACACTTCAAAATGTATATAATATTAAGAAAAAAGATGAAAAATTTATAATATTTAATCCTTACAAATTTTATGTTGAAATTATAAAATTGAGTATACACCGAGAATTGTTCTCCAAATTCTGTTTGTTTTTTTAAGGAAGTAAATTAGTATTTCGCTACATGCCCTTTTACATTTAAAACACCTTTCAAATGCTATGCATTGATTTGAAAGGGTTTGTGTTGTTTCTCTGGAAATGTTTTCCTGATTTTTTCTTCTAATACTGTTTGAAGGTCTTCTTTCCTCTAAATAATATACCTTTGAGCCTATTTTTCCAATTGAGATCTCATATGTTCTACAATGAAATCAAGGTATTGGGATGGTGTATGTGATAAAATTTTGCAGTCATACACCAATAAAAAAATAAAACTTTCAGTAGTGTACCTTGGATCTTTAGTCAGTTAAAACAAAACCTGGGTCCTTAAGTCTATTTCTGGATTCATAATTCTAAATTATTTCAAATATATTTAATTATTTCATTTTTAAATGACAATAAAAGCTTATTTTTCTTCTCCTTTTGCAGATATGCAACCATATCACTACCACACTTGGCAATGAAATTGTGTTTGGGAGAACTAGTTCAGAATTAGCATTTCACCCAACATACGCTCGACCATCACTTCCGAAACCATTAAATTAGTTTTCAACACATTAAATATTTCGTTATTCCAGAAATACTGAGGCTTTGAAATATGACTTTTAACAAACGTAATCCTTTTATCTCTATTTGTTTAAGAAACGAGATTTCTTTCCTGTTATGTGACCATTCTAAATCTAATTCTCATATCCGAGTAATCTTAGAATTATTATTATTTCTGTAGAAATACATGTTCTTTTTACTGTAGAAGCTGATGAGGCAATTCTTACAGCGTTCACCTTTTTCTTATTTATCGAATGATATTTTTCTTGGTCGTAGAACTATAAAATTCATTTACTTCTTTTTCAGATATATATGAAATTTTTTCAAATTTTTAAACTTCTGTATAACGTTTTGTACCCTATCGTGACTATGTTGAACTCCCTTTGCTATATCACACAGAAATTTTTCTACATCAGACATTAGAAAGATTGTTTTCTGAATTTGAATTTCAGTTCAGGAGTTCATTTTTATAGGTAAAATATTTCTTTTCTTGTAAACATTATATTGGTATCTTAAGAAAACAAAACAGATTGATTACAAAACTAAGTAAATAATTATTGACTCATTACAAAAAAATAGTGATAGCAAAATCGTAAGTTTTTAAAGATGTATACTCACTTTTGTGAATCTGAATTTCGAAGCTTTCAAGAGAAAAGTTTGTTAGCTAAAATATAGTCAATTCTTCATTTTTGTTTCTTATTCTATCACATTTTGTGATGTGCATCTTATCATTCCTATGATTATTAAACTTAAATTATCATTTAATAACATAATTTTAAGCCTTTTTGGAATAGAATGAGAGGTGCATACTTAATTTTAAGAGCCGCTGTATATAAGAAGCCTTTAAAAGCTTTATTCTCAACCATTACAATATTTTATATTGTTTATCTAATGCTTATTGTGATTGTTAAAATCAAAACAATTTATTACTTATTTTGTATTTTGGGAATAATTTAGGCAAATACACAAAACAGCTCAGTGCGGAATGTTCTAGAATAGTATTACATATCGTTCTGAATATTTGATCTGAATGAAATGGAATGAAAATTTCTTCTTTTTTTGCCTGCTTTTGTACTGCTCCATAAATCTTGTTAAACTAGTCAAATCCCTCCATCGATGTTTTTTTTTTCTATTTTAAAATTATTCAATGATTTTCCCTGTATGCCTAAAGTGTAATTAAGGTATATATGTGAGAAAGATAGATGACTTAGGTAGGAACAACAGTCGTGCATATTACATAAATTTTGAAACATAAAATAATATATATTTTTGTATTATAAATTTACTTTCATGGGGGGGGGGGGGGGGGATGGGGGGGTTTTATGTTTAAAGGTTTCGGCATACCAAAAATATTTCTTATTTTAAACATAGAGAATATGTATGAATACTTTGGTTAATTATGTTCTAATTAGATATTAATGTTTCGTGATATTGGAGCAACTTTATAATAATAATAATTACTTATATGTTAATTGTTAAATTAATAATTTGTTAGTTACTCATAAGAAGAACGTAATTGTAATAGATAAACAAGCAAACAGAAAAATAAATTTATATTATAAAATGAGATATATTTAACGTATATCTAATTATTCAAGTCTCTATTAATATCAAAATGGTTTTCTAGGAATATAGCTTTTGATAAACTAGTGGGAAATTATTCTCTTCAGATAATAAAATTGCTATAAATTCAATAAGGGAACCCCCCCCCCCTTTTTTTTTGTCATTTAAATCTGTGTCAGGGTTCCAGTCTTTAATGATATTCGTACTCTCAATCTTCCATTTCGAAAAATGTTGATCAGAATTGCGTTGAGCACTTTGGGATTCTCTTGCTGCTATACTCAAATGTATGTAAAGAACCTTTCTGGAAAATCCTTTTTCACAGTCGAAGAGTTTGATGGATAAAAATTTACTTCCATACTATCCTTACTTAGATCTTCTTAACAAAGAAGGAAAAGTCTAAGCGATGGAAAAGTAGATTTCTCGATCCATCTAATCTGAATGAATCGGTGTCGACTAGCGAAAGAGAGAGATTATTATTTTAAGTATCAAATATATCCTTGAAGTATTTTATCTTAATAATATATTATTGCTGCTCATGATAAAGGATATTTACAAAAAAATATCAAAACGTTGAACAGTTATAATTTCAAAACTAAATAAGTTAAAACCTTTTGGAAAAAGTTGAATTAAAAAGAATACGATATATTCTCTCTCTCTTTTATATAAGAAAGAATGCATATATATATATATATATATATATATATATATATATATATATATATATATATATATATATATATATATATATATATATATATATATATATATAAACTTGCACAATTCTGTATCACAAATACTACAACAAAACACACATTAACCCTTTCACGGTTTGAAGAATCAGCAGCTTTCTCTCTCCTATGACGGGCAGGGCTAGAATTAAATGGTTGCTAAAAGTGGCAGCCTTTTTCTCCTTAGAGGTCTTCGAAAATGTCACTCTCTTCTGATGGTAATATGGATAGCTCGCTCGTTTTTTAAAGATAGTTTATGAGGGATTATTTGCAGTTTATTAATGCAATATTTACACCAATTATAACTTGAACTTTTAAGAAGTTCAGTAAATGATAAATATTACAAATATTAGTTTCTAAAACATTACATTTTTATACAATTATTTCCTGCATAATAATATAATATTTAGACCAATTGTAACTTGCACTTTTAAACAATTCAATAATTGTTAAATATAAAAAAAATATTAGTTAGCAAAATATAAAATTAAAATATCTAAATAAATTTTGGCCAATTTTAAGTTTTAAAAAGCTTTAAGAATTAGAGCTTTCAGCATTATAAAACTTTTTTAATTGTTAATTTATCATGCAATTAATTAAACATGCAATTGCACATAATGGAGCATTACAGTCTTTACAATAAATGTGCAATTTTTCTGTTACAAACTCCTACCAAATTACACAAGAAAAATAACTAGATTAACAACTGGATCAACAATATTTTTCTTTATTATGTAAAAAAAAATTTACGGTACTCATACCACCATCTATACGTTATCAAATTAATAAAACTTTGCTAGTAAATATCGTTTGTAACACGAATAACGCAGGATAATATACGCGAACGAACTCAGCTCTTCAGCGTCCATTAGGGAAAAGTTCTTCTGCAGCTGCAACCATTTGGGTCGAAAAACTTCGGACGAGCTGAACTCTTTAGTGTCCATTAATGCATGCTTTTCGGTTGACGAGTTGGATTTGTTCATAACCATTGAAGGGTTAAGTACAGTCAAAGTTATTACACAGTAACTTTAAGCTCACCAGCTTATCGCTCTTCACTGCGGACAATGAGAGTTGTAATATTCTGCACTTCCAAGGCAAGCTCCGATGATTCCCAGTAGACACACGTTGCTTCGTTGCAAATTCACCCGGCATGTTTCACTTCAAGTGCCGGCAGCGTTAAGTTGATCGCTTGATCGATCTCTTCAACATAGTCTCCAAAGACAGACTCTTCGTAACAGTTCCATTAAATTCAGACCGAATATCCTGAAAATGCACTCTGCACGCTTCTGTGATCGGTCTACAAATCAGACTCTCCAGACAAACAGATTAAGCAAAAAGACCAATTCCACCACAGACTGGCTCTCCCGACTGTCGTTCTTGGCGTATCCCGACGCCATTTAGGAAAATTCCGTAACTTTCTTCCTAAACGAATTTTTTGTCTAGATTCTTGCACCTTCGAGATCTCTCCATTAGTCGCCAAGTTTTTCGCCAAGTCACCAGATGTTCTCCAAACCATCGCCAAGGTGAAGGGGTCAATTGCTTAAGCTCTTTTGTTGACTGGGGACATCTCTATAAATCTATCTGTTCCGTTATATGAGAGGCATTGCAGGGAAGCATGAACTCAAGATCGTAACAATATATAATTCTGCAGAAATCGAACCAGAGCACCGTCGGATTATTTGAAAATAACGCATTTAAACAGAAAAGTTATGTATTATTAAATAAAATGTAATACAGCATACGCAATTAAAGTGTCCAACACACAAAATGACTTAACCTACCAAAAATGTAATGTTTTGTACTGAAATCCAGCATTCTTTAATTAAGTCAGTGAGATTGATGGTGGGGGGCAAATTGGAATATGCTGCGCCAAACAAAGTGAAATTGGGATCAAGACGTTCGAAAAAAGAAGGCAAAAAATCAGTTCACAAAAAAAAGGGTCGAAAATAGAGTAGGATCCCAAGGATATTCGGAATGGGCATGTCTCCCGTGTTTTCCAAAGATAGTGTACCCCATGGGAATGATAATGGTTACTAAAGTACTTAGGAGTCATGATGCTCATACTTACCAAGAGAAAGTAAACATCTGAAGAGATTATTCCGTTGAAATAAAAAAGCATAAAAGGATTTTTTTTTTACTTATTAAGTGGTGTAAAATCCTCAGAATACCTGAAGGGCCAAATAAATAATAGTGGATTATAGAGGGAGTTTTGTACTGCGAAGTTTATAAAATTATAAATGTGTGTGTTCAATGTGACCACCACCCGAAAAATGAACGATAATTTGTGATACGTTACAGTAGATTGGTCGCAGAGGAGATGACATTCGGGTTTTAATAAGTGCCTCGCTCCACAATAAAAAGAGAAGGAAAAAAAAAGTTTTAACTCCTCGAATTTTTTTCGAACTACATAAAAAAGGACTACATAAAGTTGTTTTTTCTCTCCACTTTTGGAACCCATTGATGAACTGAAAACGCAAATGAATGACAATAACATGTTCGATGCTACAGTCATTTGAAACGTGTCGTAGAATATACCGAAAAAAGTTTTAATTACCGACTAGATATTGTTAGTGCTTAGGGTCATGTGAATAGTCGTAATGAATACTTATAATTTTATAAACTTTAAAAAGTTATTTAAAATGAATTTAGTACGATAAAGTTGCAACATTTTTAATTTTGTAATAGTAGCTTTTAAAATTTGGGATATTGTTTTGTAAACACACTGTATCAAAATAAAAAAAAAAGTTGGATTGTTCCTTATCACAGTTGTAAATAATTCATGTGCAAATTACAAGACAGCATTTTACTATTTGTTTTTAGTATTGTTGAGTTCTATGATATTTCTTCAAGTAATTTTTCACTGTTTGGAAGCCAAATAACTGAGCTTAATTATAAACAAAGCTGGTTTTCATTTTGTCCAAGCAAATTTATTTAAAAGTTTCTTTACTTCAGACATATACAAAAGGCCTCAAAATTATGTCGCACATATTTCTTTCTATTTTGTACTTAATTTGAATAAATGAAAACTATTCGTGCTCAGACTACTCTGCATGCAGTAAACTTTTAATGTAGTTTTTATACCAGCTTTATTACATTTAAACTTTTTTCAATACTTTTATGTTTTATTATCAACACACATTTTGTTACCTTTAAATTTTGTCGATGACTGCTCTAATTGTTTCTTATTACCAAGAGCTTAACGAAGCTTTGTTAAATAGTTTTGGTGAGAGAATTATATTTGTTTCATGAGTCAACATCAGTTATTTTTGATCCTCATTTATAAAGCGTGACTGAACTGATTAACTCTTTTTTTTTTCTTTTTTAATCTGATTTTCAAACTAATTTTCTGACAGCAATCATAAAAATTCGAATAAATATAAAACAAATGCAAAAATACATAAAACATTAATTTTTTTTAAAACAAACTTATTGGAGTAACTATAATGTGAGAAGTGCGATACTAAAAACAATAGATATAAAAAAAATTAATTCGAATTTTTAAATATGTAGAATAAAAAGTAGTAAAAAATCTTCAAACTGAGGTTGTAATGCTTTTAATTTTTAACAGAATAGTATATTATTATTAATATTTAAACAAAAGTATTATGTGATTTCTCTTTCTAATCAGAAAATTTAATATTACACTTTGAAAACGATCCTTATATATAACTATATATATATATATATATTAGAGAATGTCAATCTTTATGCACGTACCTCTTTAAAAGCGGCAAATCTTATCTTATTTTAGTTACTAATTTAGTATCTATTTTTGTAAATTACCATTTTTCTTAGTTTATATAATGAAAGAGGAAGAGCTAGCTTTAGAATTATGAAATACATTTTATTTTTTTTCCTTTCAGCTGATTTTAAACGCATCAAGATAGTGCATTGAAAGTGCTTATTTTAGAAGTCCATTAGTGAAACAATGCATAAGAACATATTTAAGGATCAGCAATTGTATGTATGGCTTTATTACCTTCATTCTTTGTATTATTTTAAAAGTAAAATGTTAATGAATTTTAGAGTATGACTGAGAACTGTGCGCTGATAAAGTCCTTTTTGTTCAAAAGTCCTTTTTGTTCAAAACTCCTTTCATAATGTATACTGCTGTTTGTAGAAAATGCAACACCATGAAAGAATCATCAGAATCAAATGAAATTTAATGCAGAAACGACTTGTACTGATACAAATAAATGATGAAACTTTCAAAACAAAAGAAACAAATTAAGCGTCCGAAATCAGTATTTGGTGCAGCCACCATGCGCTGCAATAAGTGCTGCTATACGACGTGGCATGGAGTCAAACAGATGTTGAATATCTGCTTGAGGAAGAGAATTCCATATCGCTTGTATGCGCAACCAAAGTTCGTCTTTGGAAACTGCAGGACGCGGATCACGAGCGAGACGCCGACCAACCATATCCCACACGTGCTCAATAGGCGACATATCCGGTGAATAAGCAGGCCAAGGAAGAAGTTGCATGCGTTGTGCTGAACAGAAGTCTCGAACAGTCCGCGCAACATGTGGGCGTGCATTATCCTGCTGAAAGATAGCTCCAGGGATGCCTTGAAGGAAAGGAACGACTTTGGGCTGTAGCACTTCACGGACGTACCTGTTGCTATTGAGATTACCCTCAATTCGTATCAAATTGGATCGTCCATGATACGAAATCGCACCCTAGACCATAACTCCGGGTGTTCGACCACTATGTCGTTCAATAATACACTCAGGAAGGCAGCGTTGACCGGCATAACGTCTAACACGAACACGGCCATCATGGGTCCACAAATTGAAGCGTGATTCATCTGAAAAGACAACTTGGTGCCAATCAGCTCGCCTGTCTCTGTGCTCAAGAGCCCACTGCCGACGCAGCCGTCGATGATTCGCCATGAGGGGAATCCTGTATAAAGGCACCCTTGCACGCAATCCACGGCGCAGCAGACGACGACGAATTGACGAAGCCGACAATTGTACACCTGTAGCAGTAGACCAACGTGCTGCCAGCTGCCTGGAGGAAGCTGTGCGATCATTCACCGCCATGCGGAGCAGGTGTCGATCATCGCGCTCTGACGTCACCTTCTGTCGTCCAGTGCCTGTTTTTCGAGTTGTTCGGTGCTCGTCGGTCCACTGCTTCCAAACTCGCATCACTGTGGAACTGTTCCGCTGCATACGAGCTGCTATTGCACGATAGGAAAATCCTCCTTCTCGAAGGCCGATTATCCTCCCTCGTTCAAACTCCGTAAGTTGCTTGAATTTCTTATTCTTCCGTCGTGGAGACATACTCAGGTCTCACTAAACGTTTGCCACTAACAAATAATCATAGACTTTTTTCAACGTCCCGCTACAGCACTTTATTTATACGCTTTCAGCATCAATTCAGAGGGCGCTGCGCGCGCCGCGCACGCGCGATGGCTCTGAAACTTTATTAATTTGCATAATATCCTATAATTGACATTTGCTGCGAATTTCATTTGATTCTGATGATTCCTTCATGGTGTTGCATTTTCTACAAACAGCAGTTTATATTCTTTTATTAGTACACGATTGAGAAAAAAAAATAATCTTAGTTTCATCATTAATGTTTTTAAAAATTTGTTGATGTTTTTCATTCATTTTAGCTGAAAAGAAAATTCAGTAATAATAATTTCGTGTCAAAGACTAATTTTGATGCTTTAAATCCAATATTTTCAAATTTATTTATTTTTCATTTTCATAGTAGAGTGAATTTTTCCTTGAATCCATTCAGTGACTGCAAGTTTCAATCGTGAAACTATTATTTGTGTATTATTGCTTATGTCATACTCTCTCTGTTATCTCATGTACACTTTTGTTTTTCTTTCCTGTTTGAAAAAGGCTTTGCATGTATTGTATTGTTTTGTTATTCTTTGACAGAAGCCTTAATTCCAATTGTCACGTAGACGTTTCAGCAAGTGCAACTGAACACGCAATAGATACCTGAACAACGTGATTTATTATCAGAGTAAAAGTAGCTACACTTAGCAGAGAACGTCCTCAGATAAAAAAGTACAGGGGTTTATAAATTACATTTGTAAATTCCAGAACACTGCTCTGGATACATAACGAATATTTTGGAAGGTTTTAGAAATTACAATGGAAAATAGAGAACAATTGAACAAAATTGTAACTTGATTTTCAACGTTATCAGCACTAGTTTCTGAACGAGGAACTCTTGTTTTGTAAGAAATTATTTTACCTCTGCGCCATTGGGCCTTGTTAGCTTCGTGACAATATAAGGTTTATCGTCAATTCAAAGGCAAACAAAAAATAGTTCTATAACTTCTAGTGATTGGATGGGATTTCTTTTATGTCAAGGTTTTTTTTTAATTTTTTAAATAGTATATTATTTGCTGTATGAGTCGTTTCTTTCACTTTTAAGAGCAGTCCTAAATTAATATTGAAAAAAAATTACGTAAAATTATTCTTAAAGAGCTTCATGTTTGCAGAAGAGTACGCGCTAGTGTGTATTTTAATTCATACATATTTGATACCTTTCTAAAATCATTTAAAATTAACCATATTCTGATGCTTCAATTATCATGAAGTTAATTTAGAATAACAGTATTAAGTCAATTAAATTTCCTTTTTTGTAATAAAGATATTCGAATATATTGAAAAACATCTTTAAACTGAAAAAAATATTAGGGTTTACTTAATTAAATGTTACATTTTTTAAATTTAGAATTGCAATGCCAAATTTATAAGTATAATACATCATGTTGAACATTAAAATATATCTGAAAGGAAATTTTGAATATGTAACACCGTAATTTAGCACTACCTTCCACGTACTATTAAACGGTAGCCAGATGGCGCCACATGCTCTTTTTGGTTAGAAGTTCAAACACGATAATCGCAATCACAAGAAGCGCATGCACGATGGAAGGCGAGAGACTTCGTTAGCAGAATAATGTAGTGAAAGTTCGTGAATCTATGTTTTATATATGTTTTGTATCTTGTCTTATGTTGTGGAACGTATCAAGTATTAAATAATATTTGTTCCTGAAACCATTCCGGTTGTTCATTATATTGTCCTGAAATAATAACAACATTGGAGGGATACAAATATTTATTTATTACTTTTAGAATGAACAGTAAAGTAACTCAAATCCCTGAATAAAATTCTATCCACAGACTAGGCACTCAGACAGAAGACTACATGTGACCGCATGAAAAAAACATCACATATTTATAATCCTTCTTAGCAAACAGATAAATATTTTATCAAAGTATTTTTAAAATATATTTTCGATTATGTATTGTAAAACATGATTAATCCTATTCTTATTTTTTACATTTTTATTAGAGAAGACGTTGTAAGAAATCTGTTAAGCTATTATTTGAAACGGCTAAAATATGCGAGCATTCAAAAGGATTTGAATGTACAGAATTAATGGTTTGGGTAAATTAAAGTTTATTTTTGGCGTTTATATTTCTTTAGTTAGGTGTCTAAAAACAAGTAACTGTGATAGCATATTGGCTAAAAGTATTTATTTGACAGCTACATTCTTGCAGAGCGTGATAAACTAACGTTCGATTAATATATACATTTCTTTTGATTAGTGTCTATGTATATGAAGAAAAATAAATGAATGCAATATAACTATAGGAAAAATATAGAAAAAAAATTAATGTTCTATGTGTGATTTAAGGATAATAATTATTCTTTAAATTATTAAGCTACAAACATTGCTACAGCAGTGTTGAAAAATTGATAAATTTTTTGTATCTCAAAATTTTAAATTTACTCATTCATTGCTCTATACTTTTATTTTCTACCATAAATTGAATAACGTTCTTTTTAGAATAAATATAATTTACTTTCATATTGGAATACCCTTTCAATAATAAAAAATACCCTTCAATAATAAAAAATACCCTTTACTTCTTTAAAATGAAGCCCTGTAATTTTCTAAATAAACGTCCACAAACATACTTGTTTAGAACTTAACGGTCAGCAAGTGCAGTGTTTCTACCGATGTTAACTTACGTACGTGCTCTTAAAGGTTTTTCATAAGACATCATTGTAAATTGCTTGGAAGACTTCGGTGCATTCCCCGGATAGGAAACCACTTAGATGCTTTCTGGGAGCTTCAATGTGCTTAAATTATATCACTTAAACGGATCTAAATGTTTTATTCACATTTCCCCCCCCCTTCAAATCGGCACAAAGTGAAGAATCAGAGACAAGGAATACAGTGGACAAATAATGAAGAATTAGAATTTGATGGCTTTTTTTGATGTAAAGTTTACTGCAATTATTTTTGTTAGCACAGGAAAAAAAACTTTAAATTTTCTTCTGTCATTCAATTTAATATCTCATTATTTGCAATATTTTTATAACATTTTATGAGTAATACGCATATGAATTTCTTTAGAGGGTAAATATAAGTACATTCTTTAACATAAGTATATTTTCAACACTTCTCACGTATAATTTATTTTTGATTTATGGCTTCATTTCAGGTATTTTTCTTTACCGATTTGTTATATATCATGTTTAATATCACATAGTGAATGTGACGTTAATGATGATGCCATGTGCAATTTAACTTAGAGAGGCATTTACGTCACGGGGCCTTTCTTTCAGAAATTATGGTAATTTTGCAATCCGAAAATAAAATCTTTAAAATTACTATACGTAAAAAAAAGAAATACTAATTAAAAAATGATATTTATTGGACAAATATATTTTACTGGAAATAATAAGTGATTAAACTTAAAAGATATTTAGAAGTATTGATCCAGAGACATAAGTACCAAGAATAATTACCTCTGACATCAATAACAGTTCTTATATGTCTGGGTATTGAGTCAAACACCAGATTGGATGGAATGTACAGGTATAGCTACCCATGCAGCTCTAACACGATGCCACAATTCATGGAATGAATTGATTGGCGTATTGTGACGATCTAGAGATGCGGCAACCATTGACCAGATGTTTTTAATTGGTGAAAAATCTGGAAGGAATGCTCTCCAGAACAGCCAAACATTTTATGTAACAGTGTAGGTCCGTAGAATACCAGCAACAAGCGGTCGTGCATTATCCTGCTGAAACGTAGCGTTTCGAAGGGCTCGAGGAAAATGTACAGCCACAAGCCTAAACACACCAGAAATGTAACGGCCACTTTTTAAAGTATCAATGCAAATAAGAGGTGATCAACACGTGTACCCAAAGGAACTCTATACTATCTATCCAGGTGATAGGTCAGTGAGACTATACCGAATGCTCGTTGGAAGAGTGAGTTCTTTTCAAATTTTAGCATGCGTTTCCAGAATGCCGCTAAACGCGGATGGAACCCTCATGATGTTATAAACAACATGGTTTCGTCTGAAAAGCGCCATGCCATTGTTTTTCGTCGAGTAATTGCTACTTCTAGGTTTGCCGTTGATCGCACCATTGAAGGCTGTTCTGCCTGTATTGCAGCTTCAAGGGTAGCCAGAGCCATGGTTGTCGAGCTGACACTCCATGTTGCTGCTAACGTCGTAAAACTCTTCGTTCAGACACTAGTTGTCTTGCAAATAATTCAATTTCTTAACTTAGGGCTTGTGAACTGTCTGTACAAGCCATTAAGACCATGCATATTTGTCCATCTATTCGATTTTTCTATTAGAGAATCTTTCAGATCTAGTATGGGGTTCCGTATGATCATTCTAAAATCGTGTATTTCAAATATTACAGGAATTTATAGGATCTAGACCGACGTGAGCAGCAATACTGCGATACAATTAACCGCATAATCGGTAAGCTACGACTCGACCTCTATTAAAGTCAGAAATGAACTGGTAAGCATTTCTTCTTACACTATGCATCATAACAACAAAGCATAATGTCTATGCAAACAAGAGATCATCAAGACGTGTATTAAATGGCACCTTATACAATCACTCCAGATGATGGATCATTACGATGATGTAGAATGCACTCTGGCAATGTGCTTTCTCCACGATGCTGCCAAACGTGGATGTGACAATCGTGATGCTGTAAACAGAACCCGGTTTCGTCTGAAATGACGACGTCACGCAATCGCTGCGTCCAGGTTCGTCATTGATCCGACCATTGAAAGGGATCCTGTCTGTGATGAAGTTTCAAGGGTAGTCGAAGCCATGGTCTGCTGATCTGATAGTCCATGCTGCTGCTAGAGTTGTCAAACTGTTCGTGCAGACACTACTTTTCTTACAAACAATCCCATTTCTTGAGTTGGGGTTCGTGAACTATCTGTATAATCCAATAAGGCCATTCGTATAACATGTCTATCTAATCGACTTTTAGTGATTACGGTCCGTTGAGATCCAGCACTGGGTTCCGTATGACCATCCTGAATCCATCGATTCCATATATTGCAGACATTCATAGGATTTCGACCGACGTGAGCATCATTACTGTGATACGATACACGGCAAAAACCGATAGGCTACGATTCAACCTCTAATAAAGTCAGGAAAGTGATGGTTAGCATCTCTTCTTACACGATGCAATATAATAACTTTTCATCAGTACAAGTGCAATTTGTGTATGAGAAAGTTACTGTGTGATTTCTTCGTTTAAACACATTGTAGGTGTCCCGTCCGGCTCTTAATTTGAATTAATGCGTTGAAAAGCTAACCATTTGCTAATAACATCTTTTTCTTGTAGTGTAAATTTCACGAGCTTAACATATCTCCTTCTTAGTGTAGCTATTTTGTTGGGCAGTAGTGAATATTATCGGTGAAAATTTTGAATATTTTTCAATCTTCTCTTTTTAAACGGATACTTCTCGATAATTGAATGAAAGTCAGCTACTAATTCGTGAAGATATGTAGCTGATAACTTAATTTTAATAATTTCAAGTTTCTTTGAAAAAGTAATTTTTATTTCAATTCAGTTTAAAAATATTTCACTGAAAGTACCGTAAAAACACACATCTATGTTTAAATTCTTTTCTGAAATACTATATCTGTAAATTTAAAGGACAAATTTGATTTTTAGAGACTTCCACGACTCAGATGAAAAAACGGCAAATGTTGTTACTTTCTGAAGAAAATAGAAATAACTGTAACTCTGGAAGAATATTATATTTTTTTCTCTCAATATGTTTCGAACTAAATCAACTGGCTTTAAACAACTTTTGAAGGTGTTATCAAAGTAAGCAAAGGTAGAAAGAACCAAATGTTTCACTAGATTGAATAGGGAAGGAATAAGAAAAGGGAACACAAGTGTTTACATCACAAAGATTTTTCATAAAATATTTCCTCACTTTGCTTTGTATAAATGGTGACGTTATGGTTAAAATTTCTGTAACCTACGATTTGTTTAAAGAACAAATTTTACTTTATGGTTTATTATTTTATTATTTTTTCTCACCTTTCATTAATGTATCACCTTTTATGCTTAAAACTGGAGAACAAATTTAATGTATCATAAGAAAAGTATGGCTTCATTAAGTGTTTTAAACAAACATATACAAAAAAACCCAAAGATATAATAAGTTTCAAGTAAGTAATATAAATTTAAGTAAATTTCTTATGAAAAAAATATATTAAATTTTTAAGTACGAATAAATAATTCGAACACTTATTTTTATATTTACCTTTTATTGAACATAAATATTTTTATTTAAAAATTTATTTAGAAAAACAGTAATTAATTCAAATTGACGATTGGTCAGGATCACAAAACTATTTGCCAATTACTACTTTTTGAATTACAATTAAAAACATTCAGATGGCCTAAAATTTGGTTTGATTCATTTAATATATATATATTAAATGGATTAAACCAATTTTTTTTTCTTTTTGAAAATAATTAGTAATTGAGATATCTCGCCATTCAATTTTTCTTCTTTGTTTATTGTTTCTTTTCTTTAAATTACAACTTGAATTTTAGAGTAATTCAATTTTACCCAACAAGATGCATTGGGGGAGGGTTGGTACCATAGAACTAGTTTAACCCCACAATTCAGTCCCCAGTCTGAATATGCATGTTTTGTTTTGTTCGGTATTCGAATTATTCGATTTATTCTTTGGTTCAAATTAATTTCAAATTTTTTTCATCTCTTAGTTTCAAATTTGATTCAGTTTCAACTTTTTTACTTAGTTCTATAAATGTGTTTTAGTTTATTTGTTGATTCTGGATTTTAATTGTTCTCTTCCTTTTGTATTTTTTAATGATAAATTAATTGCTTTATCTACACACACACACACACGCATATATATATATATATATATGTGTGTGTGTGTGTACACATATTTTATTAATAATTGTATATGTGTGTATACACATATTTTATTAATAATTGTATATGTGTGTATACATATTTATATATATATATATATTTATACATATACACATATTTATATATATAT
>BMAW01120975.1:1138-106287 GCA_019974015.1 Nephila pilipes | reverse complement strand
AAGAACATATTTAAGGATCAGCAATTGTATGTATGGCTTTATTACCTTCATTCTTTGTATTATTTTAAAAGTAAAATGTTAATGAATTTTAGAGTATGACTGAGAACTGTGCGCTGATAAAGTCCTTTTTGTTCAAAAGTCCTTTTTGTTCAAAACTCCTTTCATAATGTATACTGCTGTTTGTAGAAAATGCAACACCATGAAAGAATCATCAGAATCAAATGAAATTTAATGCAGAAACGACTTGTACTGATACAAATAAATGATGAAATTTTCAAAACAAAAGAAACAAATTAAGCGTCTGAAATCAGTATTTGGTGCAGCCACCATGCGCTGCAATAAGTGCTGCTATACGACGTGGCATGGAGTCAAACAGATGTTGAATATCTGCTTGAGGAAGAGAATTCCATATCGCTTGTATGCGCAACCAAAGTTCGTCTTTGGAAACTGCAGGACGCGGATCACGAGCGAGACGCCGACCAACCATATCCCACACGTGCTCAATAGGTGACATATCCGGTGAATAAGCAGGCCAAGGAAGAAGTTACATGCGTTGTGCTGAACAGAAGTCTCGAACAGTCCGCGCAACATGTGGGCGTGCATTATCCTGCTGAAAGATAGCTCCAGGGATGCCTTGAAGGAAAGGAACGACTTTGGGCTGTAGCACTTCACGGACGTACCTGTTGCTATTGAGATTACCCTCAATTCGTATCAAATTGGATCGTCCATGATACGAAATCGCACCCCAGACCATAACTCCGGGTGTTCGACCACTATGTCGTTCAATAATACACCCAGGAAGGCAGCGTTGACCGGCATAACGTCTAACACGAACACGGCCATCATGGGTCCACAAATTGAAGCGTGATTCATCTGAAAAGACAACTTGGTGCCAATCAGCTCGCCTGTCTCTGTGCTCAAGAGCCCACTGCCGACGCAGCCGTCGATGATTCGCCATGAGGGGAATCCTGTATAAAGGCACCCTTGCACGCAATCCACGGCGCAGCAGACGACGACGAATTGACGAAGCCGACAATTGTACACCTGTAGCAGTAGACCAACGTGCTGCCAGCTGCCTGGAGGAAGCTGTGCGATCATTCACCGCCATGCGGAGCAGGTGTCGATCATCGCGCTCTGACGTCACCTTCTGTCGTCCAGTGCCTGTTTTTCGAGTTGTTCGGTGCTCGTCGGTCCACTGCTTCCAAACTCGCATCACTGTGGAACTGTTCCGCTGCATACGAGCTGCTATTGCGCGATAGGAAAATCCTCCTTCTCGAAGGCCGATTATCCTCCCTCGTTCAAACTCCGTAAGTTGCTTGAATTTCTTATTCTTCCGTCTTGGAGGCATACTCAGGTCTCACTAAACGTTTGCCACTAACAAATAATCATAGACTTTTTTCAACGTCCCGCTACAGCACTTTATTTATACGCTTTCAGCATCAATTCAGAGGGCGCTGCGCGCCGCGCACGCGCGATGGCTCTGAAACTTTATTAATTTGCATAATATCCTATAATTGACATTTGCTGCGAATTTCATTTGATTCTGATGATTCCTTCATGGTGTTGCATTTTCTACAAACAGCAGTTTATATGGACTGATGTTTTACAAAGTGTCCGGGATAAATTATCCTTAAGTTATGGCTTATTTTTACAGGAATATTTATTAAAATTAATAAAAGAGTTTTCAAATGGAAAGAGACTCTCATAATGTTTTAATATCTATAGACTTCAAAGAATCAAATAAAAACAAATTTCATTCAAACAATTAATCATACTTTATTTGATGAAAATGTCTTTTTAATTGGTTTGCTTAGTACTAAAATCTTTGATTTAAAATATAAAAGTTTCTCATATTTTTTTGAACTGAAAAATTGAATTTTATCAATTTCCCCCCCCCTTTCTAATATCTGTACCAACAAAAAATATTGCTTCTCGGATATTAACTTTATTAACTTAATCGATTTCTCATAAGAGTAAATTTTATATATAATTGGGAATAATAATGCAAAAGTATATTGTGTTTATCCGTCAAAATATTGATATTCAAACAAAATAAACTAAAAGTAGATTTCGAATCTGATTGGCTGTTGAAATTTCAGTTTTGTTTTTCTCGTTTATATATGTATGAGGTTTCAAGGAAAAAAAGTCAGAAGTTTTGAATTCTTAGGATAAATTATTTTATTGGTATTTAATTTGATAAAAAAATCAATTGTAATTCAGTTTCGCTCTGTATTTGTGAAAATATTGAGGAAATATCTTCCAACAATAATCAATTTATAATTCATTTATTTTCATAACTGACTATCTCAACTTTTTTTTTTTGATTGATGCATCGGAAGAGTATTGGAATTTTGCGGTTGAGGAAAGCTTTTATTATTAGAGTCCGGCCAAAATCCCTCAGATATCGATACTTGCATAACTTAAGAGGTTAACTTTTATTTTATTGCTTTCGATTGAATATTAAAAGCATTAAGAGATATTTTACAAGGTCTAATGAACCAATATTTAAGGATGCTGTATATATTCATAAATTCTAAGAATTAATAGTCAAATTAAATAGTAGAATTATCTCTATTTTACTTCTGTATTAATTGTCATATTTTCATTATATTCTATATAAATCGTGATAATTATTCATCATTTCTATGTATTGAAAATTAAACATTATACTGAAGCTAAAATGTCCACACATCTAGTTGCAGGAATTTAAAACTTCTTATTTCAAAAATAATTTTTAAATTATAATTTCATAGAAATACGAAAAGATATCTAGCTTTATATCTGAAAAGATATTTATGATTTTTAATATCAAACTCTCATTTTTATAGTCACGTAATTCTTTTTTTTTTATTAGTACAGATATTATATATTTTTTATTAGTTTCTTATTATTTATTTAATTTATGTATGTATTGATTCGCTATTGTTCCTATAAATAGTCTTCAAAAATTATTTTTCAACAACATCTTTTAAGGAACTCTACTATTTTATGTTATTTTTTACCATATTAGTTACAGAGTCTTATATGGATTCAAATTGATATCATATTATAGCAAAAATGTATTGGAAAGAACTTGGTTTGGTTTTATTAACGTTGCTCTAGAAACAACATGAGGGCTATTTGCGACGTACCTCGCAATTTTGAACCTCATTCAAGTGATGAGGACGACACCCGAACTGGCACCCCCTCCTAACTTCCACACCACGGCTGCGGAAGGACTTGGTACCCCTACAGATATCACGTGCATCAGCCCCGGCCATACGACGGACAAGTGGTGTCAAGGCTCGAACTCGCGATTCAACGAAAAACCGCCAGCTGCGAGTCCACGGCCATATTGGAAAGAAATCTGAGGCTTCATTTTATTTTATTTTAAAATATGGCTCATATAGCATTATTCATTCAAAACAAGCATTAATTACTAAAAACACAAAGAATGTAATGCTCAATACTTTTCTATTTTTTTTCTTCTATTTCGAAATAAATAGAAGTATTTTTTCAAAAGAAAAATTGAATTGATAAATATTTTTAGATGGCTTTGTATCTATCAATTTAAAATAAATTCTGGTTCAAGCATGTTTTTTCAAGGTAGACGAAAACAAGAAATATAGTTACAAGCAAGGATAAACAAAAATCTTTCTATAGCAAAACCAAAAATATGTGTTCTTTTTTCCTTTGAATTTCTTTCAATTCGATTCAACTCACTTAGATAATTCGTTTTATAATATGGTTACAAGGAATCAGGTTGTATCAGATTTATTAGTCTACAAAGTAATCGTACAAGCAAAGAGAAAAAAAAATTGTTATTAAAAATTGTTTCCAAAACTTTCTTGTTTTTTTTGTATGAAAGAGTTAAGAATGCTATTAACAGTAAAGAAAGTGAAACATAAATTCTAGAAAAGTATAAATTGAAACTAAAATATAGCTCGTCATTAATATAACGAAACAAACAAATACTTTTTCCAGAAAAATTAATACAAACATAAAACTTTAGATTGAAAAATTATGTATCTGAATTATCTTAATAAGTTGTAATTTTCAATGAATATTTTTTGTCATTAATTAGCATACGCATTAGAATTAGTGAGATATAATTAATTAAAATGTAACTTTGAATCCATACACAGGCAAATTAAATATATTTAATTAATACTTCGATTTTTAAAATCTATCTTATATGCAATTAAGTGTAATTAGAAAAATACCTTCCATCAGTATATATCTGTGTCTATATCTAAAACAATAACTTTAAAATGCCATCAGGACACGAATGAATAATTGTGTGTGCACACTGACA
This sequence comes from Nephila pilipes, assembly GCA_019974015.1. Classification (NCBI taxonomy): domain Eukaryota; kingdom Metazoa; phylum Arthropoda; class Arachnida; order Araneae; family Nephilidae; genus Nephila; species Nephila pilipes. The sequence goes on along the minus strand of BMAW01120975.1, from coordinate 101,993 downwards.
CTATGGGAAAATATGGTATTTTTGAAAGTAATTCTCTAATAACATTGATTATTAAGATTTGCGTATTTATAATAAACAGAAACCAAAATTTACAGTTAAAAACAGAGAAAAATATAAATTATAAATTTTATTCTGTATGTGTATTCTAAAAGAATTGAAAATTTTTGCAAGGGGAACTTGTTGTAAAGTTTCAATAATACGAGTTATTTAAACAGTACATGTGTTATGAATAAAAATAAAATGAGGTAAAATTCATTGTAGCATTATCGAGTGATAATTTTTTTCTGGTTTCAAAGAAGTCTATGAGTATGACAGCCCTTAAAATCTAAAACAAAATCATCGCCATATTGTATACAGTAGATGAAACAATTTAAGCCTTCTTTGGCACCGATTCACTTGAAGCGATCCGTTGTTTTCATTACTGTTTCATCCGTTGTTTTCAACGTAGTTTCCGATAAATAATGATAAATCCGGGTATGATTAATGATGACAGCTCGAAGCAAAAGGACAATGGCAACTCAAAGCTGCAACAATCAAATCTAACATAAATTAGCATCAAATTAGTTTGGATGTCATTTACGAGATGACAACCACTCAAGATTTTACATTCTTTAGTAAGTAAGGACATCATGACCGTGAGGTATCCTAGGGACCTTTTTCTTCCCCATGGGGCTTACTATTTTTGATAAACGTATGTGAAGCACCATTGGATGTCTTGACGATCCTTCACTATTTTTGTCAACCAATTTTACCTGTCATCTAGAAAAAACTAGGGTATAAACCATAGTTTTTTCTAACGTCTAGATCACAGATATACATTACCTGTCGCCGCAGAGCCAGACCTAAATCTTTCACATAAACCTCAACTTTCGCATACTCTACTAACAAATAGCTGTACACAATGGTAACACCAACCTATCTACCTAATGCAGTCTGTCGTCAAAACGTGGTACCATTTGTGAATCTTGTTTAATGGAAAGAAAAGCAGGTGCGAAATAACTAGTGAGTTATTTCATGCTTAGAGACCATTGTCGTAATTTTCTTGGTGAGCATGCTTAGTGAGAAATGTCATTGTCTCTTAAAATTTCAGAGTTTTTTTTTTTATTTATAAACTTCAATGTTATTTGATGTTTTTTTTTTTTTTTCTTCATGGCATTCGCGATTTCTATGAACCACCAAAGGGGCTTTTATTTTCTTACATCCACAAAATGTCGTTCCTTTTCACTTTTAAAAATAAAGAAAAAATAAACGTGACTTGCTTAATATAATTTCATTTTTTACAACCCAATTCAAAGTAGTTTCAGTTTGAATTGTAGTAGCCTTATTGAAGTATTATTAAAGAAAGATTAAAACTTAATTTTTTTTTTATTTTGCGACAGCAAAAATTATATTTAGCTTAAAATATATTCAGTTTAATAGTTTAACGTTTGTTTAATTCTAATATCTGAAAAGAAAACAAAAGTCATTTCAATAATTTAGCATTTCCTTTGTTTCTAGTATTTAATTAAATAGTTTGATTTTTTTATAGCATAATCGTTTGTTTTATTCTGTTTGTTATCGAATGTTCGCGTTCTTTGAATTCGGTTTGTTTTGTTTCAAATTTTATATTTTGGACTACATGGAGAAGCTGGAACTAGAGTAAATCTTAACATCTTTTGTGGCTAACTGTGTTCGTCAGAAAACTTTGCAAAGCAATTTTTTTAATCTTTTTTATAATTTATTTTCTTCAAAAACCAGTTGTGCGAGTAGCATTTTTTGTAGATGTACTGATGTTTTGACATATACCATAAATACATTTTCGATTGCACAAAATATATTTATTCTGCCAAACAGTTGTCAAAGATGATGGCATTAAATTTTCAGTTTAGATGACATAAGTTGTATCATTTTGAAAAGATGTAAGAAATTGCTCTTCTGACATATAAGTCAAATTGTTAACTTTTCTGAAAGTAACGCAAAGAGAGAAAATATGGCATGCAAAATCATACATTTTAAGATATATGTAATTAAATATATTTTTCTGTCAAATAATGTGCAGACATTTTCGTTAAGAATAAAGAAAGAATTTATCATCAAGGTGCATAACTCTAAAACATAAATTTATTCTCTTTCCATTTTCCCTTGTTGAAACACAAGATTGTTTATTGTTATTTTTTCCTCGACAGAGAATATTTTTATTATGTCATTTGTATGACAGAACTATACTAACTATAATAGGTACTATATTCCTTCAATAAAATTGTGAGAAAAGAGAAAAGACTTGTTTTATTCAGTAATTATTTAAATTTTAAGATATAACTCATTACATTAAATTATAGTAATGAAGTTTAGAAAAAAATAATTAATATTTACTTTTAACATACACTGCTGGCCATTAAAATTGCAACAAGATGAATGAAATCAAATACAAATATATATATATATTATATGTAAATGGTATGGCATGAAGACAAAATGATTAAATTTGCAAGCAGTTAGGGGGGGGGGGTACAGGATTGCGAAAGTTGTAGAAACATCTGCCATCCATTGCTGCTAAAATGGTCCTTACCAAATAGGCCTGGAGACGAACTAGACTTAGATGATAGGAACGGGCAACTTATTTCATTCTGCTTGAAGTCTATGTCACACTTCATCAACAGTATTAGCTGGAGAGGAGTGGTGAGCCAATCTTTCCGCAACCTATGACCAAATGTTTTCAATGAGTAAAAGATCTGGTGACCGTCAAGACCAGGGGAACAATCATATACCTTGTGTATCAAGGAAGGTCAGAACACAACGTGCAACATGTGGTCTTGCATTATCTTGTTCGAAGATGGCGTTTGGGTGGCCTCAAAGTTAGGGCACAACACAGTTCGTAAGAAGTCAGAAATGTACCTATGTGCTTTCAAATTACGGCCGATCCAAAATAGAGATGTGCATGTCGTCAACCCGTTAGCTTCCCGAATCATCACACCTGGTGCAGGGCCCTATTCCGATATCAAATAACAGCAGATGAGAAGCGGTCTCTTCGGAGCCTTCACACACGTATACGGCCAACAGAATACTGTACGCAGAACCTGGACTCGTCTGAAAAGATGACAGGTGCCACTCTTGTATCAAAATTTGTTGTTTGGCACACTAGAATAGCCTCCTCTCTTTATGCTGTGTTGTCAAGGGCAGCAGAAGTAATGATTACCCGTGCTGACGGTCCAAGCTGCTGCTAACGTCGTCGCATCGCACGAGTGGATGCTGGGCGTGCTGCAAACATGCCCATTTGATAATTAATAGTCTGTGATATGGTTGTATGGTTTTTCAGGGTGAGTTAACAATATGTATGTCCTCTTGGGTGTTAGTCATAGGAGGGCGTGGAGATCCTGCAGGTCATTCAGTATGACCCTCAGCAAATCATTGATTTCATATTTGCATGACAGTTGTTGGATTTCGACCAGTGCAACGGGCTATATCAAGGAACAATAATCCACATTGTGGATAGGCAATGAACGTGCCTCTATCGAATTCTGACCTTGCTGGTAGGCATTTCTTTTTCTTATTCGAGGCATACAGAATATTCTGTGCAAACACCGACATTACAAAGCGCTTTCCGAATGATAAATCCACTACACAATTTTTCTTTTATGTAGTGCTTCAGATGTTATTTCTTCCTCCTACGACGTCTAAATGCGATTAAAGACTAATCAATTGTATATCCTAGCCTATTCTTCCCTTCATGTGATTTTGAGTTACATCAGATCGTTCCTTAAAGGTGCTGAAATTTTAATGGCCAGCAGAATACGTTGTGATTATTTAAATTTTAAACCAAAGCACAAAGCTAAATGAAATAACATATTTAGTTACTTCGATGATGTCGAGTCCTTAAATCACAAAACATCTTGATATCGAGTATCGTTGTATAAAGTTGAATTATAATAATCTGGTGTGGTTAAAAGGCCGTTCCTGCACTTTATCTTAGTTTCAGCATAATAATAAAATCCCGATTCATTTAAATATGTAGTGCTGTAGATAAAAAAAAAAGTAATAATAGATTATTTTAATAAATGGGGTTATTCTTCTGATACATTCACTCATAAACTACCTAATGAATGATATTTGTTTTTGTTTTAAATCAGAACCATTTATTAAATAAATTAATTAGATTTTCGCAATCAATTGTATTTCAGCCTGCTTGCTTAGCTTTTACGGAAAATGGATTTTCAAATCCTCCAATTGTTCTCATTAATCTTTTGAGAATTTTTCAGAAGAGTTTTTTCGAAGTCATACAAGTGTACGATAAATAATTGGGAAATTTTTTCATCAATTTAGTTTTCATTCAAATTATTTAGTTTTCAGTCAGAAATTCATTTAAGCTGGGAAATCAGTTAAAATTGTTTCATTTAACTGAAGAAATCCAAAACTTTATTTTTCTCCAAAAAATACAATTTTATTTGTTATATTAAAATTTTAATATTCTTTTATTGGAATGATAAGTTAATTTCGGCTTACTCTGTAAAATTATCTGTTAGTTATATCTGCTAAAATATCTGCTAGTTATATCTGTTAAAATATCTGTTTAGTGTTATGAACCTTAAGGGATTCCTTAAATATTCAACAAAATGTTGTCTTGAATTAATTTCCGCATTAAAGATGACTTACTACTCACTACGAAGTGTATAAAACCCTAAAAGGGTTTTTTTTTCTTGATAACCAATTAGACAAGATTCAAGAGCAAATATTAGAAATATATATTTTCACTACACATCATGCATTTAAACAGTCTAGATTGAGATGTTCGGTATTTTATATCGTTTACCAATTTTACTGCTTCATCCATAATATTTTCTTCTTTTTTCCGTAGATAACTCTTTTCGTTACTAGAGCAGTAAATTTATGAATTTTTCTAAAAAATTATTTTTTTTATGTTTTTGTTTACTATATCTCTCTCTCTCACACACACACGTACACATTTCTTACACTTTTTAATTTAAAATACACGTCATAGTTATAAAAGCTTTCAAAGACTACAGAAAAAGTTTTTCCATTGCGAAATTCTCTTCGTAAGAAATAAAAATTTAAAATTTTCAAATTTATTATCAGGTTAAAGAATCGGAAAGTTTAACTGTTTAGGAGAAAGTAATTTATTATATTTATAATGATATATAAACTCTGTTTCGCGCAGATTGAACATCTCTTTCCTTTAAATATAAATTACAAGTGTATGGAAAATCATTTGCCGTAACTTTTTTTAAGATAATGAAATTAAACATTTTCCAGCATATTATTTCACAAATATGACGTCTTACAACAGAAAAAAGACGAATAAATTGGGACACTTGATAATACATGCTTTTGTTTTAAGAGACAGAAAGATCTTTGGTGTTTTAATAAGTTTGATACATGAAAAATCTTGCACAAATTTATTAAATAAATTAAAAATATTTTCCGACTGTATGAAACATCTGTATCAGTAAAACTCTAAGGATATAATTTAAAATGGAATTTAATTAGAATTTAAAATGCTTTAATCCCTTTTCTTCAGAATAAGATGATATAAATTTTTAAATAAATGAGGATGAATTCTCTGTAAAATCGCTAGTTTTGATTTCATTTCTGTAATTGGATTTTGGTATTTTAGTAGCTACTGTAGGAAGTTTCAGCAAAGTAATAAAAGTATGAAATTAAGTCTTTAAATAAATTTAATGTTTGCCTTATCGTTTATTTTATATATTTTAGTTTTGATAAGATCCACTCTCATTAAGAAATGAAATAGCCTTTTTCACGTTACACGTTAAAAGCGATTGAAAATTCAGCCTTATCGTAGCGTTATAGAATGGAAATTATAGAGCAGAATTTTAAAATTCTTTCTGTTTGTCTATAGATTTCGTTATTCTATTATCCATAAAAATAAGTCCGTACTGAACGATCTGCTTAAAATTTCTAAAATAATTTAACTATTTACGCATATCTTATTATTTTATTGTTTATTTCATCACCATATTGTCATTACACATAAAACATACATGCTAGCCTCTGAAATCCGAAACCAATGCCAATGTGTGATAATATAAAGAATGAATGCAAACAATTATGAGATAAAATTAAAATTAATGGTCAGGCATTAAAATTGAAGTGAATGATAAAATATTAAGATAAAATTAATTTATAAAAACTAAGAATAATAAGATCGCATTCAGATATTAAAATTAAAGTAAACCATAAATCATTAAATTAAATATATCTTACGATAAATGAAACTATAATTGCTATAAAATAAAAATAAAATTATTCCTTACATATTACATTATTCTCACCATAAATTATGATTATAATGAGATGTGTAGCTGTTATATGAAGTTGAAACGAATCTTACTAAAAATTAAATATATTGGGCACAAATACCTTACATTTTGTGCATAAGCATTAATTTAAGTGCAAGTTTACGCAGTGTATATGAGTAGATTCAGAGACAAATATATATAGTGCAAAAATTAATATGTGTTAACTTCTGAAGTGGAATAACAATTGTCATCATTGTCCCTTTCTGTGAATATAATGCACTGCACTTAGACAACTAGCAAACCCGTATTAACTTCATTTAATTTTTATCGCTTATGTCTTAATTTTTTTCGGTTAGAAAAATCTATGAATCATGATTACGAAATAGTAAAATGGTATTAACAGAAAAAAATATTATGTTTATGTTAACATTAGAAAGAAAATTAAATAATTTCGCAACTGTTCTACTAATTTTAAATTAAAAAAAAAACCACTTTACTATATTTTATCTTCGCAAATCAATGTTGTTTAAATAGTTGTTAAGTAAATACATTATTGGAAGGCATATATATTGAAAAACACCTCACGAGCGTTTCGATCTTTCAAAAATTTCTCCTACTTTTCAAACTATACAACCACGGAAGAAAAACAATTTCCTGCGGGAAAGTAAGAGGACTCCACTTCCTGAATTCGAAAAGTCAATATAGGAATAAACAAATAACTTAAAAATAAAATGCATTTCGGAGAGGAAAAACTTCATGTCTCGTAGGATTATACATCTAATATTTGAAAGAAATGATTGTACTCGATAAAGGAAAAGAAAAATTTCAAAAAGGATAAACTTAAAGTTCCTACTTCTGAATCTGCATTTTGATCATTTTTTTTCTTTATAGAAGTACTTTATATAATTAAATTCGAATTTCTTTTCATTGGAGAAACTGGTATTTTATGGCTTAAACTCTCAATGTTAAAACTGTCAAGTTTAGTTAAATTTGTTTGTGTATTTATTTATCAATGTGAGTTCACTATCCCATTGCGTTATGAAAATTTTAATAATTTTAGTTAATACTTCCAAAAGATATAATGATAAAAGGTATAATACTATCAATAAATATTTGCACTGGTATGTTTAAGTTTTGTTAAATTTTTATCACACAAAAAGTGCCAGGAAATCAATCGAAACAATATTATGTTCCCACTTTTATGTAAATTGCTGATAATAAAATTAATGCTTTAACGTATAACTTACATTAAAATTTGAAGATTTCGTTAAGTCAAATTTCGCAAGGAAATAATTCAAAGAGTTAAGATTTACTTAAGAATTCCTTCCTGTTTATTACTTTAAAATTATTGAAAATATTGCAATGGCGAGCATAATAATTCATGGAGAATTAGAGTAATATTCAATAACTATATGTAGTATTTAATAATGATAAAATTCACATAATTATTTAACATAACACAAAAAGAAAATGAAAAATCATTAATGTTCAGATCTATTAACATTTATCTCTTTTGTGTGCATAGATAGTTTGTGAAGAAACGCTTTCAAGAAAAATTTTTAAAGCCATAAATATGCATCAGACTTCACCAACTGAAAATTATAAAATTGTTATTTGCCTTTATCTACAAAGAAAGTTAGAATAACAACATTACTTATTTTAATTGATAATATTTTATGCCAAATTTTTGTTACAGAATTTTAAATAGAATTATAAAACAATGAAATAAAATAATTTCAAGACCTAAATTAAATAGGATGTATATGACTGGATTATTATTTAGATTTAAAATTTATCGTATTATCAGGTATTATCATTCTGACATAGTCATAGATAATATATGAAAGAAATCCTTACCTATTCAAAAGAAACGTAATAAATGCAATCATTTTGAAATGCAATAAACAATCCCTTTTTTAAGTTTTATTGTATTGTATTAAAAACTTTTATACTGTTAGACTACATATTTTGATTAAATGAAAAGAAAAACGCAATGCATTTTGTAGATAAATGTTCATTTTTTGGTATCCTAATTTCAATATTTGATTCATACGCTCCTTCTACATAAATATGATAGATACTCCTGGTAGTTCATATTAATATTTGAAAGAGACTGAAAAGCAGAAAGTCAGTTTAATTAAACAGCCGTTCAAAGCTGAAAAATGTTTTAATTAGCGTGAAACGGTATCTAATTAAAACTTTCTGCACATCTATATCATCAGTCTAATAGTTTGCGTCCTTTTCAGCCTAAAAATGTTTCTGAATTTTATTTCAAAAGCTTAATTTTACATTTTTTTTTCATGTTATGCTTTAAAAGTCTTCATGAAATCTTACTTGTAACATAAAGCAAATTTATTTTACCTAAAATTTTGTCTTTAAGATGCATATATTTCACTAAATCTGGGAAGGGGTATAGTACAATTTTAGTTAATTTAATTACTAAAATTAATGAGGTATCTGGCTAAAATTTATTTGCCTATTAATTGATCCTTATGAACATAATATTATAAATTACAGCTACTACTGCTGAGTTCTTAGTACTACTGATCAGGAAGCCGAAGATTGAAATAACCTACAATATGGGGAAGATAGTGACTTGCAGTGTGGTTAAATTCATTCCTTTGAAATATTACTGTTCCTAACAAATCCACGATGAAATTATGGTTGTTCAAGGGAATGATATCTCGATTTAAGACACTGTTGTGTGGTGGAAAAGGAAATTCAAACTTCCCATATGTCCTTCTTAGACGATTCAGGAAGTGAAAAAGCATCACTCATGGATGATCTATCAAAGAGGAGGACTTTTTCCAATTAGACCGAAGATTAACCATACAAATGATTATGAATGAACTGACCTTAATTACAGCAATTATCGAAAATTATTTATGTATGTATCAAAGGTTTTGTCAGAGGCTGGGTTCTACAATTACTAATTTCCTTGCAAAAGCAAACACGACGCGACATGTCAAGGGAGATGTTGAATCCTTCAGATTAAGATAAAGAGGATTTTTTGGTTGCTTGGTAATTGTCGAAGAATCTGGAATACTTCAATTTGATTCAGAGAAATAAACAAGGATGGAAAGCTAAGTAACTCACTTCCCTGGAAAAGGTTGAGGGGCAGAAGTCTGCAGAAAAGATCCTGCTGTCTATTTTTTGGGATTGTCGTAATTGTCTTAATAGACTAATTGAAGAAGGGCTAGGGCATCAATAGTTCCAATGACTGTACACTGCAGATAAAATTCTTTAATTCTCTGATAAAGTAACGGCATGCCATGATCATCAAAGTCGTTCCTCTTCTCACCGACAAAGTACCTACCTACTCATCTCAATATGCGGTGGAGGAATCAAAGTGATGTGTCTTTGAAATTTTACCATATACAACTTATTAAATCGATCTCTCTCTCCTCCTCATCCCAATCGATTTTCTTTATTTGCAGAACTATAGAAATTGCAGTATCAGGAGTTTGACAGCACACATGACATGGAACAAAGTATTTCGTCATAATCTACTGAGTCCTAGCATTCGAAAATCAAGAAATGCTAGAACAATTGTATAACTCTGGATAGTGACTATGTAGAGAAGTATTAAGAATAACAAATAAAAAATTGTTTATAAAATAATAATCTTGTTTATTTTTACTAATAATAAAAATTTAATATGATATCCCCACAAGACATTAGTAACCGCTTATATCTTCGACTATAATCTAATCTCTTTAAAAAAAATTTACATTTTGAAATATTTGTAATCTTTTTATTTAATTTCAAAATATTTTTAAACAGAAATAAAAATACTGCAAAACTTAAAATTTTGAGGGGTAACTAAGATCAATAAAAGTATTTAGAATATATAAATAGAAATTTATAAAAGAATTAGTTTACTTCAATCACAAAATATGCATTGTGTGAATAAGATATACTTATTTTATATTTAAAGAAGTAATTTAGGAAAAAAAATATTTTAAATTTAATCAAAATATTATCTAACATATCAGATAAACGCTTTTTTATCTAGACCACTAAGAAACTATAAATTAAGAACTTCAATGAGGAAGACAAATATGAGTAAACTTTCAACCCCCACATGCTTGTATGGTCATATAAGTTTTTACTTGCATTAAAAATGAAAACCAAACAAATTGAAAACAATTTTAATTCAGGAAAAAAATAGAGAGGCGTAGGTTTCGTTTTCAAAATAACTTTCAAAATTTTTGAGAGAGTTACAGTTTTTGTGTAATAACATGTTTTTAGTATAGTCTGATAAAATATTGATATTCTTATTAAATTACATATTTATCAGTAATTGTGCATTAGTTCCATAAATATTACATGTAATGCTCAAATTGATATGAAAAAAATTACTGAAAGTGCATACTGATATAATAACCCTTCAGCACCAAATGTCACGGTATAGTATACACAAAATTCCAGATGATAGGAGTTTTGTATAAGAAATCTGTAATGATACAGTGCATTGTCCCTGCTTTCCTTTGTACTGAAGTGATACAAGTACAAAAGTTTTCTGACATGATTTTGGAAAAACGACGAAAAATCAACAAATTTCGAAAATTGAATTCTAGTTTGTGCAAACGCATACAGCAATCCGTTTCGGAAATTTTTATGGAATCCATCATTCCTCGATTCACAGTGCGAAGAGTGTGTGCTGAGACTATATAATTAAAGGCATTACCTCACACCATGGACTGCTCATTTGCCAACTATTTCTCCTTTATGGCCAAGATCAGCGATGACTTCATAGAGAAGTCAATGATACCAGACAAGCAACACTGCGTCAAATAACCACAACAATCAATGTGGGAAATACGACAGACGTGTCTGTTAGGACAGTGCAGCGAAATTTAGTATTGAAGGAATATAACACCATAATACCGATTCGAGAGTCCATACCAACAAAACACCATCTGCTGCAAAGCCTCTGCTGGATTCGTGAACATATAAGTTAGACCCTAGATGACTGAAAAAATCATCACTTGGTCAAATGAGTTTCTATTACGGTATCGCACATATTCAAGAAAGCCAAGGACCCAAGTAGTACAAAAAGCTCTGTGAAAGCTGATATTGGTTCCATAATCACTGTTAGCTATTTTTACTCCACTTTGAATGGGTACCCTGGGAACAAGAAAAAATTGCTGAATTTGCAAAATTGCAAAAGATTATTGACTAGAAATCATTATGTTCAGCAACCTGGGGACTTGCCTCTGCTACATAGATTGTACTTGAAATGCATGGTACCAATACAGCGATGGAATTTTCTCGGATGACAATGCGCTATGTCACCCGTCCAAAATCAATCGCTATAGGTTTGAGGAATGTTTTGGTAGACAGAGGATGTTTTGGCCACCCTGATCGCTAATATGAATACCATTGAATATATATGACACATGATCAAAAAGTCATTTCTTGCTCGAAATCCTCAAATGGAAACAGTTTCACAATTATGGACGTTTGTAGTGACTACATGGCTGAATATTTATTCAAGGGATTTCCGACGACTTATTGAGTCATTTCACATCAAGTTGCTACACTTCATTGTGAAAAAGGAGGTCTCACGCAGTAGTTAGAGTTAAACCACGAGTTTTGGCACTTCAGTGAATTACTATTAATTCATACATAAAATAATAATCGCTATAGTTAACCCGTTCATTCCAGAGTATCACATGCGATACGCTCGTGTTTGCTCTCCTGTGCCCAGCGTATCACATTAGATACGCTCCGAGAATGCCTGCTGCAGACCAACGTACCAATAGAGATACGCTTGATGAGAACGTTTTATTTGATTCTTTTATTGCTACTATATGGCGTTACAATACCACGAAATCTATATAGATAGGTTATTTGGAAAGTTTACCTTGGTGATATGGGCTAGGATTTTACTTCTGGCTACCAGGAGGGCGATAATTGTTAAAAGCACGTGTTGCTGCTTGGCTCTTTAAATGTACTGACATTATTTAAGGGTGCCCTTGCTTCCGGTTTACTTTCTTGCTTGTTTCTTAGAAGTTCAAATGAGAATGTATGTATATTTTGGAGGATTAGGACTTTTGGTAGCTGATGCTCTCAGCTGTCTGCTTCATTAGGTAGGTTTTTATTTGTAGCGACAGTCATGACGAAAAGAAAATATTTATTTGATACTGAATTGGCGAATTAATGAAGGAATCTGACAGTGATGTTAACATAAATAATCCAATTATGTACCTAGCTATTAAAGGGCGAGGGAGGAAAAAATCTTCCTTTTGCTCAAAACCTTGCATGAAGTGTCAAAAGTTGACAAAATATGTGTGTAAGACATGTGACGTTGGACAATGCATTGAAGATTTTTTTTTATAAAAATACCATACAGAAAAATAGGATTCCTTTTTTATATCTTAATATTCCATGTAATGGTACATCATTACATCATGAAATTTATATAACAAATGTAAATATATTTTCTATTTTCTTAAAAAACATGATTTTTTATGTAATAGTTTTAAGTAAAAAATAAAATTTTCAAGTAAACCTTTTTTCCTTTCGTATATGTTAAGTTTAATACATTTTAAATAAACCAAATATTCTAATGAATAACCGATGTAAAATGTAATGTAACCGACTAAATGTAAAACCAAAATATTCTAATGAATAACCGATTTCGAGAATCAGGCTTAATATCTAAAATGGTCTGGGCACAGCGTGACACTCCGCGGTAAGAAGCCGCGGGCCAAGAGAAGCACTTCTATTTTCTTCCTCCGGTAGTGAAAGGGTTAATAAAATTAAAAAGAAAAGAATTTCTTTCGAAAGACACTTTGAAAATTAAAAAAAATTGCTTTTCCAAAATTCTCATTACTAAATAATATATATATATATATATATATATATATATTCCTTCACTAATAAATACTAATTCAAAAGATAAATCTTTAGAGGATGGTGTGAACAATACTGTTTTTTAAGACAGTTGGCCTTCCCAAGGCAAATTAGTTTCTTCACTGCATGTTGCCATATGTTAAACGTCGCCAAAACAAATTTGATTCTGATTGACAGTTTAGGTTTGATATGGCAGCAGTTTTTTGCAAAGTCTGAATTTGATTGCTACCGCGTCGAGTTGCCTCCATTAGTGAGACCTGGACTCATCCTCAAACACCACAATCGAATTTTCATATTAAACAATGCGCTGTTTCAGGTGAATCTGCTCCAAATAAAAGATAAAGAAGGTTCCCCAGCAGGAAAAGTTGTGGTGAAGAATTTCGAGATGCGAAAGGCGTCATATTCATAGAAAAAGAAAAAATGATCAGTGGTTATACTACAATGAATTATGCCGTGTATACAATTCGTATTTTCCATTCTCAGTACCCCATTTCTCAATCTTAACATGGATACATTTTGAACTATCTTTTGTATTTCACCCCAAAAATTATAAATTTTTTTCGAAGGAGAAATATAAAGTGTATTTATTTCTATAGGGATACATTAATATTAATACATTGTATGATATTTTGTTTACACCAAAAATAAGCCCAAACCTATACGACGAAGAATATTATAATTATTTGATAAAATACAAAATTTGCTTTAACATTCAACTTAATTGATCGAATTAGATAATGGAATTCATTTTCCAGGGATACATTCCTCACTCGAAATAATTGCACATTAAAATGATTGAAAAGTAAATATCTTTTATTAACTGTAGAAATATTTGTTGAAAACATTCTTCTAAAAGTAAATGAAATCCATAAAAAAGAGAGAACAAAAAACGCTTACCCAAATATATTATCATCTAAAATTTAAAACATCAAAGGATTGAAACTTTCTGAAATGGAAACAAAAGTCCAACATTAATTTCGCAGAAAAAGCAGGTAGTAGAAATTTGGAGGAAAAATCCCCGAAAATACTTAATAAGATAAAAGACCGTATTCCAAGGAGGGTATAGCAGATATTTGAAAGTAACGTATATGTTTCATAAGAATCATAAATCTCTGAATTCGGTATTTGCATTTGAATATTTCTCCATGGACAGACACTTTGTAAAATTAAATTCATTATTCTTTTATTGGTGAGTCGAATTGTTTTGGATATAGTTGGATACATAGTAAGGAAATGTATTTGAGAGTCGCATGAAATAACTTTTTTTCTCCGTCTTACCAATCCCTTTATTTGAATTTCACTATTGCAATTAAAATTTTAAGAATATTTTAATATACATGCATTGCAAAATCTTAAAGACTTTTTGTGTTACAATTGCAGCATACGGCATTTGTTATGAAATTAAATTCAATCAACTTAAAAATGACAGTTATTGTTTGAAAAAAGTGAATTATACTAATCAGCTAAATAAGCAATATTTATTTTTGAGATCTGTGTCACAATCTATTTAGGTTTGTATAAAAAGTTTCACTCGACCTCAGTGAACGTTTCTTTACTGAGAGAAAGGGAAAGAGGCAGAGATGTAACAAATTCATGTTAACCATTTTTACTACAGAAATATTTATGAAAATAACTGAGATGAGCTCCACAGGAGTGATCATCAATTACCCGTGATTGATTATAGCTTCCGCAAGTTAATTTGAATACTGTGAGCTTTGCAACAGTGCTAATCTTTGTTACTCAGTTACCATAAGCGGAGGAAAGATTACAATACTCATTGTAATATTTCTACTATATTATTGATCTTTAATGCAGAAACTGTAACTTTTTTATTACCGAGAGTAGACGTGTCTAGTACACTTAAAGTATTTCAAATGAATTTAGTTCAAGGAGAAAGTAAGACATTTTTTCAGCTTTAACAATAATTTGTAATTGTTAAAGTTTTTGAATCTTCCCCTTATACTCAATTTATATTAAAATTCTAAGTTTATGTTTGATAAAACTAAAGAAATATTTGAAACAACTATAAAAACTACAGTGTGAAGACTTCATATCTGTTGATTTATACAGAATTCTTGCATAATTTAAGACACATGTTTCATATTTCTTTTTCATACTTTCAGGACCTTTTATGCATCAAAATGACCGCAGTAACCTAGTGCTTATGTTTACGACTGTGTTATTTTCGTCAATTCATGTTTTTGAGCTCTGATGCCTCTTGAGACCCGCCGTGTATCGAAGCTAATACACATTAAATCTGTCTAAGCTCCAAATCCTTCTATTGCGTGATGTGGGAGTTTGGAGAATATGGTGTCAGCTAAAGTGTCTCCCTCATCTCTTGACTGAGGTTCAAAATTACGAGGTCCGTCATCAGTAGCCGTCTTGTTACTTTTCAGTGAGGTGTTAATAAACAATCTGTCACTTTAAGTTTCAAATAGTTGATGAAAATTAATTATAAAAAAGAACTTAACATCCTTGTTATTTGCGCAAAACTCGTCTGGTAATTAATTTGACGAAAGGGGAATATATTTAGATATAAAGGAATGTTTGTCGAACTCCATAGGCTTTAATCTAAAAGAATGCCCACCTAAAAGTGGAATAAGAGAACTAGAAATCATGAAAGATTGCAGTTAAGCGGTTTTCGAGAAGCAATTATTATTTACGAATAAAATGATCAAAAGAATTTTAATGAGCAATGAAAATGTATCCCTTACTTTTACTTAGAGGTAGTTACATTTGATGTTAATTTTAAATTATATTGCATTAATTGAAATCGCAGAAATAACAGTTTTTTATTTCTCAGATAATACTTAATTTTAGTCTTCCTTCATACAATTCCATACCTACCAATAGAAAAATAAATTTTTTTCTGTATAAATAAATTATATAACGCAGAGGTGGTTTTGAGCAAAACTGGACAATGTTTGCAGTGATGAATTAACAATGCATTGATATGAAATATTACAATATGAGTGTACAATTATGCATGTAAAGAAATATCAATTAGGTATCATATTAAAAATATGAAAAATAAATGTATTACACGAAATTCTTTAACTGACAATTATGAAAAGTTCATTATCTCTTAACTTGACCATATGTATACCTCTTAAAAATTGAGCCTAAATATTAGCTTTCATGCGGTTCTTAACTGCAAAGCTCTGCGAAATTTTATTTTATTATGAATATATATTTGTATAGTTTTATTATGGAGATTTTCATCCCTCTGCGGATCTAGAATCCCTTTCTGTAGTTTATAGAGAGTATTAAGTGAGTCAAACAGGATTTTCTAGTTTTCATTTAAAATATTCCTCTTTAAGCATTGAAGAGGAGAGAAGAAAGATGAGACTAAAGGAAGATATCAAAGGAGAGATCAATTCAGAGAGCGTTGTAGGAGATACTGTAATCAAGTTGAATTGTCCTTGACGTACTTTCCGTGCCTTGATTTAGAATTACACTCGATAATAGTTGTAACTTGTATCGTATTTCCTTCAGTTATACTTTGTCACACTTTGCTTGATTTAAGTACAAGTAATTTAACATTATTAAACTCAAGCTGATAATTGTAAATATATTGATTGAAATAAAAAAAAAAGTTTAAAGTTTTAAGTCTAATTTCTTCCTGAGTTTCTTATATATATATATTTACTTAATTATTGATTTGCAATAGTATCTAATCTTTTATATATAGTTCCGATTTGTAGTTTGGGGTAATTTCGATTTTGGAAATAAGAACGAAATTTGATGCAGCACCGAAAAATAGGTTATAATGATATAAATACAGAGATTGTACATAATAACTAGTTAAAAGACTTAAGCTGATCATAGGAATATATGATAATTAAGTTAATTATATATAAAGTCCTTGACAAAAGAATTTCAACAATTATTAAAAAAAAAAACTTCATATATAAATTACTTTGTAAGATAAAGAGCCAGTAAAGTAGTTTTTCAAAACATGTAGAATTGTACAAATATTTTGAAAGAAAATTGGCCATTTATTACTTTTACTTTTACACGAAAGTCCCGATATTATGAAAAATGTACCAAAATATCAAATAATTAGGAATTAATTTGAAATTGAAAATATTTTGTGTGGGAAAAAAAAAAATGCATAAAAATTCATTTCTCGAAGCATCAAAGTTCTTAATCAACGAATAATTGAGTTAGATGTTTATTGCCCTCTTGAAGAAAGAATAAGAAAGATATAATGTTCTATTTTCAAAAATAATTTGTAGAACTCGCTGAAAATTACAAAGATTTACAATGAATAAAATAAATAAATGTTTCTTTAATGATAAGCAGGATTACAAATTGCTTGCTTGTCGCCAAAAGCTTCATAAGCAAATAATGCAAAACGTAGATCTTACTTAGTAGGTCTTACGATTCACGAAATTCAGAATTGAAAGTGGATTTAAGTGCTTACACGTTCAAATTGTAATTCTTAGAAAAATAATTACAGATTTTTGTAATTAATATTTTATATAAAATATATTTAATGATATGATGTTGTTCAAAAAATTTGTACCTCTTCAATGAATGCAATTTGTTCGTTTTAGAAAAAAAATGCGCAATTAAGATGCAAATAAATTGTCCTTTTATAAAAAAAAAAAGGTCATAATTATAATTTTAGAAGGCAACTAACACACACAAACATAAAATTATTGCCTATTATGGTGTTATATAATTGAAAAAAGTAATAAAACACTTACGCCCACCCAAATACACACTCAATTTTAAGCCGATTCTACATGCGTGACTAAATTCCTCTTAAACATCTCATTGTATTCAGTATTACTAAATAATATTGTTTAACATTTTGAATAAAGGTAAACACTATAGATTTCTAATAAACAAATTTTGTGAAGGAAATTCATCATTTCCAACATTTATTAAAGCATAAACATTCTGAAAGTATTTGAATAAATTCCAGTTTATTATGAAATTTCTAATTCACATAAACTGTAGGATGTCTTAGTTATTCAAATAATGAGATTATAGATTGTCGGTGTTAATTCCGCCTCCGCATCTTTTATTTTCTCTCAAAGGGAACAGTCGAAATATTGTCTGGGTACACTTTATTTACTCACCCTGATTCAATTATTTCAAAACTCAACATTAAAGTGTGCCTCCGATGCGAATAACAAATGGTGCAAGCTCGTTTCACCGCCGCATCGTTGTAACCCTAGGGATTCACTCACGGGGTTCCGTAGAGATAAATATGCAACTGTATCTTTTAATCCAAATTATATTTTATAATAGTCTTACAGGGCAAGTTTTCTTTATTGAGAGTAATGCTGCGTTGCTTGTAAAGTTGGATGCTTTGACAGGACTTAACAATAACTGTGCAACTAGAGAATCAAAATAGATTTTAATAGAGAAGATTTTGCTTAAGGTTAATTTAAATTCTAAAAACATTTGTATGGTGTGTTGCTGTTCACATCACTTGCTTTTGTTTTTTTAGGAATTGTTAATGATTACTGACTTTCTACAATGTAAATATTTGTCAAGCATCACATGTAAAATTATGAAATTCAACAGCTACAAACTTTGTTTCGAGAGTTGATTGATTAATTATAAATTAACGTCGTACTTAGAAGCAATACGAGAACTAATGGCGACGGACCACATGATTGTGAGTCTTGGTCAAATGAAGATGATACTTGAGCTCTCAGTGGCGTAACCAGTAAATAATTTTAGGGGGGGGGAGGTACATATCATCCTTGCCATGACAGAATAAATTTTTTTAGTTCAGAATTGCCATTTGGTAAAAAGTAAATAATACATTGTATCAATCTTATATATCCTATTTAAAACTTTTCAAGTATAGGTATGCATTTATCAAGTTATAAAATTTAAGAAAAAAAATTATTAATACACCCTGATAATAAAATTTACGTTCTTAGACCAGATGAATTTATTACGGATGCACCTCCCTCTCTCCGTCTACAAGCACTGAACCAAGGTACTTTTTCAGAGACAGCAAAAATGTTTCTATTCTTTTCTCAGAAATCGGCTTAAATGAAATCCTTTTTTCTTTTGTGATGAAAAAAGATTTAAGCACGAAGAGAAAAAAAGTTTTCTTATGTTTAAAATTTAAATTATCTATAATAGTGTAATAGAATAACCATCCTGAAATATTCTAATTTCGAAAGAATATTCTTGGGGGTGTATATGTCCCTTTGTACTTCCGGGTATGCTATTGTCAAAGCTAGATTCTTCAAACTTTTACACCATCCCAACGTCAGGTCACTGAGCCTATGCAAAGTTAATGCGCATCAACCTCACTACAGGATGAATCTTCAATGGTATCAGGTCTCAAACCCATGACTCGAGGGACCCATTCCATGCATGAGATCTCAATCACGAACTCTTATTCGGCTTCTATAATTTTAAGTGGAAGTGTGTAGTCTCAATATACGCAGATATAATTATTAAATTACGAACATCTATTTGCAAGTTTATTTTCTAAATTTACAAAATGATTGCATCTCTTATTAAATAATTACTTTAGCTTCTACCGAACGTTTTATTTTTGAAAAAGCGAAAGATTTCAGA
Source organism: Nephila pilipes (assembly GCA_019974015.1). Taxonomy (NCBI): domain Eukaryota; kingdom Metazoa; phylum Arthropoda; class Arachnida; order Araneae; family Nephilidae; genus Nephila; species Nephila pilipes. The sequence continues at coordinate 82,323 of BMAW01120975.1, read as the reverse complement.
TACAGTACACTTAAGAAAAATAATATTTATAAACATACTTACATTTTTAAGCCTCCAAAATATTGAAAAACTAGATGTGACTAAAGCAATATTATTGTTCATAAATATTGTTAAACTAAAATTAATCTTGATTCGCCTGCAACACCGTATGTAATTAAATAGAAACTCATTTAAGAAGTAACTTAATATGTGAAATATCAAAGCAAATGAATTATAGTATTATTTGAAGTTTTATCATCATATTTGATTTATATTCGTTTATTTATGTTCCGAACTTTTTTGCGTTTTTGAAAATATGTATCAATATTGTTTGTATTTATTTTAATTTTAAATATAACTGCGTAATTATGATATTAAATTAAGTCTTTTAATTAAATTTAAGCTTCCTTGTACTAAATTGATGTTTTTTTTTTTTTGTTTCTTTTTCTTACATCTTCATGCTATAATAATTTTTTGTATAAATGTATAAATTAAATTATAATTACTTATAAAAGGAGAAAGCGTTTTAAAAAATTTGAATAATTCAATGAAAAAGCTGTAAATGTTTCACTGAACGTTTCAGAAATATTCCTGATAGATATTTAAATGCAAGCCATTTTCAAACATACATTTTATATACAAACGCACCTAAAACATATTAATCTCTTTTTACTCTTAAGGTCAAATTATTACGTTATATTGCATACAGTTTCAGAATATATTGTTTTCCATTCAAAGTTGTAATCTTAGTAAGGGTAACTAATTAAGTAGGTTAATTAATTAAAATAGGGGTAACATATTCTTAAAAATCGGAGAAAAAATATAATTCCTCTGTAGCTTTCATTATTTTTTTGCTTTTTCTGATGCTTTTTATTGCATCTATATAGATCAGAAAGTAAAGATTTGAGAACGGAATATGAAATTCCATAGGATTAACACTGCACTCACGAAATCAAAATAGTCGGTTGGCAGGAGCTTTAAGCAACTTAATTGATTTAATAAGAATGACGTTTCAAAAACAAATGAAACGTTTGTAAGCCATTAGTTGCATTTAAGAAAGAGAAATTAATTTTTTAATGAAAATTTTAAACCACACAAACTTTTTAAATATTTAATGTATTACCGTTTTATAATGAAATGAAATATTGAAAGTCTTCATTTTGTGAATTATTTGATATATTAATTAATTTTGATCAAATATTAGCTTAACAGAAAATAACATTATATAACTATGTGACAATGGGCTTCATTGCGATTAACATTGGGGATTGTTCTATTCGAATTGTTTAAAACGAAATCTTCCCTCAATCAAACGAAACATGTTTCATGTAGATTGGATTAAAATTATAAAATATAATGATTAGATTAAATAAAATTTATATATAAGCGGCGAATAATTTAATAATGGAATTGGGAGTTAGTTGATAGCAAATTAAAGTGAAACGTAGGAACCCACCGATCATAACCTAAGAGACAATGAGAAGGATCTAGATCAGACAGAGAAGAGATCACGAAATGCAGCTGCAGTTCTAGTTATTTTGCTTATTTAAACCCACGTAAATATGTAAGACCTAATTTAATTTAATAACTTAAACTACAGTTCAGACGCGTTTAGACAAATTAATAATAGAGAAAGTATTTAGTCGTCAGAGCTTAAATATTGATAAATTAAATAAAATTTATTTGGTTCATATGGGTATGAATTTCCACTTCTTAGACTTTTATAAGATTGGTGATGTAACTGATTCAATTAAAATTAAGCTTGTATTTTCTTAAAGGATATAAAACATTGATGTGATAGGAATGCCTTGTTCATTCATGTACCAAGAAGGAAAAGGTGATACTCAAATTTGTATTTGATATTAAAATGTAATGAATGCAAATTACAATTCATTTGTCGGGAATAAGGACAATATAACGATCAACGGTTATACATGTCGAAATAAAAGCTTTTACAGTGTATCCCTTTGAGGAACTTTTTAGTAAAATTCACTCTTTTTCTACCATGATAGCCAAATGTTGAAAGAAGCTGCCACCTTAAATTTAAATAGAGCATTTTCTAATTTTAAAATCAATTTTTGATAAATTATGCATTGTATAATACAAAATGTGTTTTATTTATATAATATACACTCCGATGAAATATTTGAAAAACACATTTTGATTTAAAAAAAAAAATGCTATCTAACCACTCTAGAGCTCTCTAACCACTCTAATTTCTTGAAGCGCTATCCGTGTTAAAAACCGTCTGCATGGAAGTGCTAATCAGAATTCCACCAGCACCCTGAGAATCTTTCGTCACCACACTCACTTGTGGTTTGGGAGATTTTCTGTATTATCTCTTCATCCCTTTCCTTCCTTCCCGTTCCAGTACTGGCGGGAAGGAAATACCTACTTAGATAATGCACTATATCTTAGCCTTCTTATTATAAAAGATAAATCTTGGCTGTGTGGGAGAGAAATAAGTAATGGAAAATCATCTTAATCGACGCAATCTGGAAGATTCCTTTTCCTTTTACTATCTGCTCTTGAAGATATGTTTTCAGTTTTGACATTGAGAACGAAATGCTTAATGGAATCGAATCTGATTTTATTACGAGGAAAATTTTAAAGTTTAGATTTAATACCAACTACATTCATATTTTTGTTAAAAGGTTAAAAATTAAGTAGTTTCGAAATAAATCTTCTAAACGATATAAACAACTTAAGAATGTTCCTAAACGTACCTTCAACCAGTTGAATATTTTATCTTAATAATCTTACTTTTAGTTACTGTTAAAACTAAAATAATTAATTGTTTGTCAGTTTATAAGAAACATTCAAGCAACAATAGTTACTAGGCAGCGTCCTGCACGCAATTCTAGAAATATGTTACCAATTTGAATGTTTAGCAGGAAGAAACACTAAAAGGTCTTTCTATACATATAATATAGTCTTTTGTTCTATTATATTAATGAATTAAAATTTTGTGATTTTTAATTTTATAGATATTTAAAGTTTTCAGGAGTTCCATAAGAATAATTAAGAACACGTGTATAACACTCATTGTATAATAAGTGAAAAAAAATATAAAAGCATTTAGAAATCACCCTCGATAATTGGTTTTAGAATACATACAGTTACATTTTAATTTACATTTACATTGCATTTTTTCTGGAATGAAAAATTACTCTACTTTACATCTGTAAATTCGAAAGTGTACGATTACTTATCTGTTTGTTAAAGATAGCTAATAATTTCAGTTTGAAATTCAAACAAAGGAAGGTTAAGTAAGCTCATTTCTAACAATATAAAATGTACATCTAACATAATGTGTAATGTGAATTAATATGCCACATTCAATGTATTGAAAGCTCAAAGTATTTAATTTCTAGGTTTTTGAAATATATTTTTCTTTTTCATTAAAATGTCTTTCGATAAGCATCTGGGAAAAATAAAATCGTGTTTTCTTCTTTACCATTAAACACAAAGAAATATAAAATCTGTGCGTTGATTTCTCTGATCAAAGTATGATAATTTCTTTCAGAATTTTTGGTTTCTCACAGCGATTCATTAAGACATAGATTGATATTTTTGATTAGAAATCTTTTTTAAAATCTTGAAATTTGCAAATGAAAGTACTTGATTTCACAAAGTTCTTTCTTAAATCTTCTTAACAAAAATGATAAGGCAAGGCAATGGGAAAGAAGACATTTTTATTCAAACTAATCTGACTGAATTATTACATCACCATTTATATTACTATCTTTGTTTTGCGAAGTTAAGATTTTCTGATAATGCAACACAAATGGTGTGGAATAATAAGGTAGTACTCAATAAAGATGATGTTGAAATTATTGAAAGTTTTCTTCTCTGTTTGAAGATTTAAATGCATGAATAATGCTTAGAAACATGCTTAAATTTTTACTGATAGGAACAGTGCTAAATTCTCTCTTCTTCAGTTAATATTAGAAACTAAAGTTACATTTATAATTCAAAGAATCATGTTTATAGAAGCAAGTCCTAGGGAATTAAAGTGTTTGTCTTGGATTTCTTCTAATGGATTATAGTCCTATTAGTTATTAATTGTTTTAGAAATTTCTAAAATGTAAACTTACTTCTTAGTTATTATCAGTTATATTGATTACAAGTATAATTTAGGTAACGATTTTTTTCTGGAAGAGCAGCCAGTGGGTTGATAAATTCACCCTAGGTATTCTCTGTACGATTGAACGTCAATTTGATAACAATCAGTTTGAAAATTTCTAATTTGTACATCATGTTTAAAAATAATGTGTAAGATTGAATATAAGTTAGAATATTAGTCCTAAAATGCTTATCTTATTTATATAATATATATCACCATTATTGTAATCAAAATATGTAATTGTTCAGTATTGCTTCTGTTAAACGTTTAAGTGAAAGTTAAAAACAAAAATAGCTCGTAGAGTTGGAAGACCGTAATGAAAATTTCCGTAGCTCTACCTCTTTAACGCCAGATCCGACGTATATGAAGGTAGATATGAATATGAGTATATGATTGTAAGAACTATTAAACCTAGAAATATGCCATTGCTTTGATATTGGTTTCTTTGTTATTAACTTGTGTTGTGTTTAAAAGAAGTATGTTTTAATAGAAACACTCGTCTTCATTTTCTTCACATTGTATAGACGTTTTTTGAACACTAGCACTTGTATCGAATTCGTAAGGTATGGGTAACACGGAAAAAACATTCATCTAAGCAGATTAATTATACCTTTTTTGATATCATACAGTGAAATAAATCAGCGATTTTCGTAGACTATTATGCTACATAGAATTACAGGAGAATTTCATACATATGTAACATTCATGAAATGTAGAATGCGTCATTCGCAACAATAAAAAAAAAATAGAATAAGTGGGTTATATTTAAAGATATGTTTACTTTTTTCATATTTTGAATTATAAGGAATATTTTTATTTCATTATTTTACTTTCACGAAACTTTCCTGTTTTTGTAAAAGAAATTGTGTACATCAAAAACACATTAGTCACAAAATTCGAAGCCTCTCTGATGTTTTTTTTTGTTTTACAATTAATCATATATCTGTCAAAGTTTTTAGGAATATTTTATGTTATTAGTTTGTTTCAGAAATAAAAAATTCCGAGAATTTTTAAAAGGTGCTTTAAAACAAATATTTCTTTACAAAATACACATGTAAATGCAGATTAAAATTTAAAGACAACAAAAGTTGTGAATATAAAAGTAAAAATTTGGAAAATATTAATGTATTTTTATGCATATAAATGTGAAAAACTCTTAAAAAAGAAAAAGAAAAAGAAAACAATAGCAAATTCCTCAAGAATAGTATGAAATGTTCACTGAATAATAAAATATTATAAATATTTTAACTAACAAATATACCTTTATTTTCAGGAAGTTTTATTTCATCCATTATAAAAGCTGCTTAAACATTTTAAGAATTTAAAATTATGTAGAGTTTAGGTGAACAAACTTATTTCTTAAGTTAATCATTTACTAGCTACTTCTGTAAATTATCATTCTTCAGCTTGATTTGTAAGATAATTAAGAGCTCATTTTAAAAAAATCAATTTTTCTTGTTTTATTTTTAACAAATTTTGAATTTTTCAAATCAGTACTTATAAAATACTTATTTAAACAACCCATTAGTGAAGTAATGCCTGATAGGAATTTCAAGTAATAGCTTTAATACCTTTCCTTTAGTCATTTTGTTTTTGAAAAAAATTATTCGAATTCTAACGTATGACAAACAATTCTGCTTTCATAAAGATCATTTTGATCAAAATTTCCTTTATAAAACTAACTCTTCTATAAGTACACGAGATAAAATATTATTTCGGAACAATTATTAATGCATTTGAAGATTTTTGTCGATGCTTTCAAACAACAAATTACTGCATTAGCATATCTTAACAACTAATACATATATTACTTATTTTATATCTAATTTTTATGCTTTAAAATGATGTTCAAAACTATTTTTATAAATCTTAAGTGTTTTTTTCACTAGTTTATTCATAACGAACTCACAGTTTGAGAAATTATGACAAATTTGCATTTCGATGTAGAAATTTTCTCATACAGCCTATTACCTAATTAGTTCGAAAAAATGTCTAGTAAATATTATACAGATTTGCTATTCTGTGATTTAAATTATAATTTTAAGACATATTTACCATTTTGAAAAAAAGTAACACATATTTCTTTTACCGCGTTTCGCTATATGGAATTCATTCTAAATTACATACTGTATAGTATTTTAGATGTAACATCTGATTACATCGATCAATAACTCCGAGACTAGCAGAGATGGCGCTCAGTAACCAGTAACCAGGTCTTTCTAGGTAACCTTTTGAAAGCAGTGTAAAATTTTAAGTCGATCGGACCAGGAAAAGGTTTTTGAGAGTGTATAAAGGTTTTTTCAAGTGGGATGCCGCGATTGCTTCGATGGAACAAAAACAGCAACAGGTCGAGTGAGTTCAGAAAGCTGTTTATCATGCTACTCCATAAGAACAAAAGATTTCTTTCGAAAAAAACGAAAAATATTTTTTGGAAAAAACAAAACAAAAAAGCAAAAAAGATTTGGAAAAGCGTTGACATTGTATCACCTAAAGGGATTGATTAATAAAATTATGTTGATGAATAAAAAATTTGCAAAAAATGTTGTTTTCAATTTAGACTCAGTTGGTATTGATGTGTTATATGATTTCAGTTTTCTATTATATTTTAAAACGATAATATTATTTTTCCCTTCTATTTTTCAAGAAAGAAGATTGATGATTAACATCAAGAGGGTATTATAAAATATATTTATAAACCTGTTTGGATTTCAAACTATCACGTGTATTACTATTTAAATCCAGACATTAATTAATTGTACTCTTTTAAAATATCTTAAGTTGATAGTATGTTTGAGGTTTTTTATGAAATTGTAGATTTAACAATTTCGAGTCATTTAAGCTTCCTAGTTTTTTACTGTATTATTACAAATGTTCAAAAGTCTTACGTGGTTAAAAGAAATGTTATTACTTACTTTTGTGGTCATATTTTTGTAATATAACTATCAACATCAGAAGGAGGGTCTACGGATGGTTCAAAAGTTCTTTATTTGAAAGCCAGATGGCACAATTAAGGTATAATTTGTTACCATTGGTGCAGCTATCTGTTAAACGAAGCAAAAAAAAAATTTTTAATATTAGTTCATAATCAATTTTTTAGAAGGTAGTCATTTCCTGCAAACAAAAAAATTGATCTATCGAGTTTTCGACATCATTTTCGTTGAGTTGTCATTGTTGGTGAGACATGGATTCATCATTACGCACCGGAAAGGAACAGAAATAAATATTGGGCTGCTTCTCGTGAATCCTTTGAAAGGCGAAGATGGTCTCCTTGTCTGGAAAAAGTTATGACGAGAATTTTTGAGGTAGCGGCATCATGATCACGAATATCAGGTATTGAGATTTGAATGAATGTCTTGTGCGTCATGATATTACTAAAAACAAACCATTTCGATGCTATGAGGAATATATCTTGAATTTCTGATGACTTATTGAACATCCCTCGTATTAAGTTAATAATGCATCAATATTGAATCTTAAGACATCAACTCTCGAATAAGTTCAATATGTGTGATAGTGCGTTTATGTATTGATCGAATAATTCTCAAATCACTAAACTCGAATTCGTAAAAAAAAATTAGTGATATTAGTTAACAAAAGTTCAATATTTTTCTACATCAGAATTAACGTCAAGTTGCTGTCCTATTAACATTAATGACAGCGATACTGAAAAGTCAGCTTTTACAAAATGCTTGGACTTAGGCAGAGGCAACCGTTTGGATAGAATAATGCATCTAATATATTCCAGAGAACGGTTAGACAAATATGAAATATGTATTTAAGAAATTTTGCTATAAATCCCTTTGATGATGTTAAAATATACTCAAATTGTTTGTACAGCCCTTAAGAAAATATTTTTTTTATTGAAAGGTGAGCTCAAAGTTAAGAAACCCCACCTAAATGACAATTTGTTGAAACAATAATTAAAGTTTCAAAAGGACAATGTTCTCCAAGTAATATTAACAACGAAGTAACCAAACAGTTAAAGTTTCCAAAAATGTAAGATAGCTTCAAATAGTAATTATCATCAATGTGTTTATCACAAGTTCATTAGTGATTCTTAAAAGCTAAAGGTATCCTAAGAAATTTGCTTAAAAAAGATGTTGCTTGAGTTGGATCGAAGAACGTCAGCGTGCCTTTTCATATTCAAAGAATTATTTAATTTTCAAACAAATTTTATATCTTTATAATCCAAATTATAAAAGTCATTCATGCCTCTCATAAAGCCTTTTGGGTGCTATTTTAAAATCATTGAGATAAATATCATAATTTATCATTAAGAAAGGCATCTTTATAGTTGTTATTCCATTTTCTTTAAGAAAAGACCTACTTGTAAAAAATCATAACGTTTTTGGACATCCGGAAGTTAAAAATGTGCTTAGCTTAATATCAATATAATATTATTGGAAGGATATAATTAAAAGGCATAAGCAAAATTTCGTAAAACATTTGAAGTTTGCTAATTACATAAAAAAAGTCTTTTAAAAAAGGTTTGGACTTTTGCGAGTATTTTCTCCATCAGAGGAGTCTTCAAATGCTCTTTATTGATATGGTAGGTGGGATCAATTATAATTCAACTAAAAATAATTACATGTTATCATTGATCATGCAATAAGATACATATGGTCTTTCCCATTTAAAAATGTTATAAACAAAACGTATACTAACTGTTTAAAACAGGTTTTCAACGTTCAGGTTCTAAAAATCTTATTAAGTGATAAGAATGATGCGTTCACATCATCAAAATTAAAAAAAAAAATAGCTACACAATAATAGTTTCTAATAAAGATAAACTTCAGTTTATCATCCGCAAAACAATAGAAGGGCTAAAAGAGTGAATCAGTCTATCACTCTTAAAATGCAATGCTATGAAAATTCATTGATTAAAGCTTTTAGATAAAGTACCTCAAAAATACAACGACACTCCTCATTCGGTTATATCCAATCCACCTGTTTCTTTAATATATAATAAACTACCATTTATATATACCATTAATAATCAAATTTATCCACATGTTCCTTAAATAAGAAAATTTGCATTTAAATATACTCAGGAATATCATGAAAGGAATAAAGTTTATTATGACTTCGTTATCAGGCTTCAACATTTAAGCAAGGGGATCTAGTGATGTTTGAAGAATTCAAATATTCTAATACCCCGACACTTCATCAATTATATGCTTCACCTTACACAATCTTACAACAATTATCCGATGTGACTTACGAAATTGATAAACCGAAACAAATTACTGATAAAGGTTATGGTATTATTCATGTATTACGTCTTAACATTTTTTCATCCAGTACATAAAATTCGGTTAATGAATGTCAACAACTAAGTTTTGTCAAATATATTTTCTCTAATAAGGAGTGTAACCCAAACATGCTACGACCTATTTTTTACACTTGAACATATTCCATTTAAAGGCATTAAATTATGATATATTTTTAAATATCCTATTTTAGAGTGAGTATATTATCTCAACTTTATATTTAATTGGGTATACGACTATTCACATGAAATGTCACATTTTAATATTTTTTAAATATACTATATGGAATGCATGAATGTATATAATTAGTGAACTTAATTAAAAATCTTTTTTTGAGTGATTTGAAATATCTCCAATTTTTGTATTTTACGAAGTTTCTTATTTTGAGAGTGTATGAAGCATCTCATTTGGAATTTTGCTTGGTATCTTATTTTTGCGAGTCTAAATAATATATGCTCGATATTTACCAAATTCATTTTGCAAAATTATTATATTATTGATATAAGTTATTGTATTCTATTAACGAACATCACAAGGTATTTTTCTGTATGTTTCCTTAACCGCAGAAAATAATTACATGTTCATCTGAATGAGTGAACTATTAATGAATATTATAAATACAAACATGTGAATTCAACTTCAAAATGTATATTAATGTATAAATATTCAAGTTCAACACTGTATGGAATTGTTATATTTATAATAATACTATACATTCATACATTCACATTGGAGGATATTTGCTTTTTATAGTAATACTTTGCATTCAAGTTAGCAGTAAAGAGCGGTTATAGCAAAATGGGGGCATAAAAAGAGACTTTCATCTTAATACTTGAAACATTTGAGGTATCATACATACAATTACTTTTTAAAGTTGAATTCACATGTTAGTATCAATAATATTTCTCATTTAGTTACTTTGTAACATGTTATATAGCCAATAGAAAATCATAAATTCTTGAGTTCCGTATTGATATTTTCACTACTTTTGTTTTATTTTTGCATATATATTTTAATATATGTCTATTGAAATCATATGGTTTTTATCAAATTCACTAAGATTGATTTTACTTTTGCTCGAGAGGTAAAGTTAGAATATGCGTACCTCCAGCTGCATACTTTTGAAGGGGAGAAATGTATTGTAATTTAAATAAATAATGTAAAATTATCTAAATGCCCTAGTAACGACATTTCTTATGACTCGAACATTATGTGAAAGGCCGTGGTAACAACGTTTTCATATCTTATGTCTTGGGCAAGTATCCTGAAATGTTGTTTACAGAAACGCTATTGGTTGATACCGTAAAACGCCATAGTTATATTGATATTTTATATGTAATGAAAGGCAGGTATTCCGTAACTTTCGAAAAAACAACATTATGTCCTTTTTGGATGAATGTATTATAAAATTCATGTTTATATTTAAATCTAGATAAATCATATTTAAAGTTCAATGGAGCTTTTTATTTACTAGAAATGAATATATTAAATTAATACAATAGTTTTTACAGATCGATTTGTGTATGAATGATGGACATTATATATAAAATGGCATAAATATTCTCATGAAGTAACAAGGATTACGTCCAGGCTAAATATGGCCACGATTTGACTGAGATGTAACCATAAGAATTGAATAGATGTGGTGCATACTCGATCAAGACGAGGTTTATCGTCGTATATATGCCGCAGCTAAATGACGCTATATTCGATTTTGAAATTTTACTAGAGAGTAGTTTAAAAGACTTCTTTTTACAGCTGACTTTTTAGTGAATATTTTTCAATTAAAAAAAGTACATTTTATTTTTTGAGCCACTGTTTTTTAATTTATATTACATTTCTTAGGCTTTTTACTCTAACTTTACTGATTACTAATTAAAAAAATGGACAAGGTCCATTTACCTGAATTTTTATATGTTGGTACGTGTGTACGAGAGTATACATACATAATATACTTTCTGTGTTTGTCCCAACAAATGCAGATATCAATAGAAAATAGAATCAATATATAATCTGATAACATCGAAAAGATTAGTGAAGGTTTTTTGCATGCAATAATTGGAACTCAAAAATATTTTAACACGAAAAAATATTTCAGTTTACTCCGTTTTGTGTTACACGTTTTGCACTACATCTAATTTGGATACGCATGTTATGTAAAAGTATAGCAGCTATTTTTTTTTCATTTCATTTTACGAAAACATTCTTTGATTATATTACATAAAAACTGTGAATCTTGCTCTTTTTCCTTATTATTTTCGTTGACAAAAATATTTTATGAAATCCAGAAAACTAGTGATTTAAATATCTAGTATATACAAACATTAAACAAGGTTTTAATTAAAAACATTTGTGTTTGAGTTTATTAATATTTCTTTACAGGATATTTTTCTTTTTAAGTATCTGAAATGAATGTTGATGGCAGATATTGTAAAAATACATATCTAAGCTAATTGTATTCTTATCGAACGTTATAAACATTTCCTTAGTGTGTGAATTCCTTTTGTGAAATGTCTATCTGTAAATGATAGCTGAAAAAAAAAAACTTAATTTCATGCACTTTTTATGCGTAAATTAATTTTCTATCCTTGTTTCATAAATATTTTTTCTTCAAATCTCTAAGTTCTCAGTAGCAGAAAATTCAAAGGTGTTTTGAAATTCAAAGGAAATTCCTTTTCTCAAGATTTTATTTTTAAGCTTTAAGTTAAGTTTATTTTAGCTTTAAGTTTTTAGTTTTCTGTCGCGAGTGATTATTATTCCTTCTCCTTTATGAAATGTGTCTTTACAAGATAATTCAGACTTTCATTTCAGAAAAAAAGAATTCTTTGGGGAAATGAAATGATTTGATAATCTGGAGATAAAAAGATATTAGTGGGAAAAATTTAAAAATTCTGTAATTTTTTTACTATAAAGAGAAATAATTTTCACTTGTTTGCGTTAGAAATGCTGTCTGTTAATTCCAGAAGCTAAGCAATAAATAATTCAATATTAATAGTTTTAAGAATCTTTATAAAATTAAACTTATCTCTACTCCATTTTAAAAACAACCGCTAGAAATCTTGTTCGAAATAGTGTCTTTATAAATTTAAAGGAAGAATTTATTTGTCAGAGTTTTCCACGGCTCAGACGAAAAACAGGAAAAGCGATTATACTATAAAGCAAGTAAAATAAATATAACACTACAAGAAAATAGTAATTTATATTCTTTTGATATATTTCATGTCCATTCAATTGGATAGAATCCAATTGAATGGACAAGAGTCGAATGTTTCATTAGAACGAACAGAGTGAATAAGAAAGCAAATACACAGGTTCTATACACAAAGTCTATTTATAAAATATTTTTACGATTTTCTATTTGAAAGGTGACTTTGAAGTTTTACCTGTACAATTTGTTAAGTATATTTATATTTTTTATTTTACTTTTGATACATTACTCCTTATTCTCAAAACTGATGATCATGTTTAAGAAATTATAGTATAAACAGTAAATCAAGAAAATAAGTATTCATTAGTACTTACAAATAAAATATGATATAAATTACAAATTAGATATGCATATAATATAAATTACATAACTATTTTAGATCTGAATATTTAATTATTTAAGTATTTTATTTTTATATTTAACTTTTTTGTAATATAACTCCTTTTGAAAACTAAATACTTATTTTAAAAATATATAATAAAGTAACATATAATGATTTGTCAGTGTCACAAAATTTACAGTATTTTGAAATATAATTAAAACAATTCAAATGCTCTGATATTGATTTAAATAATTTTTTCATTAAGGCTCTCTTCGAGCCATTTTGATTTCGTGAACGTACCTCAAATCTATACTATTTTATGTATTTTAATGCAATAAAAATGTGCATAAAAAAGAGCAGAAAATAAAGAAGGTTTCTGTGGAATTACACTTTCTCTCCGATTTCTGAAAATATTTTAGAGTATTTTTAAACAGCAAAAAACGCACAAACGAAGTATTAAAATAAGAATAAATCTATCTGAGAGGAAATATAATTCCGAGAAACCTTGTTTATATTTACTATTTCGAATGCACTTAATTACATTCAAATAATTGAAATTGTAAAGCTTTTAGAACATTCGTAGAAATTCCATAATTCTCTCGTTCGCTTGCGATTATGAAATCAAAATGGCAGGTAGACAGGAGCATTAAGTTTAAAGTTATTAAATCCCGAAACTATAGAAAAGCTCATCGAATTTTCAAATTAGTTTAAAGGAATTATTAAATAACCGGCTATCATAAAATTGTACAATAAAATGCTACAAGTAAAATCGATACACACTGAGACAGTAGTAAATGTCACGAACAATAAAATGAGAATTATCAAAATTTTATTTTTTTCATGAGTGTAATTCAATACACTTGGGAACAAAGAAATAATTACTTTTGAGGAAGAAACCTAGGTTTTATGTACTTCAGTTACCTTTTTGCTGCGTTATTACCAACATGTCTCTAGTATTTATTTTCCTTTTTATTAAATAAACTTTGACCCATTTCAATTTTCTTTAGAAAGTCAAAACTGCTTTTTCATGTCCTTTTAAATTCAACTGAAGATGTTGTCAATAATAACTGAAAATTATCTGTAGAGCTCTAATAAGAAAATCCCAAACTAATAATTTAAGATAACTGATCATCTGTTAGTTTAATGAACAGTAAAATACTTTTAATATTTTCATTTGATGAATTCAATTTTGGAATGTGTATCAGTAAAAAATGAAAAATAGCGATTTACACCATCAAGCAGGTATAATTCTTTTTAAAGTAATTTGATATTCCAGTCGTTTAAAAAGTAAAATGTAAAATGTCGTTGTGAAAGTAAAATGTGATTGAAAATATATGTCGTTTGAAGAGACATGTATTTAACACATTTATATTATTCGCAGTAAGTGATTTGACAATAGACGGAGCTAGTGTAACTATATCGCTATCTCATAGAATAAATTTTGATTACATAGCCACAATTGAATGCCGCAAGCATATTTTCAATGCACAAAAATAATGATGGTGCTTGGATTGTGATTCGCATATACACATAGCAACTATTCATGTTATATGCAAAGTTATCTGGTGCCATACGATGGTATGCCGTTTGATATACATTAGTAAAAGAACAGTCCCATATGAGCTACTCATACCTACTAGTCATCGTCATATTACAGTATCCAGATAAAATGGTACTGGTTAAGCAGTGTGGAATATTCTCCGAATGCAAATTTGGAGTTTACGACAGCCACTTGAGGGAAGTGGTATACAGTGACCAATTTTTAAATATCGCTATAAATATACATAGCTATAAATCGCGTTACATAAAATTTCACAATTTACAGTTAATTAGCTACCACTTAGGATATTGTTTTAAGCAAAGACAAAATGGTGTCACTGAAAACTTTTCAAAATAACGTATGAAATACATGTAATTTGTTTATTTTCATTTTAAGGCAGCAATAATTAGATTTAGCTTAAAATCTATTCAATTTAATAATTTATCGTTTACTTCAAGTTTAATACCTGAAAAAAATCTTAATGTCAGCTTCAGTATGTTATCGTTTGCTTTGTAAACGAGGCTCAGTTAAATGTATTTTTTGTGTATAATTCAAACCTTTTAAGACAATGCAGCCCAGCATTGGGTCAATGAACAAATACTTGAAAGAGTGGAAAACATTCAATATCCCGGATCATCTGCTTCAAAAGCTACGAAACGGGCATCAAGGTATGCTACTAAAGAAATAATATCTATGAATATAATTAAGCACCTGTGTGAGAAAATTGGGAAAAAAAGAATGGAAAATATTTGCTAGGGCAATGTCATGCAAGCGCTGAGAACAATCTACGTAGTGAGAAGTGTTACATTTGTGAATTCTGCTGCATACCTCTTCGCATGGGAACATGTTTAACACAAAGTATCATACATCAAAAATTTGCTAACATTTGTTCATTATAAAATTCTAATTTTTTTTTCTCAATAGTAGTGCTAAAAATTAAATTACTGCAACATATTCTCTCGTAGTTTAATTTTTCATATTAATTTCAATATGAAAATTTTTTTCATATTGAATGCGATTGTAACCTTCCATCATATTTGGAGATATATTACCATATAAATTGCACATAAATAACCATATAACATTTTCAAACAATAATAAAGGATACAGTTTCAGGTGCGAAAGGAGGTAAATACTTTTTGTTATTTTTTAAAATAATCATTAGTTTCAACAGTCCTTTCATGAAAACTCTCCCACTCCAAAATTATGTTCGATTATCGAGAACTCGCTTACAATAATACGATAGCTATATCAAATTTGGGGGGCGGGGGATCGCATTTTTCTCTTGAATTTCCAACAGAGTTTGGTATTTTTCAACTGATTTCGAAATAAATTTTTAAATTTATATTGATAAATTAGTTACAATCGATCTCTACTTAGATTTGGAGAAATAAGACTGATCCTTTTTCACCCCAAGACTTGATGACCCCACTAATTGCATCAAAAATAGGGTTTGGGGAGACAATGTTGCTAGAGCTGTGATTGTGATTATGTATTAACATCACACTGAGAATCAATACGAGAGTTATTGGCGATGGGCCTCGTAATTCTGAACCTAGGTCAAGTGACGAGGGCGACACCTGTGATGGCACCCCCATCCAAATCCTCACACCACGCCAATGTAGCGACTTTGAGCCACGAACAGATGCAACGTGCATCACCTCTGGCTCCAAGGTGGGTCTTTAGCGACATCAGGTCTCGAATTCAAAATTCAACCAAAACCACCGGATGCAAGTCCACGACCACTTTGCGAAAGCGGCCAATACAGCATGTCCATAGCGCGTCGCGTATTTTACCTTCAGTCGCTATGGTGGGGGCTAAGCCGACTAACTAATACAACACTTCAGAGTATGTTAAAAATTTAAAAGCGAAACGTATAAGATGATCAATTCTAGAACTTAATGTGTTATATATAATTTTAAAAATGAAATCATGATTGCATTTCAAATCAATGAAACAAAATGTGGTAATATTTTAATTTAATTTTAAACTAAATACAATCTTTAAGTAAATATTCTCTTATGGCCTTTATGGTATTACTAATACAGCTTCTGAAGAGATAAAAGGGATTTAATTATGTTTATTTTTATTGAATCTGTTGCAAAAAAAATCTTACAGAAATTCTAGAGCAAAGGAAAGAAACTGAGACATATTTGCACCGTATGCTAAGAAATTTATTTACAATTAATTACAAATACCACCACTTATTGAAACTAGAATGATAATGAGATACACATATTTAAAAAAATGGTTTTGTTAAATAACTGTCAAAAATTTCCTTGCAAATGTGCTGGTTAATTCTTGCCAAAGGTTCAAAACAATTTTCAAGTTTAAAAATTTCTGTCTGTAGATTCGGTAAGTTTGGAACATGTTCCATAATTCTCGGGCAGAAAGTCCTCCCTCAAGATAGTCACAAGATTCAATAGGTTTGGAATATCTTCCATAATTCTTGGGCAGAAAGTCCTCCTGCGAGATAGTCACATGATTCGGTGGGTTTGTAGTATCATTCATAATTGTCAGGCAGAAAGTCCTCCCTCAAGATAGTCACAAAATTCAGTAGGCTTGGAAAATCTTCCATAATTCTCGGAAGCAAGTTCTTCGAAGCTGCAGTCACAGAGTAGATAAGAGTTGAAATCTTGTCAATCAAGTATTTGTGAAGTTTTCCTCAAGCTTTGTGGATCTATTGCAGTTTTGTGAAATTCAATATAGGATATCCTCCGATTTTGACAATTTTATAGGATTTAGATAAATGTGCAATGTTCAAAAAAAATATTCTGTTGATTTGAAATTATCATTTATCAGGAAATTGAGTGATTTATTCATTCTGCAAGCATTAAGTTTATTGTTAAGCCAATTGTGCTTTCAGATTAAGTGCCTGGCACATTTTAAAAACAGCCACAGAGTAAACTACTGGAACAGGTTGGTTTACATGAAACTGCTTTCGAGAAACAGTTGTAACTCTCTCTTCAGGGACGAAAGTGGCCGGCAGATTTAAAGCTCCACACATCTTCCACACGAAGAACGATCGCACTACAGGTACGGTAGCCACTCGATCATTTCGTTTGTAAGGAATTTTAGTCAAAGTCGCGGTTTCTTGTAGAGGAACGAGTTTGGACTCGAGGGCCTCACAAGTCTTCTGCACAGACGGAAAGGGAATAAGAGCAGTGTCAGCAGTTTCAGTAGTGCGACCAAAAACGACTCTATCTAAAAATTCCGTAGCAGAGTTATCAATAAACTCGATCATTGAGTCAAAGATGATGACCTCGATAAAGTAAAGGAGATCAAGGAATCCAACGAAGGCTCTCAAAGCACAGTGAAAGACCCGTAAACACGCCGCAAAGATCATAGTGATGATCATATCGAAAGTAAGTAACAAAATATATCTAAGTTCGCTCAAGAAAATTATAAGCAATTCACAGAAGCATCCAAATCAACGTTTGAACAATAAATGATTTTAAGGTTAAAACATGATTATCATTTAATTTTTTCATTGTTGAGCTGTGCATGATTATATTGTTGATGGGCATTATTATGTTATCTGAAATATCTATTAACAATGTTAATAACAAACAAATAGTATTCTATCACAATAAAGGAACAATTTTTTCATTGTTATTTTAGTGATGCGGTTGGAAATATTTCCTTTTAAAATAAAACGCACTGAGACCACCTAACTTTAAAAAAATTGTTACATTAAATGAGCAGTGTCTTTTGTTATTAGTTATTAATATGAATCTTAAGTCCTTAACAGTTTTGGTCTATATATCTCTTATCAGAAAAAAGAAATGCTATTTAAGAAAATAATAGAATCCTTATTTCCCCACCCTTTTTTTGGGGTTAGAATCCTTATTTCCCCATCCTTTTTGGGGGTTATAGATCCATTTTTCAAATTGTAAATGAAAGGCTTTTCTCTTAGAATAAATATACAGTAATATATACTGAAAACATTATTGAAAGATATTAATTTATTGTTGCATTGCTCGAAGTTTTATTTGCAAATATATATTATAAAAAATGAAATGTTAATAATGAGAATAGGGGAAATGACACATAATTTTCGTTATTTGGGGCCATATTTGTCATTAAAACTTTCAGGTGGCCTTGTTCCACTATTGCCAATACGTTTCCTTTAATTGTTTGAAAATTACAGACCACACGGAATCCTCAATAATGTACCTATATCCACTTTTCAAATGGATCGATATTTTTTAAAAACATTAAGATTTATTTATCAAAATATATTTTCTATGATTTTTTCAGTATTAATCAAGCTTTTTAAGGTATTCTTGGGAGTATTGCACCGAGGAGTGCGCCATCTTACCAATTCTCAAGATCAGTTGGTCCTCAACACCCTTTAATTTTACATTAGATTAAAACCTTCTTAGATCGTTTTGATGCCCACCAATGAAAGGTACCCAAACCTTTGGGAATTCCTAACAAAAACCTATTTTTAGCATTGATATATGAGTTAAGAGGAATATGAACACACTGTTAAAATATATATATTATTGGTCAGTATGAATGTATAAGGATCTCCCAAATGAAAGTGGAAATGCTATTTTTAAATAAAGGAATTAATGGCTGTATTGTGTTAAGTATATAGAATATAAGACATTACATAATGAATATAATCGATATATGTAATTTGATACAGCGATCTGCTAGATACCTCGGAGGTAGAATCTCCAGAAACATTCATTCTTCGACGGTGATCAGAATCACTTTGTCATCTGCAATTACCGTCTTTTCATAGTTTTTTTTTTTTGAATGAACCTTAGACAGGGTAGAATCAAGATCAAAAATAAGAGCTATGAGAGGAATATTCTATGGAAATCATTGTAACAAATTGTTGCACGCAGTAGTCACACGAGGGACAGTGTTGCCATACAAAAGAATGAACTCTTTGGTAAACATACAACATTGTTTTCAGTTTGTGCAAGGGGATGCAATATTTTGTTACCTTAATTTTCATGGAGAAATGTGTCAACAACTTTTTTTCTGATAAACACTGCTGCCACTATCCCGAACTATGATACTGACCTACTTTTCTTCAGCAGATTTCCCACTACTATAATTTTTTATATTGATCTGACCTCGTAAGCGAGACCTGGTAGATAAGTATTATTCGTACTTATTCGTCCTTTACGAAATTCACCACAGTATCGGAACTCTGAAGCGCATGGGAGATTCTGCGTCCCATACGCAGTTTGCATTTGGCGATAAATATCAACTCTTTTCTCATTTCTTGCAATTAAAATTTGTACGACTGCCCGCTGACAATGTTTGGAGATGTTCGTGATCCAATCGGTAGCTATTACCTTGTTTCCATGCAAATATAATATATCCTTAGTTTAAAATTATGTGAATAAATAATGATACAACAAATGTTAACATATATTCGAATTGAAAACTTTCCTTTTTTAATAGTTCAAAATCAAAAATAAGTATTTAAAATAGAGTAAAATATGAATGAATGAGACAGATTTACCTGACATTTGAAATGTTTCATAATATTAAAAGATTTAGTAAAAAAAAAAAAAAAAAAGCCTTAACACTTTTTCTGTACATTGTCTTAAATTTTTAAAAAATATTTAAATTTTTGCTCTTTTAGTTGTACTTTAAAATGCAGAAAGGTATAAAATATATTTACTGTTATTGTATTCCATTCTTATTTCTATGATATCTGCTTACACTAAAATTTGGTCTTCTAACTATCATTTCCCACCTTAAATAAATGATAAGACAATTTTTTTTATCATTGTAATACTCAAACAATGTACACGCATATTAAATCCATATTTTAATGTAGTTCCACTTTACAGAAGTTTTCACAATAATTGGAAATATTCTCGATCTTCGGACAAAGTAAACGCGAAACACTAATCAATCACAAAACTGAAATGAACAAAATCGAAAAGGAAACATTTTATGCACTAAATCATATACATCTAACATTTGAAAACATAGAAATTGAATGGAAAGGAAATGAAAAATCACGAGTAGTAAAGCCTCTATACTTTGATTTCCGGGTTTCTTTTCGGTTGAATATTTTTCAGATATAAAAGCACTTCGTGAAATTAAATTTAAGCCCCTTTTTATGGAGAGACAAGTTCTTCACTGATATGTTTAGAAAGCAAATCGATACGCAACTTGAAAATGCTGCGAATAAAGTGTAATACAAGATTCGAATAGAATGTACCTTTTGAGCTTGTGTTCTCTTTTCCGAATGAGCAGACTACAAGTTTTGAAAATTTTTATTACTTTAATAAAAATGATTTTAAATGATGTGATCAATCAAAAATTGAAAGGTGTCTTGAATTCTTTTGACAAGTAATTTATTCTCTAAGAATAAATTGATAATATTGGAAAAGTTTACACTAGAGTTGATACTGAAATACATTTCTTTTTCATACGAACAAGAAGGCCTTAGTAGCTTAATGGTCATGGTCGCAGACTTGCGGCGGGCAGTTTTCGTCTAGTCGTCGTTTCGAGCCTTACAAGGAATATTAATTTGAAAGTACAAGAAGAGTGACGGAGTGGTGTCTATCTATAATATTTATTGTAATTTCTATGAACCAATTATGTATATTTTTAATATATTGAGCCTCCAAACAGCCCATACATTCATTATATCGCTATAGCGGTCAGGAGAACGAAGTACATAATATACGTGAAAACCTGCCTTTTTTGCATTCAAAAATTGAAATATAACCTGAATATCTTTCCCATGATCCCATGTGCTCTCATATAATAGACAAGACACACCGTCTCCTCTATTTACTCAGTATTCAACTCAATTATTTCCAATTAGCCTTGATGCCGTTCAAGACACGTATTGTAGCCAAGACTGACGTACTTTAATTCTGTGGAGGCTCAAAGTCCTTATGGCATGGTGTAGGACTTAGGAGAGGGAGGTGCCAGCTCAGGTGTCATTCTCGTTATTTGACAGAGGTTCAAAGTTACGAGGTTTGTTGCCAATACCTTCGTGTTGCTTCTAATACGACGTCAATACAACCCATCAATCTCATGCGAACTATTATCAGAAGCATTCCCGCCTCAGTTAAAGGTTATACGGTATTAAGAGACCCATTGGTCTCTTAAGCCCATCTTCTTTACTATAATTTTTCAATATGGAGTGTTAATTACTAGGTAGAGTCTAGGCCGAGTGGCTAGTTCGATGCAGGACCCCAAATTAATATCTCAAGTGAATTTATACCCATAAAAAGCAGTCAGACGTGCTAACCACCACATCACCAGAGAAGAAGCATTTCGGCATCTTGGTGTGTTAAATTACAAATTGTATCAGTTCCACATTCCATACCTTCATTTTTAAATAAAATTTTGGTAAAGCTGATTACAGAGTCTAACTACATTATATGGCATCTCAATAAATAATATAGTATCAAAAAGGGTAATGTATGATTGCTCTCATCCACATTAAATGCTGAAGTACATAAAAGAGGATATGTTAATGGGGGAAAATATTATTTAAAATGCATTCTGATATATTCATTATTAATCAATGGCAGATATAAAAAGTACGACATTAAATGGATTTTTCCAAATTATGTTATAAAAATTATTTTACGATGATTTTCATCTTTTGATTTAGTAAACTTATATACAATAAGAAGAAAAATATCTCTCAAAAGAAACATTTATTGCAAATACATCATTCAGCTCTCAAAAAGGAAAAAAAATAGGAAAGAAACTCATTTATACGTACTTAATTTTCTAAGATTTCACTTCTCAAAGCAAAGCAGTTATGTACAAAATAGACGGAAATTCTACGCACATTTTGCAAAATATAAATTGTAAATATAAATACAAATTTAAAATGCATAAGATAAGCAAATCTATACTATTAAGCTTGTATTAGAAATTTGAAAGAATCAGCTCTACGTGTTTAATATGAAAACGAATCCATCTATATTTTTATATGTTTTTACACATAGGAGCACTTCGGAAAATTAAAAATTGCTTTCTTTCAATAGTGATTCAAGATGTCTTGCAAACAGTCGGATAAACAATAAGGAAATATCGGATTCACACCGAATGAAGTCGTTTTACTAATACTCGGTACCAAGTTTATGAAGAATTTTCTCCAATGTTATTAAAATTTTAAGATTCTAATTTCAAACAAGATATAAGTATACATTTAGTACAAATGCAGGGAATCTTTTTCCTTTTCAGTGCCAGTGTAGGCTGTATAAAATGAATGAACTAACAAAATTCGAAAAAGAGAGTTATATTACGCAGTAACAATCAATATTTTCTACTGTATATTGAGTCGAAACCAATTCATGCTGGCACCTAAAAGAAACATTCTTCATTGTAATTTATCATTTTTTAGATAGAGAAAGAAAAGAAAGAAGGATTGATATAACAAATGCGTATTGCAGTGCCTTTCTTACCATAAAAACATTTACATAATAAGAAAAATAGGAAACTGAGATTCGACAATTAGCAATTTGTTTTTAATTATGATTTCTACTGGTTTATTTCAAAGTTGTAAGCTCTGAAAGGAAGATTCTATAGTTTGTTACTCTGATGTCAGCAGCAAAAGAAATAATGTGATATTTTTGTTAGACTCCTGGTGCTTTATCTATCTTTATTCATTAAACAGATACTTCATTTAAGGTTACACTATAACTTTATCGTATACAAATTGAATTGTGTGAATTCTAAGGTGTTATTACGTGTCATAAATGTTAGATGTATCTCGAATCTGCCATTCCTCGGATCTTGAATGATAATGTCATTCAACGCCAATTGCTGAGAACCATGTTTCCATAGTTTTTCAAATTGGATCATTAACTATATGTATGAACAAATTTGTATGTAATATATAAATATAGTTTTCCGATTCTCTGCGGCAGATAACATAACGCTGAGTGCATTTAAAGTTGGCTACTGTTGTTTATAATAATGATTTATTTATTTGAAATACATTAGAATGTTAAGACTTTAAATTTATTTTCAGAAAATCAAGATGATGATTAAAAATTTAATTTATTTTCAGAAAGTTGTCTGATTTTTTTATTCGATTAAACATGCCTTAGAACTATTACCTATTATGAGATCCAATATGAGGAAATAAAATGTATAAATATTTATTTAGTGGAGATTTTTCAGTTTTTAGAAGGATATGTATATAATTCTTTAAAATATTTTCATCTTCTTCCTATTTTAATTTAATCTCGATTTGAAATCAAAAATATAAAACAAAATTAGATTAATTACAGTAACAAATATTCAGTGTCGTTTAATGTTATAGTCTCATATCATTAAAGTCATATGTTTCACAAACTTTTTTTCAGAATTTCATAATATTTTATGTCTTATAAGCCAATATTTGATAAATGTTAATGATAAAAAAAAGAATTTACATGTCTCCACTGTTAATGTGAAACTATCTTGGTCAATAATTTGGCGATATATGAATGGAACAAACAAATAAAGGAATGTTTTTCGAATTCAACAGGCATAAGCGTAAGTAAATGTCCATCAAAAAATCGAAAGAGTTATGTTGCCCCCATTTGAATATTAGAGCTAATTTATTTACAACCAGTAATCATTTTAGGGAGAGTAATTAAATTTTATGAATGAGAAATGTATTTGCAATGAATATTAAATTTTCAGAGTGAATGCTTTGGCAAGGGGATTTTATACTTAGAACTAATCTTTAGTTTAAGTGCTTTCGTTTATTGACTCTTTTATTCTAACCAATTTCCTTGATTCCAAAGAATTTATATTCTTTATTTACCTGCTCTATTTGTTATTAGAAATCACTTTATCAAACATTACCTATTACAAGTAGAAAATTTATTTTTATATTTTCAATTAGAGAATTTAAATTTTCCTCAATATTAAGCGTATACTTGTAAAACGATTAATACTATTTTAATTGTAATAATTCGATAAATTTTGAAGGGATTTGAACAGCTTGATTCATAACAATTTTCGAGTTTAGGTAGCTCCATAGCATTAAAATATGATAATTTGTGATGCGTATAATGAACACCACGGCAACATCAATATTGCAATCGTAATTATAAGACTATTCATACTTGTAAAAATATATTAATTATACGAAAACAAATTTAATAAGTGAGCATTTAAAAAGATGTTTAGGAATCCTTTAGGGAAAAAATACCAAAAGATTATTTTTTGAAGTATCTAAGAATATGCTGATAAGTGATTCAGGCGTTTTAGGTGTTCATGATCTCATTCGAGATAATGCAGGATAAGAAAATATTTCTTTGGATTGTTGCATTCTTACAAAGAGCCATCAAAGGTTTCATAAATAAGTAATGGAAAACGAATCATATAATTCAGGAACGAATTTTCTTAAGATTGAGAAGCCTTTAATTTTTTAACCTTTATAAATAGTAAAAAAAGCTTATACAATTTTTTGAAAAATACGTTTCTTGTCTAGACGATATTATCAAATGACATATATCCTCTCAAAATCTACTCCTCTCTACTCTCAAATCTACTTATATATATATATATATATATATATATATATATATATATATATATATATATATATATATATATAATATATATATATATATAATATATATAGCCCTGATAATTTCTAAATATTATCATTCATCAAATATAATCCAGTAGCACACTTGGTACATATTTTAGAGGGAAAAAATGACAAATTAGACAAACTGTAAATTATTTCAGTTATTGAAATAATGGAAATTTTTATAAAAAAAATAATAACACTGCAGAACAACAGTTTATGCCGCATAATCATTTTTCATTTTCTCCTAAAGGAAAGAAGCGAAATATTTGCTGGAGCAACACTATTTACTCTCCCTGACTCAATTATTTCAAAACTCGACGTTGAGGCGTGTCTCCGGAGCGAATAACGAATGATGCAGGCTTACTGTAGGACTGCCCCATGTACTCTCAGGGAGTGCCCATGGGTATTCGTGACGATAAATGCTGAGGTATCCTTTAATCCACCTTTGCTTTAATGAGAGGCTTAAAGAGCGAGGTTACTTTAATGAGAGTAATGCTGCATAACTTAGAAAAATGGCTGCATTTGCCAGACATTGGAATAAGCAGATGACTAGAGAAACTTAAAGACGATATTTAGAAGTAAATTTTTGATTAATATTAATTTAGATTTTTAAGAAAATGAAAAGTTGTCTTATTGCTGATTTAGTTTCCTTTTTTTTTATTTAGAGATAATTCACTTTTGTTTTACTGTAACAAAGCATATGTTTATTAAGATTTGCATGTAATTTATAAGCTTATACGTATATATGTATCAAATATTTTCGATGTACTGTTTACTTTTTGAACAATATAGGCATTTTTATTAGTTTAAATATATTTGTATATAATTTTTTTGATTAAAATAATTACATTGGTTGAAACATACAAACATTTATTTAGTTTCTGCTAAATGATCTATATAAACATAGAGCTCTGTGATAATATTTAGGAAAATATTTATAAACATAACAACATAAAAGTTAGTCTTTATCATAACTGTAGTTAGCATAAACTAATAGTAAATTACTTCTTATCTTATATTTAAAGTGTAACTACATTTTGCGAATTAATCATTGCACTAATTCTCTTGCATCAGGTTTGCTGCAGGTATCTCCCCAAATGTAACCCAAACTACTTCTACATCTTTTATCTCTTCCGTTTTTAAATCAACTATTTAACCTTCCTTTCTCTATTTCATTCTCTTGTTTTCTTTTCTTTTTAATTACCTTTTCATATTCTTTTCTTTGCGCTTTTTTTACTGAGTGTATAAGTTAGGATGGCTAATTCTCTTTTGAGTAAACCTCTGTTAGGCAGTTTCTGAAGGGAAGCCTTAGGAAGAGAATCTTTAGGAAGAGAAGGGAAGGGAATCTTTGGGGGTAAAAAATCAGTTTGATATTTTGGATGCCTGACAATCCTAGAATCGGCCCAGTGGAGGTATCACAGATTGTCTGGTTTGTAGCCTCACTAATACCAATACTCAATTACGTAAGTGATTTTAATACTTTGGGATTCTCAAGACATCATGATAATTCAAGATTAATTTCTGCTGATTTCTTTTCTTCTGTTTTCTCTAAATAATGGTTTCAGTGATCGGTGACGTATGACAGGACTATGACTGAATCATGAAAATATCAGCATTTAAAAGCCTCTAACCGCTTGCTTTGAATCCAATCAAGATTTTGTCTTGATTAAATTAAAGTAAATGTATCTAACTGAAATGTTGCTATTGTTAGCATAAAATGACATAAATAAGTGAAGCAAAATAATTATTCACATAGCAATTCATATCCAACACCACCTAAAACGCTTCAGCATTTTAATGTGGTGTATGCTCAACAAGACTGTTTGGGTTTCCCTCAAAGCGGGTAACAACGATTTTTAATCAACTGTATTTATGCTCAAATAAACACATACATCTTCATGTTTTCTGTGTTTTATTGAAAAGAACAGGAATGAACATATAAAATAAATAATTTATATAATCTTATGTTTTACTGATGAGCAAATTTACTGCAATGCACTTGATGTTGATTTAAAATAACTAAATTATCGATTGCATTTATTAAAATTTTATTTGGTAATTAACACAGGTTTTGAAAAGCTGAAGCTTACAACTGTACTTTCTCACTCGGTCATAACTTATTCGTTAGAGAAAATATCTTTTCGACTAGTACATTAGGCATTTTTTAAAATTGCTTAAGTATGGGTAACTGGACTGGACATTTCGGCGTACCGAAGTTGTGCTTGGAGACAACTGGACCGATTACCTAAAAATGGAACACATAGTAGTATTATGTATTCTACATTATGTATACTTTGTACATAATTTCCAGCTAAATCTGAAGTGGCAAAGAGTCGAACAGTTTTTACCAGGGGGAAGGTATAATACGTTACACCTGGCCTTATTGAACATTTTTGTACATTTTTCGACATTTTTGTTGATTTACAAAATTATTATGATTATTAAAAAGAACCAAAGGAGCGTCTTAAAACTTATTCCCAGATACAATAGACAACAGAATTTTTTTTAAAAAAATCAGTTTTCATACCTTAAATCAAAATTATGTAATGTTTTTTTATCCATTATCTAGTTAAGACGGATTATGTGCACACAGCCTCTGGCTATCCGTTTGTGTTTATGTTACAAAGCTAATCATAAGAATCCCGTTTAGTAAAAATTCCGATTAAAAATATCTTAAGACCAGCGGGCGATTAGCGTATTATAACTTATCCTTGTTAAAACTAGCCCTTAGTTCCCCAACTGGTAATTTATACGTCTGATACGTTTTCTAACACCTTATGATTGATTTATCAAACAGTCAAAAAATGCGTAAAGCCTAACAGAAAATCTGCTTTATGCAAACTATTTAAATTATACCATTAAATTCAAAAATACATTTTATTTGATCTAATGTTAAGTAAAGTTATATATATTACAAAATGAAAGCAATCTAGAATAACTTTGTTGAAAAATTTAGCATCCAAAAAGTGCTAAACGTTTCACACATTATTCATTTGAGCTAGGCAGTAAACTAGTATATGTGGTTTCTTAACAGTATTTTAAAAATATCGCTAGCATTAATCCAACTAACACCAAAATGGGCAAGAATATGTCTTTTTACATCTTCCGAGGAATTCATATCCATTAAAATTTAGCTCCTTTTGAGGTGCTAATAAGGGTGCTATTTTTCAATTTTTTTATGTTTGAATTATGGAGTGTATTCTATGGGTACCTTATTTTTATGACAATATATATTCTTTAATAAGGTTTGCACGAGGAATTAATCAGTGATAATTTTTTTCTTTTGTTAGAAAGCAAGTGATTTTAATGTTACTCTTAATACACTTGCTTACGATATATGCCGAAGATTACTCTTAAAATATTTATTTATACTTAGATAAGATAATGCAGATTGAAGGGGAAATAAGAAGAGTTTTCAAAAATACATTTTCAACTGCAGTATTGTTTATTTTAGATACAAAAGCGAGACGCCAAAGTGAGCTACAGGTGAAGAATTAAGAATGGATTCTCAGAAGCGTCAACTCCATGCCATGTGAAGAAGTCCGAAGGAAACTTAAAGTGCAGTATATTTGGTATATTTTAGAGAAAGGCCTTCAAAAAAATGAGACACGAAGACCGATACTTTTATTTTAAATTGACAACAAGGCAACGTTTACGAGCATTCATTTTCGAACATTATCTTTGCTTATAGAATCATATGTGAAAATTCAGAAATAAACATTTTGGTGGGGAATTAAAATATTAAACTATAGAATACTATGCATGATACAGGTAGAAAAGTGCAAATCATTTGATTTCATAAATAAACCAAAATTGATTTTTTGAAATAAGTAGAATCTTAAATGTCATAAAAACTGTCAAAAACAAAAATGAATAATGATATTCTTTGAGCTTTTTGAAACTTTTACGAGTAACTAAATAATATAGAATTATATAAGTATATCAGCAATTTAAGTGTTTTATATAAATACACATGAATCTGAAAACTTTTCTGAATGTGTAAAAAAATCAGTTAAGAATAAAAGATTAAATGATTTGTGAATTTTTTGCATGAATGAGGAATTTATGTGTATCTCTAATTTCAGAAGCACGAATAATTAAATATATGTGTCTAAGGTGATAAATTCAAAATAATTAATTTAATTTTAAATATGTAACTATAAAAAGTCTTAAAAACAATGGAAAATTAACTGAAGGGGGATGAAATGCTCAGAAACACACACTTTTAACTGAATAATATAATATCAGTAATGTATATCTTTATGCTTATGTATTTCACATTTTATTCATTATAAAATAACTTAAAAGATAAAAGAAAATCTAAAATTTTTTATATGCAACATTTTCAGCTATAAATAATATTTCCTTAGTTACTCCTTTTTTTTGAATACTTCTGTAAACAAACAGTTTTCGTTCTGATTTATTAGATACAGAAGGACTAATTTTAAAATTTTGAAATGAAATTTGTTAACTTAATTTTCTACAAATTTTGCCATGCATTAATATTTATTTATTTAAAGTTTGATGTAATTATTATTCATTGTTAACTAGTGAGTATTTAAAATTTTATGTATAAGTACTTTCTTCTATTATATAGGTGCTTATTCTTTATATTCTAAGTTACACAAGTGCTTATTTTTACATTTTACTTTACAAAAGTGCTTATTTGTTATCGAAACATTTGAAGCAAATATGTTTAATTGCTTAATACTAATAAAATATTCCAATCCATCCCCAAAATTAAATGAGTTAACAGTCTGAAAAACATTGTCTTGTAAGAAATGTGAATTTTTTGTAAGCCTTTTCTTAAATAATTTCCAATTTTCCTTTGATTACTTAATTCGATGTTGCTTATTAATTTAAAAAATCTAAATTGTTAATAATTATGAAGTGTTAAGATAATTTTCAAACAAATAATTAAATTTGCATTCGATTTTAAAACGCTTTACTGGTTTTCTTTAAGAACAAGCCTTGGGACCTATTGTATAATATATTGTTCTGAAAATTCAAAAGAACAATTTGATTTTATGTAATTTCGGTGACTCAAGCGAAAAAATACAAAAGCCCTACTTTCTATATAAAATAAAAATATCTATAACAGAGTTAGAATGCAGAGATTTTCCTCCTTCGATACATTTCAAGTCAATTCAATGGGCTTTAGATAACTTTTTCGAGGCATTGTAAAAGTCATGAAAGGTATAAAGAGCTAAATGTTTCATTAGATTGAGAGGTTGAGAGCGGAAATAACAATAAAAAACTCTACATAGATTAATTGCACAAATACTATCTATAAAATATTTTCTAGCTTTTCCATGTAAATGATAATGTTAATGTTAAAAGTTCTTTGACCTTGTTTGATGGATATATTATGGATTGATGCTCCTAGTTTTTGTTTATTGGATATATTTTCAGCTGTACTGTTATTATTGTATCACCTTTTATGTTTAAAATTGATTAGAAATTGTAATGAATTGTACGCTGCACACAGTCATTCAGAAACGTAATCAGTAATTCCATTCAAGTTGATATTATAAAAGGGATTACTAATGAGTTAAACTAATTTAATTATGTGTAATAATACAAATTATATAACGTTTTTATACATGAATTTAATTTGAACATTTATTTAATGCATGTTGATTTATATATTTTGAGAAGTTAAATTTGAGCGTAGACACAGTTAACTTTGGTTTACTATGAATATATTTCGTAAATGAACAATTAATTTTGGAAAAGAGTAATGATCGAAATTTTTGGTGATTTGTTAGGCTCATAAAACTAATTGGTCATTTATATTTCTTTAAGGGGTCTCAAGGGTGTATTAAGGGATATTGGAATAAGGAATATCCAATTTGTTCAGTGAGATCGTTTTACTTTCTTCTTTATCGCTTATACTGCTATCAAGAAAGAGTAAGCCCAGACTACTGGACTTTTGATTTTTAAAAATTTTACAAACTAGACTGCATATTAATGTATCATGTTTTATATTCAAAACTAAATTCTACCAAATTATAATATAAGGTTGTTCGAAAGGAATCATCCGATTTAAAAATTCTATATTTTCTGATGTAAACTACACAGAATGATAATAGTACACGAATACAAAGAAAATAAACATGAAAATTTTATATTGTGAACAATACATGATACTTGAGTATTCTCGCCACTGCTCGTGTATTTCACGAAAGGTATTTTAGAAGCTTCTCATTGGCAGAAGCGATAATAGTGTCTGAAGAGTAGAAAGGGTTTTGTGTTCTGTCATTTACGCGATGAGGATCTGTAATCACCATGCAGCGTGAATTTCGTAATAATTAATCCACCTAAGGCTCAAAGTATTCAAAGTGGTATCATCAGTTTGAGAACATTGAGTCTCTTTGGAAAGGGAAATATAGAAGATGACCTGGAATACCTGCGGAAAATCTTGAAAGAAATATAGATACTTTTCTACGAAGCCCAACGAAATCGACTGTCAGTGCTAGTCGAGAACTGGTCATTTCTCAGCCTACTCTTGAGCAAGAATTAGGGCAAAAATCGTGTTACAAACCATGCAATCTTTCCAAACACTGATACCTAGTGATAATGAACATTGATTGACTTTTGTCTTAATTCGGTGGAGACTATATTGACATTTTACAATGTGTTTGACAGGAATTTACCGCCGCTTGGCATTATACGTCTAACTAAAGGAATATAAAGATCGAGTACTTATATCAAAACCTTCCATATTTTATCTTTGTTTTCATGCATTATCTATTATTATGTGTCACTTATTTATATAATTTATTTTTATTTTATTTTATTAAATATATATATATATATATATATATATTCTCGTAAATCTATTTTCAATATTTACTAAGTATTTTTAAAACAGAATGAATAAATATAAACGAAAAGTTTACACGTTCAAACAATCCAGTCCTCCTTTGTATTTCTTTAAAATACATTAAAATTTATTTAAAAAATAAATATTTTATTAAACGTTTTTCAATTTAAAGTAATTAAATTTTAAGGTTTGAAATACTAATCTTGCTTTTATATTCATTTTAAGAAAAGTTTTAAATGATTGCAAAATAATTAAATTATGGAAAGTAAAGCCGTATTTATATTGCTACCTATTATGTCTTAAGTGATAAATATCCGAATATTCAAAATACTACCTTAGTTTTATATGGTAAATAATATCCCATTAATCTTTAGAGCAAACTGTATCTCCTATGCAGCTTATACTGAACTTTTTCTATAACCACGAATGCCTTAAAATTGAATAAAAAATACAAAAATAGGAGAACTTGTAATTTTATTTAAATCGATCATGTAGCTTCAATGACTAGTAAAAATGGTTTTAATATTTCAACTGATAAGTTATTTCTTTCCTTCTAATATTTCATTTTTAATGTTTATGCTTAAAAGATAAAATATAAAGATATATGTATAATCAACATAAATATCTTATGTCACAGAAAATTAGAATATAAAGTTTTATTATAATCTACTGAAAATTTAATAAATATTTATCACTGTGAAGAATCGGATATATACCTTTCATTTATTTTTAAATTATATGTTACAAAATAAAATTTTCTACAATGTCTGGAATTTAATTTATAAGTCTGATTTGCTTTATAAAAATACATATCAATTATAAAATGGAAAATGAGGCACAAAATCACAAATTACTATTTCCATTAAAATAAGCTCATAACTTTGCTAAAACAAATTAGAATTCCCATTAAAATATTCGCCTTCGGCATATTTTTCATTTATATAATATTTCTTTCATACGTAAGTTATTAAATATTTCATTCCCTTAGAACATATTTTTGATTCTAAAGTATATTTATTTTCTTTATTTTGTATTTCAAATTAAACGTTATTTATTGAACACATATAGACTTGTTTCGAAAATCTCTTTTATTGTTTTTAAATTAATATTTTGAGCTTCTGAGTATTTTCGATATCTTTTTAATGACAAATTATAGATCCTAAGCTATGAATTATAAGATTCATTGTAATTAGCAGTCATGTCGCTGTAGAACCGTATATACTATACTAAATAAAGATAAATAAATATAGTCAGAATGAATTACGACAGCCATCAAACTGAATATTGTTACGAAAAATATCATCCTGTGAATATATGGTGGAATCAGTCCAACAAAAAGGATAATGGAGACTGATTCTTTATGCATAAATATTCAGAAAAGACAAAGCACAAGTAGTAGAACTTGCACAAATTAGCAACATAACAGGAATTAAAACAGCACATGTATAAATTATTCATACAAACAGATAGTAAATGACTAGTAATAACAATAATAGCCCACTTTAATACCAACTAGCTCACTCCACTACGGAGAAATCTCCCAAGAATTACTTTGCGCTTCATAGGCAGACTCAGCAGACTCCCGATCTCCTCATCACAGCAGTTTGCAGTACTTATAGCTTTCACAGCCAAGTGTGACGTCACAGGGAAAATTACGAAACTCTTGTCCTAATAGAGACATCAAGAAAATTAAAGCATTTCCGAGAAACTTCATTTTGTCACCAAATTCGCCAAGTTTGTCACCAAAATGTTCGTCAAGCTCGTCTTCAAATTCAGAGAGCATTGCTTACCTTTTCCAACTATACTGTTTTCAACAATAAGTGTAAAATCATTGGGGAGGTCATTGCAATATATATAGTTTGTATAAGTTATTTTGAATTTGATGTCTATTAAAAATGAAATTTACATTAAGCGGTATTTCTTAACTGTAAATATTCGAAAGGCTCTGCCGTGGAGATATATCTATTATCTTTTATGTATATAGATAAATAAATAATTTTTTCAGTGTAAAATAGTCACGACAGTAAGTTTGCATCCCTTCAATCCCCCCCTCCAATTAAACACGAATGATTGTTGCAAATTGGTTCTGATAATTTGTGCAGTTAATTCGTATATTCTGTACAAAGAAGTATGTAAATAAAAGCATTATGCTCTATTAAATTATTTCAAATTTGTAAAGTGGTTAGTTATTCACTTCAGAGAAGATCTCGGAATGCAAAGGAGTCACAATGTCAACATAGTAAGTTTGAAAAGGAAAAAGTAGTTAAAGGAATTCTGCATATTTCACATTCAGTAAATAAAAACGATTGTATAGTATGTTCCAATAACCAAATCGATTTAGGGGATTATTTTGAAAGTTTTCATATTCTGTGAAATATTATAAAAAATAATTCGGTAATAAAGGATGGTTATAATTTCAATTTTCTGGTAACTTCTTATTTAACTTTAATTCATTCAACCTGGTTTCATACATATTTTATTATTTAGCATATATTGGACGATTGAACCACACTCCCTCGAGATTTGTGGCCAATCAATATATAATATTATATCAATCTCGTATATTGAAGGTCAATACAGTTTTATATTTATTTTTATGTGGATACTTAAAATAATGAACAGCTGTAGAAATAAGGCAACTGTTGCAATCTGCAATACAGATGTATTAAAATACTGTAAACCGAAGAATCTTCTTAATGCTGTGAGACGTCCCGAATATTTTGAAACATAATAATAGTCAATTGCTCTAGGCAAGACGCTAAACAGTAGTCCCCGACTAAAGAGACATATTCCTTTGATCACAAAGTTCTTAGCACTGGAACATGGTAAGCCTACAATGCTAAACAACTTTAAACATAGAAAATATTTTGAGGACTATCGTTTGTAATAAAATAATTTTCAAAAAATGTTTACTTTTTGACAGACTGAGGGCTCATTGATATTTGATCAAAGTATAATTTTTCTAAAAATGTGAGTCAAAATGTACTTCTTTTTGATTGCAGATGGTATTGCTAAGATAAATTAGCGTTGCTATTGGTTGCTGCTATGTAATGATCGGTGAAAAAAATTTGCACTGATTAATCGGTTAATTTTGATTCGGAAGCTATTTGATTGATTACTCATTACTCTATGAAAATCAAGTAAGAGTTATTTCACTAATTTCAATACGACAATGACGAAACAAATCCTAAACTACGAATAATAACGAGAAGAACGTCCTTTTCATATTTTAATGAAACACGCAGACACATATAGCGCTTATCAGAAATTACATTCTATACAAACTTTCATTCCAAAGCGTCATTGTACAACAGCGTTTCGACCACTCCCGAACGAAACTAACTAAAAATTTTTTCTCCTCTTCTGTCGCAGGCACCCTGGCGCCCTCCCATATCAAGGTTCGTAACAATGTTACGAAACTTGATGTGTGAGGGCGCCATGATTATAATATGTGAGTATGTGTATCATCAAAATATGAAAAGGCCATTCATCTCTTCATTACTCGTAGTTTTGGATTTGTTTCGTCGATTGTCGTATTGAAAAAATGGAAAAAAATTGGTGCATCGGCCGGGAACATATGAACCGAAATAGACTAAAATGGAATTGACTGAACCACAGTTCTGAAAGCTTTCTAGCGTCGAATGATGGTGTGATTCGAAATTTCGTTTTTGAAAAAAATTGTTGTTTAATTAGTTGTATCGGTTTTGTAATTTCGTTTTTGAAAAATGTTGTTGTAAAGTAAATTGTATCGGTTTTGTACAGTTTAAAATTTGGTTGTGATAGTTATTTGATATGTATAGTTTAAGTGAAGTTTGAATTGCAGTATTGATTTGTTGAATGCTTAATTGATTTAACAAAGTTTGAGCAATATATTTAATTTGAAATAAAAGGTTCCATTCTGTGAATCTACTTTAAAGTAAGTGAAGACGGCCTTAACATCTGGAGAAGTTATGGCAAAGTTTTTTTGCAATTTGAATAGTTTTATTCATAGACTTAGAATACAGGAAAATTTATCAACTGATAATATTGAAACTTTCCATTACAATTCCTAATATCCCATTTCCCAATTCTGACATGTTTTTAATCTTCCATTGCATATGTGTGAAATGAATGTTGATTATTGGAAACCAGAAATATGCAGAAGTTTTCACATTTTACTTCATAAAAATTTAAGATATACAGATTTAAACATTTTCATTACTAAAAAGGAAGTTAAAAATAGTCAATTGAAAAGTCCCCGGTCTGACACATAGATGGCGCTACTAGAATTAAATCCATATGTTTTTTAGTTAGCCCTAACCCTCAAAAGATGCGTGTATAAATTTGACAGCTGTCGGATCACTAGTTTGTGAATTATAGCATTTTGAGTGAAGCAACTTTTGTTATTGTGAAAAAAACGGATAAAACGGAATTTCGCGTGTTGATAAAATATTGCTTTTTGAAGGGAAAAAATATAGTTGAAGCAAAAACTTGGCTTGATGCCGAGTTTCCGGACACGGCCCCAGGAAAATCAACCATCAAGGATTGGTATGCTAAGTTTAAACGCGGTGAAATGAGCACCGAAGACGGTGAACGCAGTGGACGCCCAAAAGACGTTGTTACCGACGAAAACATTAAAAAAATCCACAAAATGATTTTGAATGACCATAAATTGAAAATGAATGAAATATCAGACACTCTAAAGATATCAACTGAATGTGTACATCCTATCATTCACGAATATTTGGGTATGAGAAAGCTCTGTGTAAAGTGGGTGCCGCGCGATCTCACTTTTGACCAAAAACAACGACGAGTTGATGATTCGGAGCAGTGTTTGAAGATGATCAAGCGTAATAAAGCCGAGTTTTTGCGTCGATATGTGACAATGGATGAAACATGGCTCCATCATTTCACTCCGAAGTCCAATCGACAGTCATCCGAGTGGACTGCACACGATGAACCCGATCCAAAGCGTGGGAAAACGCAACAGTCGGCTGGCAAGGTTATGGCGTCTGTATTTTGGGATGCGCATGGAATAATTTTCATTGACTACCTTGAAAAAGGAAGGATCATCAACAGCGACTATTACATAGCGTTATTGGACCGTTTGAAGGACGAACTCGGCGAAAAACTGCCGCATTTTAAGAAAAAGAAAGTGCTGCTTCACCAAGACAATGCACCATGTCACAAGTCAGTGAAAACGATGGCAAAAATCCATGAATTGGGCTTCGAATTGCTTCTTCATCCACCGTATTCTCCAGATCTGGCCCCCAGCGACTATTTCCTGTTCTCAGATCTCAAAAGAATGCTCGCTGGGAAGAAATTTTCGTCGAATGAAGAGGCGATCGCCGAAACTGAGGCCTATTTTGAAGCAAAGAACAAATCGTACTACAAAAATGGTATCGAAAAGTTGGAGGGTCGCTATAATCAGTGTATCACCCTTGAAGGGAATTATGTTGAATAAAAAAAACTAATTTTGCCAAAAAAATGTGTTTTACTATGGTAGGCCGGGGACTTTTCAATTGACCTGTTATATTCATGATGTTTATTCCATTTCTATAAAAGTACTTTGTTTTCATGTATTTAAATTGTATGAAATATTTAACAGAATCATATATTAAGGAGACATTATCAAAGGAGAAATTATTGCCACCAATATATCTGCTCATCTCCAGGTGCAGTTGAAGAATCAAAATGATTTGGCTTTTAAATTTTTCAACAACCGCTTTATTCTCACTATATCACCTCAATCGACTTTTCCTTATTCTTAAAACTCAAAATTCCATTGCCCATGACAACACGAATAATATCATTCCAAAGGTGGAAAAATATTTTTGACGCATTTTGCTGAGTTCAACAATAAGGACCTATGAAAGGTCAAAAAATTCTGGGAGAAAGGTAAAACTCAGGAAGGTGACAATACAGCAAAGTCAGAAGGACAGCAATAAAAAGTAAATTTCCATTTCATTTCATTTTTAATAATAATAATCAAATTTTTTCGCTAAACTTCTCGTAAAGCTAATAACTTACAAATTGAAAAGTATAGATTATTTACATTTTAAAAATGAGATCTTTTGTAATGATATCAATTTCCAGCACTATTTTGTGGTCATAAAAACCGAATGGTCATAGATGAGAACTCGTCATTGACGTTGTTTTAGTCGAGTCGTAGTTTTCTGATGCTAATTATGTAGTGGGTTGTATGCATTTTAAATCCGCGAGTGGGGATTGAAAGTTCTAACTTTGGCTAAATAGGAAAGCTCGCTTACGTGCTGTCCTCGTCATATGGCTGGAGTTTAAAATTACGCCTTCAGCTGCCAATAGTCCTCAAATGTTTCTAAGTACCAATGTAATGAACAATCAATCCAGCACTATTCTATCCGAACATTATGCATTTATGAAATGAAAGTAATATGAATTACGTATGAAAATCTATTTGCAATATCAAAAAGCTAATTAATTAATAATTTAATTTTAGTTTAAGTTGTTAATATACCTTAAATATTAATTTTTTTTTCTATTGAATTTATTTTAAAATACTTGACAAGTATTTATGTAAAAATAAAATTTACATCTACTCCTAAATATTGTCTCTCTGTATATTTAGCCGAAGAATTCCATTTTGAGAGATTTCTTCCTATCAGACAATAAACAGGAAATGTAATTATCAACTCAAATAAATAATATTTCCTGTATTACTTTCATAATGCTATACCGTTTTTCTTGTATGTGTTGATTTTCGATTCCATTTGCTTTAAAATAACTCCGTTAAAACCATTTCATACAATTAGTTTCAAACGACAAAGTTACATAATTAGGAATAATAACCTAGCTTTTAGAATATATATATATATATATATATATATATATATATGTGTGTGTGTGTGTGTGTGTGTGTGTGTGCGTGCGTGTGATGTGTGCGATGAATCCGCTTGATCCATTTTTCTAATTCAAATATAATAATGTTTGACATAATTAAATTTACCAACAAACTTTCATCCACTCAATAACACCAGGTTTCACTTTCGCTTTGTAAAGTCACGCATTGAGTGAAGGTATCCCAAAAATTTTCTAATAACATGAAAATTCAGCAGAATACTTGGGGTTCTCTCTTTGGTTGAGTATTAAAACTCGTACTATTTAACTGTAGATCATTAATTTTTTGCCCTCTTTCTGCACTAGATTCCTGCTTTACTAGCGTGAGAGTGGCTTCGAGAATTTCGAATCGAAATATGATATTCAAATTAACTAAGTAAAACATATCTGCGGACATGCTATAATTTTTTCTGTATTACTTCCAAACCATGTTTGATGATAAATCAGTTCGTCAATCACCACGTCGACTAGCATTTAGAGAAACAGCAGAAGTAAACAAACAGATAGAAGAATGGCTCAAAGAAGGAATCATACTCTCATGCTCCAAACTACAAATTATTTGATGGTCTCGTCTGGGATTTACACCTACAGGAAGAAAATGCGCTCTCCTACCACTATTAATGCAGCCATTATATTACAGAGAAAAATATGAGCCTATTTTGGAATTAACTACTGCAAATAAATTTTGGGCACCCGATCCGTGATGCAGAAAAAAATACAGAGTAAAGTTTGTTACTTAGCTCAGGATGCAGCTAAAATTGCAGAAAAAAGTTGTACACTTAGCATGGGATGCAAAAGTGAATTAAAACTTATTTTCTAGGTGCATTTTTTTTTCAAAATGCAATGTTTAAGCTTTAAAATCTAGGAGTGCCCTTTATTTGCGTGTGTGTGAATTGATACCCTTAAGTATCTCAAACTGGTCATTGTTCTCAGACGCATAGTTGAATAAATGCATAAGTAATGAAATTTCTTTCTTCAGTGACTCTGAACATTTTGCCTTTCTCGAGAAATTGTAGGTCTTGTTTTCATGAAAAGTGTTCTCTGTTTTGTCTCAGTGAGTTTTCAATCCATGTTAACCCTTTCGCTACCAGAGGGAGAAAAAAAAGAAGTGCTTCTCTGGGCCCGCAGTTTCTTACCGCGGAGTGTCACGTTGCGCCCAGACGATTTTAGATATTAACCCTAATTCGTGAAAAAAATTCCTCTAAAATCAGCTATTCATTAAAATATTTTGGTATTTACATATCTTATTTAAAATGCATTAAACTTAAGATATACAAAAGAAAAAAGGATTTAATCGAAAATTGAATGTTTTATATATAAAATTACATAAAAAATCATACTTTTAAGAAAATACAAAATATATTTACATATGTTACATAAATTTCATGGAGTAATGATGTACCATTACATGGAATATATAAATATAAAAGATAAATCTTATTTTGCTGTATGGTATATTTATAAAAAAAAATCAATGCATAGTCCAACGTCACATGTCTTACACACATATTCTGACGCTTCACGCAAGATTTTGAGCAAAGGGCACATTTTAGTCCTTTTTTTTTCCTTTCTTTCCCTTTTTTTTTAATTTAATTTTTATGCACATATTTGGATTATTTTCGCTAACATTACTGTCAGATTCATTCATTATTTAGCAAATATCAGTATCAGATAAATACTTTCTTTTCGTCATGACTGTGGCTACAAATAAAAATCGACTGAATGAAACGAACAGCTGAGGGCATCTGCTACCAAAAGCCTTAACCCCCCCAAAAGCATTCATAAATTCTCCTTCGAACTTCTAAGTAGCAAGCAAGAAAGAAAAAAGCAAACCGAAAGCAAGCGCACCCTTTAAATCATGTCATTACATTTAAAGAGGCGCGTCGCAACACGTGCTTTTAACAATTACTCCCCCTCCCCTCCTGATAGCCAGAAGTGAAATCCAAGCCCATATCACCAAGGTCTACACTCCAAATAACCTATCTATATAGATTTCGCGGTATTGTAACGCCATATATTTACATTAAAAAATCAAATAAAACGTTCTCATCGAGCTTATCTATATTGATACGTTGGGCCGTAGCAGACACTCACGGAGCGTTTTGCCTGTGATACGCTAGGAGCAAACGGGTTAACTTATTACTTTGCAGAGAAAAAATGCGTTTTCAGACTATTGAGTTCAGATTAACCGAATTGAAAGTGTATTCTTATGATAGACGGTTTTATTATTTTTGTATTCCCTGTTTGTTCTAAAATATTTGATGACTTTATGTTCTCTTATGATGTGTTTAAATTTGTCGGAGGT
The DNA here is from genome assembly GCA_019974015.1 of Nephila pilipes. Taxonomy (NCBI): domain Eukaryota; kingdom Metazoa; phylum Arthropoda; class Arachnida; order Araneae; family Nephilidae; genus Nephila; species Nephila pilipes. The sequence goes on along the minus strand of BMAW01120975.1, from coordinate 41,349 downwards.
TTAAACGAAGAGATTTTAGAATAATAGGACAATTAATTCCTTTCTTTTTTTTTTTAAAAAAAACCCACTTTAAATATGAAATGTAGATAGATACTGTATGGTGAAACTCGTTTGATTTAATTTTATGCTATGCTAAATTCTTTCATTCATTTGATATTTTATCATGTGATTAACATTTACTAAATTTCCTTATTTACATTTTCATATTACTTTATATTAGTATTTTTATCATTCCTACATGATAATGCGTTCTAAATATTGATCGTCAGCAGCTCTCTCTTCGATCATCAGTAGCTCTCTCATCACTCGTCACCTCTCTTCACTCTCTTCCGCATTTTAGCACGTCATCGCTCTTCCCTCGGAAGTGTTGGATCGCGGTTTCAATATCAATATGAGCTGTAAAAGTGCACTACCTTGAACGCCAGCGTGCGTTCCAGCGTCTGTTGTCGAAATGCCATTAATTCAAAGTACTATCTTTCGTCATGATGGACTAGTTCGTTAAAGAAAATCAAACTGTACACAGTCCTGTTGTAAATGTTTATTCTTCATCTCATCGCCTATAACCAGAATAATTCAAATACTAGATTCATCCTTAAATTAGTAAATACATCATGGAAATCGAAAGTATAGTTTACCCTAGACACCAGCGTACCGTGGAAACAGCGAAGAGTCTTCTTTAGATCACTACAGATATCCGACCCTACATACATATATAATGATTTCCCTTAAATTTAATCAATTTCTTCATTTATTGAGGTCACGAAAAACGTTCATCGTTATTTCGTGACCTCATTCCCTGTAAACTTTAAATTTATGTGATCCAGCGATTTCCAGAAATGCTTAGACATGCATTTCTCACATTCTGAGGTAATAGGGTAATAGACACTCAGACTCCATCAAAAATATCTAAAGCTCCTTTATTTTTTCTATGTGATATGTATGATCCTTAATTTAACTTTCCTGGAGAACCAAACAGGAAAATTTTTGTGTTGCTTCCATCGCTGTCCCCGCTGTATCTACTGAATTTAGTGGGAAAAATAAAATGAATTCGCTACGCCTTGTTTATAAAGTTTCGTTATTGTGTCACGAATTAAGTACAATTTTTTTTTTACATTCAATATTTTCCCAAGTACCGAAGAATAACACACACGCACACTGCATATATACATATACATGTGGGGGATGAGTGGATGGGTTGAACTAAAATTAATGAATGAGTGAAAATGGGACATTCAAGGTCATAGCCATAATAAGACGACCAGTTATTCCTATCATGTGTATTTATTCTTGGATGAGAGGGAAGCAATTTTGAAAACAAATGATGGATACCATCTTTTTTACAATTACAGTACTCATAATTTAAGGAGATGAGAAGCGCGACTTCGGCCTTTTGACCGAAACGAAAGAGAACTACTTCAAATTTATATGGAGGGATTTATTCAGATCACATGGTATGCGACCAAGGGATATTTCAGTGACTTTAGCTGGAGACGAAGAGTCTTGTAGGAATTATCCCTACATGTCTGCGAGCCTGGGAAATGTTGATGCTGAAGATTTTACGAACACATGACAGAGTAAATTAAAGGAATATTTCGTATTGCATGAGAAAACAAAGATGATTTTTACAACGTTTTTAAGTATTTCACTTGGTGTGTGTGTATCATCAAATTTTCGATTGTTAATTTAACCAACTTCCTACCACGCTAGAGCTCTGAAACTTAGGGAATCGTTCCTACTCGCCTAACAATGCAATATTTAGACATTTGCGACAAGTTTTAACTAATATTTCAATCATTTTCAACAACCTTTATTTAATATGAAGAATTTGTTTCAAAAAAGTGTTACATGAAAGTGGTGGCGCGGGGATCGTTTTAAATAAATAAAAAATATTCAATAAGTGATTAATTTAATTGAAATTACAATTAATTTTTTTATATGTTTATCATGTGTTTGTTTTGAATTTAATGTATAATAAATATTAAACTTTGCCATATAAAAACGTTGGTTTATATTGGTTCGTTGGTTGGTTGGTTATTTCGAACTATTATTAGTGGGTTACAGAATGGGAAAAATTAGAAAGGTATATTAGTTTTATGTGAGATTAATATACATCTGTTTATAATTGTGAAGTGATATCAGGATACACATTGATAATAGTTTTTGTTTCAATTATAAAATGTCCGAATTTATTAACAATATTTATCTTGCATGTGTAATATACTTAGGTACACACAAAATGGTCACTAATCTAGAAATTCATATTAGAATTAGATATAAAAATTTGTAAAATAGATATGTTTTTGAAATTATAAACTTTTGACAATATCACGAATAGGCTTTTTTAATTCCTATAAGAATGTATTATTTTCTCTCACATTGGATTAGATAGATGTTGAGAGCTTTCGTTTCAAGCCTACTTCTCCCATTCATTTCTTCTCAATCTACACCTTAACTGTAGTCAGTGATTCCATAACATTAATTCTAGAAGTGAAAAGATAAAACAATTGCAGAATTTTAACATTTAAAAATTGATTATAAACTAGTTTAATAAATAATAAAATAATTTTAAAGTTTTCTAATGAAATTTAAAACTTCCACTACATACTTCTATTTTTGACTATACATGAGTAACAAAATGGAAAAGAATAAATTTAAATTGATAAATAGAAATATCTTAAATTAAAGTTAATTGCTATAGAGAATGATGAAGCGTAATATTTGTTCTGCAAATAAATCCAATAGCAATTTATCACAACTGAACATATATTATATAAATATAATATATTTCGTAAATACCTATTGTGAAATAGAATTCTTGCAAAGAGTCTAGACTTTAATTTACCGGTCTCGTACGTTTTATGAAAATAAATGAGTGTATTTGATGAAAATAAAATGCTATAAAATCTCAGTAATACACCTTCCTTGAAAGAAATATAGCAGAATTTTTTTTTTATATTAACCTTAATTTTAATTTCCTCTCTCTCTCTTTCCCACTAAAATAGTTTTCTTCTATATTTTGATTTGTATATTATTTCATTTAGTATAAGATTAATAATTTTTTATAATTCTTTGATAGCATATTTTATTTCTGAAATATTTTTCTATTCTGTAGTCAGTTTTATGCAATATTTTGTTTCTAATATTATTAAATAATGTTTTCAAAGTTAAATTTGATTGAGAATTTAACTATAAACCTTTTATTAAATTAAAAGTTTTGATCTAAGATAGTGACTGTAATGAATAGTTTGAGATCCTACGGTTAAAACATCAAAGTAAATTTGCTAATGTAAAACAAAAATCAAAAGTAAATCAAAGTAAAATGTAATCGTCAATCATTAAATTTGTTAAATTTAAGATAATTTCTAATTGAATAAAGATGTAATATATGTTTTTGAGATTTAAGCAGTTTTTAATAAATAGGTATAGAAATATCTTTTTTTATATCATGTGAAATATATATATATATATATATATATATATATATATATATATATATATGTAATATTACTTTTTTTTTAAAGAAAACTTCTATGTAAAAATTATTTTTCAGTGCTAAAATGAATTAGAGAATGCAATTAAAAAATACATTTAAAATAATTATATAATATTATGCAGTTTTTAAACTACGTTTTTGATTATTCATATTGTTGAATCAAAGAACATTATTATTCCAAACTAAAGAAATTAAATATATTTTCTAATTTTTGAGGTAGATTATAATTCTTATTGTTATGAATATACATTACGAGACTCTAAAAGTGAAACATCAAGAATGAGTGTCCAACAAACTATTGAAATTTCAGGGAAGACTCACGTCATCGAGTGATGCGAATGATATGAGGTGCGCCGTTCTCAAGCGCACGCTGAAGAAGATATAAGGGAAGGAACTTGTAGAATGCTTAATTTTCATGCCGTTGTTTCTACAAGGGAAATCATCGTAGAAAATTTGTTCTAGTTTCTGAGGACTCTTGTATTAGCAGAATATGCCAGGCCTTTGCCAACGGAGTCAGTTCCATCAGACAGATGATTTTACGAGAGACACGCTGATCGCACTGAGGAGAATAGGTTGGTCATTACGACAAATCTCAGCTCACACACACCTAGACACGCTAATAGTGCACCGTTTGTGGCAAAGATAGTTGGAACAAGGAAGTGTAAACAGTTTGGGGGGTGTCGGTGCATCCACAGTGACGTCAATGAGCGAAGATCGACGCAACCACAAGCAAGCGGTGTCGGACCCGGAAGCTATTTCTACCTCCATTTTGCAGCATGTTCAAGACACCCTGGCTATTTCTATATCCACCACAAACATTTCCTGTCAGTTGGTTGTAATGGCCTGCACTCATGGCGTCCGTTAAGAAGACTGCCACTGACCCCACAGCAGCCAACGTTTGCAATGATACTGGGATCGAGGGATGTGGACCACGGAATGGTACAGGATTGTGTTCTGAAATAAGTCCCGCTTCTGTTTCTCCAATATATTTGCTGCATACTAGTGTGGCGTTGAAGTGGAGACAGGTCCAATCCGGCAGCAATTATGGAGCACCTCACCACGTGTCGTCTTGGATTAGAGATCAATTGCATACGATTCCTGGTAAACTTAAGTTCATATTCAGGACACTATGACGGTCCAATGATACGTGAATGATGTGCTGTAGCCTGTGACACTCCCCTTCCTTCAGAACATGACAATGACCTTTATCAGTAGGATGACTCCCGTCAACACACTGCTCACAACAGCGAATGGCTTTGCAAAATGTATAGATGCTTCCCTTGCCACCCTTCTTCCCTGATCGCTCACCAATTGATAACATTTTGGATTTGATTGGAAGCCGTTTGCAGACCATGCCAATGCCGCATCCAGAAGACGAACTGTGGTAAAAGGTTGACAGAGAATGGAGATGCCGTTCCTAAGGGCACCATCCGTACACTCATTAACTCTGTACCTAGACGTGTTGCTTCGTGTATTACCATCCACGGTGGTCCTTCAACCAGCTGAGTCAATGCTATTCTCGTTCCGTATTATGCATATCATTTCAAAATAAAGATAACTTATTGTTTACTTCTGTTTCCCTCTATTTGCCGAGTTTCATCACTTTCTGGCCACTCTTTTCGATGTTGCATTTTCACTGTCGTGTAATGTATTTAAAATAGCATTTTATTTAAGTTGGATTCAACTAAAAAGTTTTACACGCTTATGAAATAAAGATTTCAGTTGAAAATGTTTTGCAAAAGTTTTAAAATAAAATATTTCTGGTAGATTTTCTCTCCCATGTATTACTTACAATTGTACTTCAAAGTATTATTATATAACCCATTAAAAGCAATTTTTGGAACAGGTTTAAGTTTTACACTATGTATTCATAGATATCAATATTTTATATAAATTTAATTACATAAATTTATTTAAATTATATAAAAATTGTATATTAATATAATACGAGTGTTATTTTGTCATTCTTACTAAATAGATTGTGTTGAAAAAGGAAATTGTAATAAAAATCTTTAACACCCACCACTTTTTGCGGACAGTGACGAATCCTGATTCTGTAATATCAGCACTTTTTCGAAAAAGTAAACTAAAATTTGTTATTAACAAAATTTTGTCATAATATGTGGTGAAATTTAAACAAAATTTAAAACTCAATTGCAAACCGTAATTGTATGGAACAAATATTTTATGTAATTCGAATATTATTGCAAGAAAAAGTATTTGTATGTAATTTGCTGTCATGCACGTTTAAAATTCAAGTAGACAAAGTGTATATTAAAACTGACTACATAACAATAAGAATGCTTATAAAACTATATCTATGACTAATAAAAGCACTATGATGAATGCTTGAAGATATTTCTACATACAGCGCTTTCACTTTTTCCTCTTTCATTTTCCTATTATAGATGAAACAAGCAGAAATTACCTATCATTTTGGGAATACTATTAGATTTCCCTTTACTATTTGTTCCATTGCTTGATAGAATCTTCTCCTTGTCCGTTATTTACGGCTGCTAAGGTTTCAGGGGGAAAGACCTAATTGGAGGTGAAGGAGTTTATTTCAGTTGTAACCGACATCTTACCATCTCGTAGCTATATAGAAGTCCATAAACTAACTCTTTATATTTTTCGGTATTGATATTGACCAGAAAACTACTAAACACTGATACAAATATCTTCCATACAGCCATCTCGAGAGTGCTTAACATTTCTTGAAGTTTTCATGTTTCAAAAATTCCTTAATTTGTGAACTAATGATTCTTCTTCTTTTATTTTAATATTACTCACATACGTCGAAATTTATCTTGATATTTGCTAATACTTTTCTTTATTTTTGTTCATAGATTTTACAAAACTATTAAATAGATTTTATACTAAATGAGAAAAAAACACATGCTTTTGGTCCATCAGAATGACGAGTTTAACATTATGTTTCCTGGTACGTTATTCTCTTTAGGAGGTCAGTCAGTATAGTGTTTGCCAGTTTCTCTACTGTCCCCACAGGTGCAAGAAACAACAATATTTTGTAAATACACTCTGAATTCCAAGAACCAACCCTAAGGATTTCAGATATCTACCCAATTGTCAATTATACCTGGGGTACTGGCTATTTCTTTCCTGGCCTTTATTTCCTTTACTTACGCAGACATATTCTTATACATTTATTTCGTTTCTCATAGAAAGTGCTACCATTTTTAATGATTTGGCATTGCCATTGCGTAGCAATATTGCCTTAAGGCCTATTTTAGAAGATTCCATGAATAGTCTCAATTCCTTTGGAATATGTTTGAAATCGAGTTTAGCAATTAATCTCTAAATAATTTTCCACACACTCACGAAATTTTGCAATGAAAAATACACTGAAAAGTTTTCATATCTCTTTAAGTGTAATGAAATTCTAGTGGTTAAGCCAGTAAATTCTATTGTTGCAATCTAGATCCTAAAATTTCTGCAGAATTATTTGAAGTTATTCAGTTATCGTTTCTGAATTAAGCGTGTTGTTGCTTTACGTTTAGGACTTAGCAATTGATGAAATTACGTTGATAGCTAGGACACTTTTCGAATTTCTTTGGTAAATGTTAAATGTTCCAATTCAGAAGGTACATGCAATTCAGATCCTTGTAGTATAGGACGTCTAGTAGACGGAACGTTAGGACATTGTACATTAGGTTTTGTTTTACCGGAAACTCCAAAAAAAAAATAATAGTCCTTTCCTTAACTCGCCTTCTCTCTCCAAATCATAGGCACTACAAATGACATAGGATCTACAATGACATAGGAACTACAATGACAAAAGCTTTGGCAATAGCAAATATTCATACAATAGTAAAATCTTTGTCATCTTTCACGCGGTGAATCATTCAAGAATAACATATTTTGCACGATATATGGGGGGAGTCCATATTTTATCTTCATCTCCTACATGATATCCAAAATAAGAATAATACGCTTTATAAACTTTGTCTGTTAGTTTCGAACTATATCTTTTCGTAATAAAACATCCACAAGTATAGCGAAAACTGCCCAACTGCTTACAAACTCATTCCAAATAACTGAATAGAATTAGGTGATCATATCAAAGCTCTTAATTGTCAGTAGCTTCAAAGCGCTCGAAGAAAAAAGAGATATAACTAATACTCGTTTTGTGCATTCACTTCAATAATAATATAATGAATGAACTTGAAATAATGGTTCATTATTGATGTAAGCCTTACCATAAACAATGATAATGAATTAAAAAACAATGAAATTCATTTAATCAGACGTTTTAAAATAACTAATAACGAAAATCAGATTTATGCATTTCTGAAAAATTTTATTTAATTATTTTTAAATTTATTAAAAAAAAGTACTGAAAGTGTTTTTAGTGAAAGTGTTTTTTTATATCGAACTTTTAATATCACGTTCTTTATTAGCTCATAAAAATGTGATATAAATGCATGTTTTCCTCCATGTACCCAAAACCGTATAACATTATGTAATAATATTTGAATTGATATCATGTTACAGAATTCGATATTCAGAATTCTTATTTTCTCGATTCCTTTTGAAATCATTTATAAGACTTAAACCGAATAAATTATATGATTTATCTTAATTAGAAACCACGAAAATTCAATGCAATGCATATACATCCACATGAATTATCTTAATGTTATTAAATTAAATCGAAATTAAATAATGCCGAAGCCCAACCACACGCTGAGGAAGATTTCTTCAAACAGTTCTTCTTCTATTTATTTATGGATTTTTCAGTATGAGTTATAAGTCTGAATAATAATGGATTCAACATAAATAGAAAATTATTCTTATAGTTGTCACAGATTGTATAACATTAGAAAAGAAATAACGCACCGTTGGGGAGAACTCGAACCCACAGTCTTCGATTAAAAGACCAATGCCTTATCCGTTAGGCCTCGAGGACATTTGCAAAGAGTCTCGGTAACCATTTAATTCAAAACAATTTTAATAGTAAAATATTTCAAGCACGTTTTCTTTTAAAAGAAACGTATTTTAAAAATACAGACTTTTTGCAATTTTTTTTGATCAAATAAAATTTCTCTCTTTTGTAATTTTTTGATCAAATTTGGATCAAATAAAATTCAATACCATTACATTGCTTTCTCATGTATATATATTAAGAGAATTAAGAACATCATGTAAATTGTTAGACTTAACATTTCTTTCAACTCTCTGCATCATTTTGTGAAAATTTAAATTACACAATTTTTAAAATTTGTTCATTGTTAAAAATTTAGATATAATTAGCAGTTAGTTTATCGTGTATAGTCAATGTGTATAATAATAAATTAATTGCTTTGGACTAGAATTAGATAAAAAGAAAGCGTTACCATAAGATAATAATTAATACCAAATTCGTGTTAACTGAAATTAGTCAGATTCTTAGAAAAGAAGATTTAAAGAAGATTTTCTTTCTCCCGATCCTCTGTGTTAAGTAGTTAATTAAATAAACGAAATACTTTATTAATAGATACATATGCTTTTTGACTGAAGTTATTCATCTGAATTTTATTCAGCTTTCAAAAACAATACATTTATGTATATTGTACTAACATTGTTTCCAATAATAATGAATTCCATTTAAACATATTTTAGCTACTTCAGAACCAAATGTTTTCAAACCAAGTTTTATAAAAAAAATGAAATCGAGAATATTTAGGTAATAGTTGGAATTATGATAATGGCAATGAAGAAAGCAATAAAATAGTTTTCTTTTGGGTAAAAGGGAGGAAAAATAACATTTTGTTATTAAAACCAAGTATACTTTTTTTTTACAATTAGGAAAATGGAAGTTTAAGCTTAATTGAATAATTAAAAATCCTTTTTAAAATGTGCTTTTGTGTGTTTGAAATAGTTTATTCATATAATGTTTGTTTAAGATGGCAACATGGGTGATAAATATTGGTGAATGTTTAAATTTCTCTCTTAAATTTTGATATTTCTTTCAGGAAACTGAAACGTTTCTTTTTATTTTTCTGTTAATAACCAGTATATGTAATATTTACGGAAATTTCATGAATGGAATGTTCGAAAATTGAATTTTACATTACAATTTTTTTATTGAATTGAAAATTGTTGTTTGAACAATCAATCTATATACTGCTGATTTTTTCCTCATTACGAAATGAGGACATTTCCTAAACAGTGAACTCATTTTTTTAATAAGCAGTCACAAATTTTAGATATTGCACAAAAATTAAGGGAAATTTGGGAACAAAATATTTTTGATTTTATTTCTTTTTTTGATGAATAGTTACGGCTGAGTATTATTCCTAAAATAATTTTTTTAAATTACGTTTATCATCAGAGGGAAGATAATAATATACAAAACTGGGAAAGTTATGGTTCTCTTTCAAAATAAAGCCTCTTGTAATAAAATAAATTTCCAATATAAAAGATTATTGTTATGATCTTCTTTTATGTAGTTAGAGATAAGCAGGTTAAATGAAGTGATGTAAATATACTTTAAGTTACTCCTTAAGTTATAATTTCATAATAATTTCTCTGGCATAATCTAATCTCCTACGATTATTGCATTACTTCGAATTAATGAAACATTTATCATCATTACTTTTTCTTGGTATAATACAATTAAAATTTCTCTTTTTTATATCATCATTTTAACCTTTTATATGGTGTTTTAATAGTGCTTCATTTTTGTGTTTTACAGGGACTGTAAATCTAGTGGAGCTATAAAGTACGGCAGATAGTTCTGAGTTATAACACAAATCTTTCCATACTCAGTGGAAGTATAATATTTATGAACTTTTTATTAAATCGGATATACAACAATCACTTGTGAAGAACTGAAATTTTGAAATCTGAAAGTATATTTATCCGCTTTTCCTTTTGTAATAAACAGGAGATAAATATTTGCTTCGTGTTTTTGAAATTAAAACAAAAGTAAATTTAGTTTTCCTAACATTCGAAATTTGGTTCACAATAGAGGGCAACATATCTAATAAAATTCCTTAATTTTATGGTCCATTTGGAATTAGACTTTGGAAATAGTTAATTACTTAGTCTGTAACGAAATGAACTAAATTGATATCGTTCAGAATAATCATGTTAAAGATCGAAAATTTAGAAATTTTGTGAATTTTTTTGCCCCTTTAAAGTCGCATTTAAAGAAAGGTGAAGAGAAAGTCACTGGAGATGATATCACTTTTTTCAAGATTCCACACACTATATTATGATATTATAACTATCCGTTAAGTTTGTCTTAATACAAGGTATGGCTACTAATTAATGGGACTGACACTATGAAACATTTTATTTTAATATCATACACATATTTTCTTATTATCACCTTCAATATGAACCCCTCCTATGTCCCTACAACGCTCCAAGCGATTCTTCCATTGTTCGAAACAGTGCTGGAAGTCTTCTATCAACTCCTTCAGGAAACAATACGCTTTCTCTTTCACAGCTTCAACCGACTCAAATCTTGTTCCTTTTAATACAGATTTCACCTTAGGAAACAGATAGAAGTCTTATGTCTCAAGATCCGGCACATAGTCGGATGGTCTAACTCTGGGATGCTGTACTTATAAACCTCTTGACAGATAATGTGGAATAAGCTTGCACATTGTCTTGGTGGAAAAATATGCCTTATAGATTCTCTGTCTATTCCTACAATCTCAGCAATCACACAAATACTTAACCGACGGTCAGATTGTATCAGATTACGGATTTTTTGATATTGTCTTCCGTTTTTGACGTGGAAGGATGACCCGGGAGTATGTCATCTTCAATGTTTTCTCCTCCATCTTGAAAGCTCAGAAACATATTCTCGCGATAAAAATCCGTTGCTTTATACTCCTTTGATAAATTATAAGTTTCATTAGTGGTTTTTGCAAGTTTCATGTGAAATTTCACAACAATTCGCTGCTCAATTATCTTTTTTCTAGCTAAACAACATGATTCTAATGTGAATTACTGTTTTGGGTATACGGATTTCCTTACAGAAGTGATAGACACTACATTGGAAAGAGAAGGCGTCATGCTAAGCAGCTTTAGGTTCCTGGCATTTAGAGAATTCTTATTTATTTTGCAGCAGCATCAGTCTCGTTATTTAACAGCCACACCTCGTATACTACAGATTCCAAATCAAGCACGTCAAATTCATTTCTAGTCATGAGTAGATTTTTCACAAATAATGGACACGAGTGGTTACAGTGGTAACTTTTGTTTTCTTAATTTATAACTTTAGTTGTTGGGATAGTGTTCCTTGTGATCAGTTTCATAGAGTTTACGTTGCTCATAATTAATTTTATGTTGCATAATTTTAGCACGCTAATATCATTATTACATTTTAAATGCATTATTTTACCTTTTAACAGCAAAATACATAAAATCCCACTTTTCTTGGAGATACCGATGTACTTAGAGATTTTTGTTTGTGACATACTTCCTTCATTATTTAGCTTCGAGTCATATTAAAATCTAATTACACAATCAATACGCTAAAAATTCGAATTAAAAATGTGTCAAAATAAGAAAATATAGTTTATTACGTATCAACACAAAATATGTAAGATAACTCTCCCTCGAATCCCTCTTAACTCATTTAATCCTGGTTTATATTAAAATTAGATTTCCAAACCTCTCGTTCCGATTCAAACACTTCTTATTTATAAGAGGTTCACGTCCCATTACTCTAACCAGTAGTCGCTTCTAACTAATTTCAATACAAACGATTAATTACAATAATTCAAAACAATTTACAAATATTTATCGGCTTGCCGTTATCTTCTATCACCCTTCTCTTTCCTTTCAATTCTATTTCGCTTATATATATCACCTCTAGTTCAATTCATTAAAATTCATATCTTCATCTAATTTACCTAATCAAGTTTCATTTTAAAAGTCAAGGTGTAGTTATTTGTACTATTTATATAACCAAAAAGTCCCCGAGGTCAGTGAAAAGGAAATATTGAATAGACCAGAGACACAAGTCTTACTAACTCCTGGCTTCCATAGAGGAATTTATTCAAGGAAAGTAGAACATTTAATATCAAGCCCACCAAGCAAAATAATAGAAAGCCAATATCGTGTTAGTTATTATTTAAATACTTGACTGCTAAAATATTAGCCGCTATTGGTATGGGAAATGGGGCGTTCATTCAATACGACGCATTCATTGGTCAATGTTGTGGTTCATTATCAATAATTATGTATACTTAGAATAGTTTTTAGATAGATATTTCATAGAAACTCTTATACTTCTGATTTGAGAAATGACGTATCCATTGACTAATGAATTTTAAATGGTCTCTTCGTGAGAGTTTCTCTTATTTTAATGTGATTTTATGTCATTCTATAGATTTTACTTCTTTCAGTGACCCCACACTCACAGATTTAGTTCAGCTTAAGAGAATAGTTAAGAACAAAATTGAACTGTATTTACTATTCTTATTCAAAAGATTTCTCAAATGCTTTTGTAATTAGAAATGAAATAGGAATTAGGATCAGTTGAGTGTATGACTAGGGATAGAGAAAATATTTTTCTACAATTTACAGTTGCTGCTGCAGATTTTGTTTAAAATATAAGTAGTCATGGCTTAAAATTAGTCATTAGATTAAGAATACAATTCTAACACCACTTACATAAATTTACCCTCATCTGTTTAATTACTTATTTGTTTATCCCAAAATGGAAGTTTACTTTCATCAAATCTCTGAAATTGAGAGTTTTTTAAGGTAGAAAGAGCTATTTAGTTCTCTTTCTGTTTTTTATAATTTAATATTTGTATCAGGAACAATTGGAGATGGAATTTGGAATATCTATACTAATTTATAACGTCTTCAATATCCGTTATAAAAGAATTCTATTGAAATATGAACTGTGTTTTTATTAATTTACAGTTACCATGCTTATTTTTGTATGAAACATAAGAAAAAATTAATTTTTACGTATAGATGAGCTAAAATTTTAGAATTAATTTTTAAGTCTTATTTTTTTAAAATCAGTTTTCAACAAATACGGAGATTTTAACGAAATGTAATTACTAAATTATTTGCATAAAAATTATAAATGGAAAACAATAGCTACAAGAACTCATGCGAAATACTTCAACTTTTAAATAAACAATTCTTTTTTATTTTTTGTTTTTGCAAAATTGAAGGAGGTAGCTCATTTTTTCAGCTGTGTATTATTAATCCGCCAAATAAAAAATATATTTAAAAATATTAACAAAAGGGTTCAGTTTAAGCTTAAATTAGGTGTATGAAATAAGCGAATTCCTAGATAATATTAAAAACAACATTACATATGAAATATTTGATTTTTTACTTTTGTTAAAATATAATATATTTCTTGAAAATAAGGCAATAATGATAAAATATACGGTAGTTTTATATATAATGTAATGTGATTAAATTTTTTTTTAAAAAAAGACATATTTGCGCTGTTTCTTTCATTTTTCAGAATAAAGAAGTTATAGTTAAATTTTACGTAATTGTTTTAGGTAACTGAATAGTAATAAATCGGAAATAGGCTGAGTGAGTAAAAAATTAATTGTTTCTCTTTTTTCTTTATAAATACACTTACACATGCTTAAAATGAATTATCTCACATTCAAACTCAAAAGGGAATAAATTATTATTAAATATAATGAATGGACATTTTTAAATTTTATAAAATGATACATAAAAATGTCCATTTGCTTATTTTTTGCATATTTTATCTCGAATTAAATTGACGTTCAGTACCTCCATGCTTTCAGCTTAAACCTACAGACAGTTCTTTCACTTTAAAAATATTTTCTTTTTTAAAAATATCAAAAAGAAGCTTAATGCGTAATGTATTGAATATATAAATATTGTAATTAGATTTGCTGAAACTATGCTGAGTTATATTTCAAGGAAATTTCTGCTTATACAAATATATTGATCGCTTTTTTTAGAACGAGTTCTCCTAAAATATACGAAAAAACAAACATTATGTCACTCTAACACTTTTGGAAAGTACTCTCAAGTTCGATACCATATTTTCAAATGTTTCTTTTAGAAACGTTCACTATAATCGGAAATATTTTCGATCTTCGAAAATAGTAAATTCGAAACTGTTCTCGAATCTGACAGTCAATAAAAAAATGAAATAGACAAAATCAAAGCGGAAACATTTCTTGCTGTAGAGCATGTACATGAGATGTTTGAAAGCTCAGAATACAAATAGAAAGTAAAAGAAAAATTGCCAGAAAGAAAGACTTTGATTTCCGGAAATCTTTTCAGATGAATATTTTTCAAATATAAAAGCACTTTGTTAAATTAAATTTAGTCTCCTTCTTTATCGAGAGACAAGTTTTTCGCTGATCTGTCATGAAAAAAACTTGATACACATCTTGAAAATATATAAAATAAAAATGTAACGTAAAATTCAAAATGATCATGCCTTTTACATTTATTTTTCATACAATCATATTTTCTTTTCCAGATACTTTGCCGGTAAAAATAACTCAATTTTGAATGATTAATTTCATATTCCTGAAATAAATTTACCACAAATATCACTCCTTTTTTATTTTATCCATCTCCAGATTGTCGCATTAATAAAAAAATGTATAATAAGTTAGGAAAAAGATGAGTATTAAATTTAATTATGTAGGATTCACTTGAAAAAATTCAAATTTAAAAAGTTCTATGCAAATTTTTGCAAAGAACAGATTTAGCCACCCAAGACGCACTTTTTTTATAATTATTATTAAATTACTCAATTAAATATAATAATTAAAGTAAACGATGAAATATCGAGAAATGGACACTAGTAAACATTTCTGATATTAAAATTCAATGTAATGATAAATTATTAAATTGAATATATTTAAGCAAAATATAATTAAAAATTAAAGCAAACGATAAAATAATTAAATTGAATATTATATCAGCTTCAAGTAATTGAAATTGAAGCTAACTATAAATTATTTTTACAACGTTTTTATGTATTTTACTAGGTGTGTGTGTTTCTGTGTGTATTAGTGTGTTATGGAATTTTCGATCGTTAATTTAACCAACTTCCCATCAAGCTAAAGCTCTGAAACTTTGGGAATCGTTCTTACTCGCCTAACAATGCAATATTTAGATATTTGCGACAAGTGTTAACTAATATCTTAATAATTATTTGTAATAAACTTTACCACCATATAAAACAGCCGGTTTTTATCTCGAGTTGTTGCATATATTTAAGCTAGATGTAATTAAAATTGAAGCAAAAGATAAAAATTTACTAGTGATC
Source organism: Nephila pilipes (assembly GCA_019974015.1). Taxonomy (NCBI): domain Eukaryota; kingdom Metazoa; phylum Arthropoda; class Arachnida; order Araneae; family Nephilidae; genus Nephila; species Nephila pilipes. Next base: position 25,597 of record BMAW01120975.1, on the reverse strand, counting down.
TGGTACACCAAAACGTCTCACCAAAAACAATAACCCCTTGGGTGGTTAATAACTATTAAAGTATTCATTCAAGTATTAGAATTAAAGCAAACGATAAGATTTTGAAGTAGACTACAATATTCTTTTCATATATTAAAATTAATGGGATAATAAATTAATAAATTGAATATATTTAAGCTAAATGTAATTAAAATTGAAGCAAATGATACAAAACTGAAAAGTGGTCTGGCATGCCTAAAGTTATCCAATTGAAACAATAGCCCCCTGGGTAGCTAATATAAAAGCTTTTCAAATAACAAAAACAATGCTAACTTTTGCCATCAAAAAATAATATATAAGCAAAAGATTATGCAATGAAAAGCAAGTTCTTATTGATATTAAAAAAGACGATAATATATTAAAATAAACAAAAATATTTTGTTCAGATATTTAAATTAAAGCAAACGATAAATTATTATATGAAATAAATTATTATATGAAATAAATTATTATATGAAATAAATTATTATATGAAATAAATTAAAACATGAAATAAATCTTTACTTATTGCTTAAAATATTGTCTTATGATTAAGAGGTGAAAACAGTTAACAAAGAGGATAATGGAGAATGACGCTTTACTCTCAAATGTTCAAGAAAAGAAGAAGCACAAGTATCATAACCTGTACAGAATGACGAGTGGAGGAAAAAATAGCACTTATAAAGTTAAGCAACCAAACAGGAACAAAAGCAACAATTGTACAGATTAGCAGAACAAACAGATGGCAAATCATTATTATGGATAATAATAGCTCTTTCATTAATATTCAGTTACTAACTCGCATTGTACAACAAAACTCCAAGGTAATTCTGTGCTTTAAAAAGGCTTATTGCTTCATCTCAGCATCTCCGCGAATTTACAGTTGTCCTGGCCAAGTATGACGTTAAAAAATGCTTTTAATTTTTTTCCTTAATAAAGATGTTGAAAAAATGAAGCGATTTCCAAGAAGTTTTCTTTATCTTCAATGTCTCAAAATTGGTCTCGAAGATTAGAGCGATTGGTTAAACCTTCCCGGTATCCAACTATACCTCTGTAAATCTCTTTTTTTGGAACCATGAGATTAATATTGTAGAGAAACGTCATTGTAGGTTCAAAACAATATTGATCAATTCCCAAAAATATTCTTAGAAACATTTAATAATTTTCACATGAACATTTCGAAAGATTCGATCAAACAAGGTTTCGAGATCCTTTTAAATATTCTTGGTAGGTAAGTTATTGGCTTGATTTTTAAATTGAAGATATAGAAATGTTTTACACAGCAGAGAGTGAGAAGATATATGTGTTTGTATCTAAAACGTGAATTTTCTCCATTGTATAGAAGTTGGTACTGTAACATCTCAGTATCTTTGTGGGTGGATATTTAAATCTAAATTTACTTATTTTCCAACTCATTAATGTTCATAAAAACCATGGAAATATTGATTTAAGAGTAACATTGCACTATGCAGAATTTGATTCAAATATTCTCTATCATATCTCCAATAGAATTTTAAATGCGTTTTCAAGATTTTTCTTTTACAAAAAGTTCAGTTTTAACTCAGTTGGACAAGGCAGAGAATTACTATCATACGTGAGCTTTGTTAACATATATGAGCTATTTTTAAAGCACTTAATATAATTAGTTTTTTATCATCTCTTCCTTCAAACTACGATACCTGTTTTCTCCCAAAATAATATTTCTTTATCCACTAGTTTTTCACTGAATGTCTTAAAACTGTTCCCAACCTACTTATATGATTAAGCGTTTGTGTGAAATAAAATTATTAAGATAATGTTGAAATTTGGCGTAGTAGACTTAATTAAATGTAATTTATTATTATATGGAAAGTTTTAGAATTACGCTATTTTAGAATTGTTTTGTCTTTTAAATAAAATCAATTTATTCTTGGTAAATCAAATGATAAAATTGATTATTAGAATATTCATGTTTAAGCCTGATAAACGTACGTCAAAAATATGCCAGAAAATTAAATTCAATGGCTTCTATTTAAAAATTGAGAAACGTTAGAATTTATAACATTTTGACAGTTGTTCCTTTTAAAGAAAATATATAAGCTTTATTCGGGAAAATTGGTAAATGTATATTAAAAAGAAGATTTGTGTATCCTTATTCTTCAAATATGTTTTATTCATAGATAAAAACTATCACAGTTTTCAATGAAAATAATTAGCTTTAAAATTTAATTATACTAGAATTGGCAATTGATTTCTCTAAAGTTTAATTGAACTAAAATTAAGTTTTATTTTCCGCATAATTTTTGATATAACGTAGACTTTAGAATAATATTAAAAAAAGTAAATATTCTAATTAAAAAATTTTTTATAACTTTTTGTTAACTGAATTATTGTTAAAGTAAGTTCAGCTTCTGACTTTTCTTATAAATAATAATTATGTTGCAAACTTTTTAATGATACAAATTTTTGTAAAATAAAAAAAAAATTACGAAAAATATTAATTTCTATCATTCACATACTAGGACACACACATAGCTACAGATAATAACTATATAAGAATTATATCCACACTATTGTCCGTGCTTTTCAACATGCATGCAAAAAGACATATACATACGCCTTCGCAAGCACAAACGAATATATATAATATTGTAATGCATTCTTTAACTGAATATATTTAAATCATCGAGCAGTTGGCTTACAAGATGAATAGAGAAATACTTTTAATTTCTCATTAACTAAAAAGAAAAACTTAAATCAAATTCAACTGCAAGAGAAATAAAAGTATTAAAATTATCCTACAAGGTGCAGTTTCATAACTTAAATTAATGCTAATATTTTTGAATTTTCAATTCAATTGTTAATTCTGAAATCATTATTATATATTCTCATAAAGGCTTAAACACGCACACATTATTTTTTAAAATCTTAATTACCTTAAAATTCTAGAATTAAACTAAAATAATTTATTTTTCTCTATTTCTATTTCAACATCACGTTTCAGACAGCTTTTACATTTCTTTAAAGAACTTTGTAGTTGTGAAAGCTTTGAAGAATTAAATGATGATTTTTTAGATTTCTTTTCGCAGAAAATTAACATTTTGCTAGGCTCGAACGCACAAAAAAAATCGAAATTCTACAATTAATTTTTCATGATGTATGAGCCACAAAAAATTATTTCTAATTTCAATAGTTTACTATTCTTAGTATGCCTTGTTACAGTGAAATGGTTCTCAGGTAAGTATATTGTAAGAAGGTAAGGTATTAAAATACATCCCTGTTTAAGTATACATGCGTTTCGATCTGCTTAAAAAGTTTCCTTATTTTTCAAAACTATACCAATATCACCAAAATAAACAAATTTTCTGAAGTATAGCAGAGAGCTCAAACCTCTTCCTGAATTTGAATAATCAATAAAGAAATAAATAAATAGATGAAAAAAAAATCAATTCCAGGAAATACACTTTATCTTTCGTAGTATGTACTTTTAATATTCCAAAGAAATGGATGTATTCGATAAGAGTAATGAAAAAGTATAAATCTCGACTTCCGTGTTTGCCTTTTAGAGAAAATGTTTTTCTGTAGAATCATTTAAAAAATTAAACTTATTTTTTTTTCATTACAGAAATCAGTTTATTATAACTTCCTTTCCCCATCTATCTTCATATATATATATATATATATATATGACGGAGTCGAAAAACTAACAATGAAGAGGCAGAGGGGACAGAGAAACCAATCAGGAGATTAACTAGGATGAGGTTCGGTAGCACATGAGCATACATGCAACTAGCCGTGAGATAATGGGGGAGTGTTGGAGTGGCATGAAGCACACCGGTGATGTTAGCTCAACATTTCTAAGAAAATGATTGCTTTCCAATATCAGTTTAAACGAGGTCGAGGTTCTGCCTTAGTGTGAAATGTTGCACAATCAATCTGTTAGATGACATCTGGGAGATTTTATCCGAGTTCAAATGATTGGAAAGATATAGGAAGATCGAAGTGTGACAAATTTGGCTGCGGAGTCCGGAATTCCTCACAGCATTGTCTTACGATTTCGGAGAGAATTTCAAACTACAGGAACAACGTCCGACGTTTCAGCAGTCGTCATCTACTAGCAACAAAGCCAGAGGAAGTCCGGTATTTTGCTCTACAGATCAGAAGTAGCAGGCGGCAGTCAGCAGGATAAATTGTTTGTAAATCATCCGTCACAGGCGATGATGACCGATATCCCATTTTACCAAGGTCATTAGGCTGCAAAGTGGTATTCCTTTTACACGACGATCTGTACTGTACGTACCTTGATCGTCTGCGCTTCGGAGAAGGCGTTTTCTGTAGTACCGGGAACATCAGAATTGGACAGACGGTAACGGTAACGGCTAAAATTACGAGGTACCTATTTTAAAAATTAAAAACTTACCCTCTCATCATAATTTATAATTAAAGAGCATAATTAGTTAAAGTTTATCAGAATTGTAAAAAGCTATCATAATTAGGATCAAGGCAACAAACGCCTGGGCGTTCGGCAGAGTGAGGAACTGCCGAAACAAAGTTGGAAAGTAAAGTTACGAAAGCGCGCATTGCTTTTGGATGCTGTAGCCGTAAGCTAAGAAGCATATATAGCAATGGGCGGAGAGTAGATTAAGGGGTGGGACATCAGTTCGAAGACGAAAGCGACTTCGAGAAAGCTGTTGTCCGCGGGATTTTGAGAGGTTATAAAAAGAAAAATTAAACTATTGAATTAAAATGAATTAAAAAGAAATGCCGTTCCGAAACCAATTTAAAGGAAAATTTAGCTATTTAAAATTAAGGGAGATTTAAAACGCGAGGAGAATGAGTCGAAAAGTAAGAATTGAGCAATTTGGAACTATGCTCCAATAGCGACGCCTGGTGGAGAAAACTGTTATTACCTTAGAAAGATGATGATTTTAGTTGTTTACAATTGGAAAAGTGTTTAAATTTTCAAGTTTTCGAAAAATTAAAAAATTTGAAAGTGATCGACAGTATTACGCGAGGTCCATTTTGACCATGGGACATTGCCACTTATCGATGTGAAGTCCTGAATTTTGAAAATTAAGCAGGATTTCACTAATGAATTGCTTCAATGCGCTCGCAGTCTTTTTAGGACTGGAAAGTGAACATAGGAGTGTCCGAGCGCTGCTCTGGGTCTTTTCTGCGAAGATGCAATGCTTGCATCATACGCAGGGAGCTGTTGAAGCGATTCATTAGGTATTTGAGGGATCCTATTAAAGAAATTAAAAGATTGTTTTTTGATGAACTCTAGAATTGGTTCAATTTTAAGGTCGTTATGCAGGACTTCGTTCCGAACAAACCAGGGAGCATTTAACATTTTCCTAAGGTGGATGTTTTGAAAGACGTGCAGTCGTTTCAGATGGGTGGTCGCCGCAGACGCCCAAATAGGCGACGCATACAACATGATCGGTCTTAAGATCGACTTGTAGAGCAAAATTTTATGCCTGATCGCCAGCTTGCTCTTACGAGAAATCAAGCGTGTGAGCAATCTGCTCATTCCGATAGCCTTTTGATAGGTTTTTCGGATATGGTGGGAAAATGTTAATTTTGTGTCTAAAACCAACCCTAGGTACTTGTATTCAGTAACCCAGGGGACAGGCTGATCGAAAATGGTGACTGCTGGCAAATTGCCAATGCACCGTTGTTTCGTAAAGAGGAGGCAAGCGCTTTTGGATGCATTAACTTTAATTTTCCAGTTAATGAGCCAGAGCTGTAAACGAGATATGTACCTCTGCAATATTTCAATAATTTTCCGATTGCAGATGTCTTGGGACATAATGGCAGTGTCATCGGCGTACATCGCCAAATGAATGTTGGAAGCCATCGGGATGTCATTTACGTACAAAGAAAAAATTCTTGGACTTAAAATCGATCCCTGGGGGACTCCACTTAGGATTGGACGGGGGGAGGAGACTGCATTTTCGACTCGAACCCGAAAACTACGAGAGTCAAGGAACGAGTGAATAATTTTGATAAGTTGGTCCGAAATTCCAAGTCGCATCATCTTGGAAATAAGCCCATCGTGCCAAATTTTATCAAAAGCTTTGGCAATATCTATAAAAAGCATACCCGTGGCCTTATTATTGGAAAAGCCGTGATGGACCGTCTAAGTAACTGTGTTACTGTAGAGCACTTTGGAACAAAACCATGCTGCTCTGGAATAACAATATTCCTGGAATTGCAGAACTGGTCCAGGCGATTCAAAATAACAAATTCGTATGCTTTGCTCAGCGAGCTGAGTAACGATATGGGGCGATAATTTTGAGGTTTAGAATCATCCGAATCAGACTTGAGAATAGGGACCACCACGGCGATCTTCCAAGCCTTAGGGAAGTAGCAGTTTTCCATAAGAAAATTAAAGAGCAGCGTGAATAAGAAAATAAATTTAAGAGGTAGGTTTTTAAGGATGCGGTTTGAAATTAAATCCAATCCCGGAGCCTTTTTAATTTTGGTCTTATGAATAAAGTCCAAAATTTCGCTAGCCTGGACTGGTTCCAGGTCTAGGCAAGTGGAGGAGGCCAAAAACCTTTGGACTTCACGTTTAGTGTGAGCTGAGAATCTGGGATTCTCGTCTTCATTTGGTTCGAATTGTTTTTGAAGGCTATCAGCTATAACTTCCGCCTTTTCAATAGGAGCTACAGCAACACTGCCAAGGGCACCCTTCAGGGGCGGAATGGTGTGAAAAGGCTTTTTGAGTCGGGAGGTTCCCCTCCAAAGGGTGTTTGAGTCAGGCGAGAGGCCTTCAATGTGTTTTTCCCATCTTTCTTGGGAAAAGTGTTGAATATCTCGTTTGATCTCATTACTGAGTGCACGGAGTTCAGATTTAAGAGCCGGATTCCTACATCTTTGCCAGACTCTCCGTGCATAATTTTTATGACGAATTTTATTTCTGATCTCAATAGGGAGTCTCAGAGGAGGAGGTTTAAATTTTGGTTTTGAGGCCGTCACAAGTGCCTCAGAAATAATTTCACCAATTTTGTCGATAGATTTTTCAATATCTTCATTGCTGGAGGTTTCAGGAATGGGGAGGGGTTTTGAATTTAAAATAAATTTAAAATTCTCCCAATTGGTAGAGAGTTGCTCTGGTAATTTCAAAAATGCAGAGTTTGTATTAAGAGTCAAAATGACCGGTAAATGATCTGAACTCAGATCATTAATGACTCTTATATCATAATTGAAGGGAATATTTTTGAGGATTGCAAGATCAATAATATAATCCCTAGCCCCCGGCCGGGACCTAGGGTTTATGTGCGTAGGGGTGTACGGTGCAACAACCCTAGCACCAGGAGTTCTGCTTATAACATTTTTGAGTTTTTGGCCAAAAGTGTTTGATCTTGAATCATGCCAGTCTTTATGACGAGCATTCATGTCTCCAGCAATGATTACGTTTTGACCAGAATTGAGAAGTTTAATGAAGTCCTCCTCTGGAAAATGGCATCTATTTAATGGGGTACAGCGAATATAAGCAGAAATTATTCGCAGTGGTGGATAATTATTAATTTTGATTTCGATAGCAGTTGCATCTATATACTGTAACCTCGGCAAGAGGACTCTGCAATGTTCATAATTATTTTTACAGTATAAAGCGGTGCCTCCGTCGATACGAGGAGTTAAAGTTATTCTATCGTCTTTGTAAAGACGATAGTTGGCGATCTGGGGTTCGTGGCCCGGTTGGAGCTTTGTTTCTTGAACCAAAAACAGATCAAAATTATGCTCTGTGACGAAGTCTCTGACTTCGTCAATCTTGGAACGCAAACCATTTGCGTTCCAGAACCCAAGAGAAATGTCATGCACGTCACGATTGAATATTAATGTTGGGGAATAGCGCGATATGCGCGCCCATGTTTAAGAGCGACATAGGCTTCAAAAATAATACAAGCCTTGTCGTCGGCCCCAGTGACCTGGCGGAGGGCAGGGAGACACTCCCTAAATGCCCGAGCAAATAATTGCTCATCGACATTTGCGTCACTAGCAATAGATATTACGGCACGGAAAATTTCCCCAAAATTTCCAGTGCTGGGAGTAGCCGTAGGATTTGGAATAGGGGCAACATGCTCTGTAACCTGTCCGGTCAGAATTTGAGAATAAGACATTTGGGGCGTGGCCTGTCGATAACTCTCGATAGGACGCTGGTTCTTGGAAGAATTAACATTTTTTGTTTTAGGGTTAGAGTTTTTTAAATTTTTATTAAAATTTTTCGGGTTTCAGTTTTTACCCTTTGGGAATTGGGGGCACTGGCGCCAATTCGCCGCGTGATCCCCACCACAGTTTGCACATCGCAAAGGAGTGTCAAAGTCATTTGGGCAATCTCGTGCCCTGTGCTCCCCAGCGCATTTGACACACTTGATAGGGAGGTGGCAAACCTCAGAGGAATGAAAAAACCCCTGACACCTCCAGCATTGAGAGGGGCGTTTATTTCCCCTGTAATTTTCAATGCTTATTTGAGTTCCGAACATTTCAGTAAAATTGTAAATTTGTTCGGCCTGTAGGTTGTTAATTAACTGAAAGTAAATCAGAGGCATTGGAGCCTTGGTTTGGAATTTTGTAAGGCGTGAAATTTTGTGTACTTGAAAGCCTTCGCTTTCAATTTCTTTTTTAATTTCCTCTAAATCTGTAGTAGATGAAAGGCCTCGCAAAATTAATTTGAGAGGACGGTCCAATTTTAACATATATGATTTAAATTCCACACCTTCGGTGCGGAGAAAGTTTGCCAATTTTCTGTATTCCGTCTCATGGTTGACAGTGAGACGGAGGAAGCGGCCGCTGAGTTTGCTGTAAAGCGAAGGCGCTTCCAAACGTGCAAAGGAGAGGAGTTGCCTCCAATCTCCTTTAGGAGTGATGAAAAAAGGTGGGATTTTTGTTTTGTTAGGAGTGGTGGTGGGGTTCACTGGTTCCCCAGCGTCCTTATCCTCACTAATTACGGTAATCTCATCGCCTTTGGGTTCGTTAATATTACCATTCTTCACGGTAAGATGCTTGGAATGAGCAGAAAAGCCATCTTCATCGGCAGAACGCTTCTGAGCGTTATATTTCTTTGATGCTCCGCCCTTAATTGGAGATTTAGGCTTGATTGGAGATTTGGGCTTAGCACCGCCCACTTCCGGAGAATTGGCTGGAATATGGCCGCCATTATTCTTCGACGCCATTTTCTTCATTCTTCTTTCTTCCTTGCAGCTTCTATAATTTTATCCAGAATAGCTGCAGTAGCAGGTAGTTTGAAAAGCGGAACTTGAATTTTACTTTTGATGGTCGTAAGTTGAGCATATACTATGCCCAATTCTGCGTGCGCCTTCGAGAAGTCCGTTGGGTTTTGATACGATGCGGCGCTCAAACGCTTTGCCCATAAAGCGTAAAGGTCTCGTAATTGTATTAGTTTCCTAATACCTTCTGCATTTTTGACGAAGAAGTTGTTGATTTCGTCAGGTGAGGCTTCTGGGTTGAGGCGAACTGGAGTAACGATGTCTTCATCAGTTGCCGGAACTTCATTCGGATGATTTTCTTCAGTCGAATTCCCCAGAAGAGGTGTTAATTCCGTGGGAACGGCTTCACTAATTTCCATGGTCGAAGCCATGGCTAAACGCCAAGAGAAAAACTATACTAAATGCGCAATTTCCTTCAACACCAATGGTGAAAAAGGGAAAAAATAAAACTTTCAAAATAAGAGCTCAGGAACAGTCGTCTGCACTAGTCAGAGTCAGGAACCGGAATCTCGAATTGGACAGATAATTGATGAGGTCCAGTAATCTTATCGCGCGAATGAGAGCAGGTTTAGTCAGAATAGCAATTCTAGGCTTATACTTTTCTGGTGAGAGCAGGGGACTCGCAACAACCCGTCCAACATCATCGAAAGAGACCAGTTTGGTTCTCGCGGTGTTCTCGTTTGAGGAGGTATCATATTTGGTTGCAGTATCGACCTTCATATTTTCGAACGAGGCTCAGTTCACTTGGACTATTGTAATGAGATTCTCCTTCCGTATATGAGTCTTGTTAAAGATGCAATGATCTGCAGTTCCTTTCCATGGACACAGTTCCTGGTGGTGCCAAAGTCCCTCCTCATTTCGATGTAACGCGACGCACTATATACCCTGTTTAACTGTCACTCTATCACTTACGCTCATACCGAGTGGCAGCACACTAAGGTCTCTCTTTCTGCTTTATTACAAAAATAAAGTGAACTGTAAACTATTTCTACTGTCTATTTTTTTTTCCTCTTAATTGAACTATGGACGATATATTTAAAATAGTAGCATACCGCCTTTTGGATTGACTTACAATTCCCTCTAGTTCCTTTTCAGTATGCGCCACCTTATCACACGATAAATGTCGAAGAGTAATTGAACAGTGAGGATATTGATAGGCCGGGAAGGTCTCTGGATCTAAATTTCCTGGAGCATGTATGGGAGGGAGACATTTGGCAGCACGTAACTTATCGCCAGTAACGATTCCGGAGCTCCGATTGGTGGCACAAGACGAATAGGCTGCAAGGCCTCAGACACTCATACTGACATACTCAACATGGATAGATGATGTAAAACCTGTCTAACAGTCAGGGGAGATCACATCATTTTTCCAAAGGCTGGATGTTTCTGGCTGGACACATATCGCAAGGATGTTTTGTACTTCTGTCGCATTGTGCTCCATGCAAATCTTTCAATAAAGTTCCTTTTTATATTTTTGAATTCTATTTTGATAAGGATTCATACATTATTCGTGTTCATACATCTGAGAGACCTTATGGTATTATTTGTGTTGATTTAGAAAGCTTTTGCACAACGTTATATTGAAAATATCATCTCGTCCTTATTGTTTGTACTCCAGTGTATATATGTACAGGGAGTGGCCGGTTTGTGTTGGGGGGGGGGTGTATTTATCTAAGACAAGTATTTATTCACAATTACCAACGTTTATTAACGTTTGTTGTTCCGAAACATTTAAGTATCGGATAAAGACAAATATAATCTAACTACGAAGATATTACAATATAGTTCCAGGGCCCTTGTGCTTGTTAAAATTTAATTCCCGGGAGAAAATACTTCTCTAATTCTGTAACGTTCCAGCGCTCTTACGCTTAAGAAATCTCTAGTCTTTCTCTATACTTTCAAAAGGTCTTTTTCCTCGCAAACATTTTCGTATATCTTCAAGTTTCGATTACCCTACCGTTTTCCTACCGCCAATTGGTATTATCAGAGCGACAACGACACACTACCACACACATATATTTATATATACATATATTGTTTGTCCTAAAGGTAAGTTTCATGGAAGTCATAAAGAGACACACATTATAATTATATAAAAAAATTTGTTTCAATTACCTCTTAACATAAGGATTAGCAGCATTCAAACAAGTATCATATAGTGAGACTAATTTCTGTATTCTGGTGTCGAAGAATTCTCCCGTGTCCTATTAAGATCTAATATGAGTTTTTAAGTCTGGATATTAATAACATTATCGTCACTTAGTATAATATTTCTTGTTATCTGCTACAGTTAAGTGTCTTAGATTTTTAGAGTTTATTCAAAAAGTAAACATAAATTTTTCACGTCATATTTGGCAAGATTTCAGAACCTCCAATTTGTGACATGAAAGAAGTTTATTCTACCAAAAATTCCCTCTTACACTGTCGCTTTTATTCTGGTATATCTTATGGGGTAAAATGTTTTGAAAATAGGACGTGTTAGAAGTTGTATCTAATTCTAACTAAAATCCAAATATTCGGTACAAAAAACTCTTCTCTATTTGAAATATTTTTTACTTGTTTACTTCATTTTATTTTTTTCTAACAGAAATAAAACAACATATAGCAATATCTTTTAAGTTGTAAAAATGCACTAAAATGGTTTAGTATTTGTATTTTGATCTCAGATTAGGGCCTTATGTTTTGTATAATTCACATTGCTTAAATTTAGTATAAGTGAATATAATTTAAAGAAATAATTCAGAATGTAAATATCTTAGTTTATTTAGTTAAAATATTGTTAAAGATATCAAGTGAATCGATTTTTTTTAGAATTTTAATCATTGAAATATAAAATAATTACTAGTATTTAATAGTTAAAATATTGAGTAATGTATTTTAAAAAAAGAAAACTGGGAAACGAACAATACATGCAAGAAAATTTATTTTCGAAAATTCAGAGGAATTCAAAGTTTTGCTTAAATAATGTTTTTAATTTAGTCTTCTTGTTATGAATCATAAATATTTAAATTAATTTATACCATCAAATACAATTACAATCGTACATAGTAAAAGATATATTAACAATAAAAAGTAGATAAAAATATTGCTAAAAATACATTTTAATATATTCGCTAAAGGTCTTTTATACAAATTAAAATCACTGCATTTTAGAAAATATGAAAAAAGCAAAAAATAATGCTCAAATGCTTTGAAATTTTAAAATTTTATATTTTAAGAAAAAAGTGTTTTAATAAAGAAGAGTCATGTTATTTCCTTCACCGAAGAATAATTATTCATTCATTAAAATAGTTTCATTTTACCCAGCGATCATCTTTGTCTTTAAAAATTGACTGACTTACATGCTATAGACCTTTCTTTTGATTAAAGTATCGATAATTCTGTAGATAATTTCTCAAGAATATTTCTTAGATGTGCTTTTACCTATATCCCAAGAGGATGTGTAAAGAGATATTCTCCTTTTTGGAACTCTAACCTACAAGTATTAAAGAAGAAAAGAGACGACGCCAGAAGAACTGCGAGAAAAACTGGCCAGATGGAGGACTGTATTAATCTCAGGAAATGTCAAGCGGTCCTAAAGAAAGCCATAATTTCGTCCAAGAGGACCAATTTCCGATCATTCCTGGAAAGTCTGGATTTCAGGAGAGATGGCATTAGGATTATAAAGGTCTTAACAAAATCAATTGCTACTGTTCGTGAAAAAGCTGCATCGTTTAGCAAATATTATGCAAACATTTCAAAATTTCATCCTAGTCATAAAATTAAAATTAGTGAACTCCCTCCACGATCGTTCCCTGAAACACCTGAGTTTTATTTCCTTTTTAATAATGTCTTCACCAAGACAGAACTGAATGTTGGTTTGAATGGCCTTGTTAAGGAAAAAAACCTCTGCATATTGCCTGGATTTCTTTTTTCACCTTGGGTCTTTGGCAAAAAATACCTTTCTGAGACTTATAAACTTAATTTGGAAGACAGGCTTACCAAGTTCCTGGAGGAAAGCAGATGTAATTTCTATTTAGAAATAAAAAAAAAAGAGACCTGCAATATTTAAATAGTTATCTACCTTTATCATTAAAGAAAGCTATGTGTAAGTTAACCGAATGATTGATTTTAAATCGTCTTAATTTTATGCTAGAGAAGATTATTCTAAGTAAGATAAGAATAAGACGAGTAATCAGGCTGGTTTTAGGAAATGTTGGAGCCTCTGAATAGATTGTTCGTATATAGAACTGGAAATAAAAGAGGGTTTTCACTGTAAACAAAGTACTGTCGCAATTTTTGTGGATTTTAAGACCGCTTTTGACTTAGTCTGGAGGAAAAAGCATTAAACAAAGCATATTGAAAATGATTTAAGGTGTAATATTGATGGATTGATTAAATCATTCCTATATCAGAGTTTTGCATTAAATACAAAAGGACGATGTCTGAATATAGGCAAATAAGGCAGGGTTTGCTTTAGGGATATGTCCTGAGCCCACTGCTCTTTAGCCTCATGAAAAATGATTTTTTTTGATGCCCTTTACAACCGTGAGCCGAGGTTACCGATTTTGCTTTTAGCAGATGATCTTGTAATTTGGACCACAGATGGTGATTTCGAAGGTATGGAAAAATCTTCCAATCGGCACTAGTGTTTTTAGAGGGTTGGACAGCCGACAAGAGATGACAGAACCACCTTTCAACTCTTCTCGATCAGCACTAAACATCATGACATTAACCTATGTTACAAGGATCAAACATTAAAAATAACTGAATATACTACCTACTTAAGCTTGGACTTGGATTCAATATTAAACTGGACTTGTCAGATTGAAAATCTGTTGACAGTGGCGAACGCAAGTATGAATTTCAATTTCCAAAACATATGGCTGGTGCAACATTGGGTTCTACCCAGGATGTCCTTTGCACCGCTTATAAGACCTGTGTAACGCCGGAAGTTGAATGTGCTTGTGAGTCACTTATAACAATCTCCGAGAGAAGTTCGAAAATATTTGATGTTTTCCAAAATCGTATCCTGAGATTTATTACCTATGGAACTCTAAGCTGGTATGAAGTCTTTGTGTGACCGAAGATGGAGAATGGCTATGAATATTACTTAAATAATCTTGAGAAGAAAGGAAAATTTTCTAAATGACTATTGATCAGCTGGAAAAAGGCTGAAAACTCAAAAAAACTTACCTTTCTTGTATAAGAGAACTGCTTGATACTCTCGACATTCCCTTTTTAACTCGATATCCCTTTCCTGATCCTCGGTACCCACTGAAAAATCTTAACCCATTCACTCCCAGCGAATCACATGCGATACTCTCATAATATACAGCGAATCATAACGTTTTCTCTCCTGTGCCCAGCGTATCACATTAGATACGCTCCGAGAATGCATGCTGCAGACCAACGTATCAATAGAGATACGCTTGATGAGAATATATTATTTGATTTTTCGGGTACAATCCAACCATTTTTTTCACATACAAAGCCTATATTCCTATTTGGTAATAAAAAAATATACTTTTACGATGATCTTCGTAATTAAAACCCATTTATCTCTAAAATTATAAAAAGAAAACACTTCTTAACTAACATGTATATTGAGAATGAACTCTCAAACTATAAACAGTCAATACAAATAAAGGACGAAAATCGACAAGATAAAAGTCTTTTACCAATGCGTTAGCATCAGATAGTTGAAAGCGTCTGATATAGATTTGATACGAATAGTAAATTATTAGAAATATAGATCCCCAATGATATTCGTCTTTGTTTTTTCAGGTATCTTTATGCACAGAGGCATTTTTCGAAAATAAATTTTAATATTTTTCATTCATGAGCGAAAATGCCTTGAAGGCAACTGTATATAGTTATAATAAGGGATTATCGGAAAATCAGAAGAAATATTTTTGTTCACACTTACCCGCATTTTTACTAAGATCTTTCTTCATTTTAATTCTAATCTGAAAAATATCCTTTCACTAAGAATTAGAACAAAATTTTCAAAACAGATGCAGAGAGCTTTCCTTATGCCGGAATGATAAAGTAGACTATTTACAATTGAATAAGACAGAATAAAACTGAAATGTGTCAAGGATGCCTGAAACAACAAAAAAGGGAGTTTTCTGTTGCACAGTAAAGTAAGTAATGCTTACTTTAGTATCGATTATCCCACTCTGATCTTGGTGGCAATATTATGAAACCTTAGTAGTTAACGTTCACCATTTTTAAAAGATAAAAGCAAGAAAGATTAATGCAATAAAAATATAGCACAATGAAAT
Organism: Nephila pilipes; assembly: GCA_019974015.1. Taxonomy (NCBI): domain Eukaryota; kingdom Metazoa; phylum Arthropoda; class Arachnida; order Araneae; family Nephilidae; genus Nephila; species Nephila pilipes. The sequence continues at coordinate 10,101 of BMAW01120975.1, read as the reverse complement.
TGTACTTCAGAAATACTTGAGGAATTTCATAAATTTAGTAACTTCAACTAAGAAAATCCACCATTGCAACTAGAACTTTAAAAAAAACTCTGATTGAACAAGATTTTAATTAATATATTCATAGAAGATACTGAAAGCACTTTTGGAGCTTGAACGCTAGAATAGATTATTATATAATAAAATTGAATTTTCTGGCAGGGGTGAAAATAGATTTGCATTGTACTCAAAACAGAGATAGTTTCTTTATTATCTAACGTCATAATCTTCTCAAGCTAGTAAATTAACTTTTTCTCGTTCTCATCCTTTGCTGCTAGAGTGGAGGGAAAAAAGTGAGAAAAAATTGAAGTTTGTGGCACAAGAGTAAAAACTTGGTTGTGATGTGTAAAACTGTTATCTATACGATTGAAGAAATGAAGAAAAAGGCCAAAATTGTTTGAAAAGAAAGAGGGTTGAAAATAGAGAATGATCGCTAGGGTATCCAAGGGTTCATCACCATGTTTAATAAAGGCAGTAAAACTCTTTGAAAAGGAAAAGATCACTAGGGTGCATCAGGGTCATATGATTCCAATACCTACTTAAAGAAGATAAGTTCCAATGGTTGTGTGAGGGGGAAAGATTGATGCACCAAATATATGACGATTCAATGGGACATCTATTGGTCAATCAATACGAACGAGCTGTGCAAAGAGTCACGTATAATTTGTTCCACAGTTTCCACAAAGGAAGGAAAGGTTCTAAGAGCTTTTAGTTAGACTCCTGCTATGCTATCAATCTTGTCTACAGAAATAGATAAATTTAATTGAGAAATTTACAGAGTCCACGTCTCGTATACCAATTGTTTTACGAGTAAATGCTTCCTCAAGCAATTCAATGAATTTTCGTTTCAAGGGAGAGAACAGTTTACAAGAATCATTTATGGATGGCAATTGGAAAGAATATTTTAAGCATTTATATTTGCTTAATACTTTCTTTTCATCTTCTAGCTCTAATGCTGTGTCTGTTTATTCTAAAATTTTAATTTTGAGTATGATAAAAGGAAAGAGATACTCAAATGGACTAGAAAATAAACAGTAATAAAAAATTTCCGAACTGTTAATTCTGATATTATATTCACATAGTATAGAGATCAAGCTAACACTTTATTTTAATAATTCTATACATCAAAACTATTTGTAAGGTATATAAATATTATTTTTGTAATGTAATATAGTGCATTGACATCAGTAATGCAATCGTAGTTATAAAACACGGATAGTTAAAGAAAAATAACGTTTTAAAAAACACAATTAAAAAATATAAATAATGTTGAAGATTTTAAGTGTTACGTAATTCAGAAATGGAAATGGACTAAATTGCTTAACTTTTGTGATTGAAACCTTTATTAAAAGTGCTGAATGTTAAGAAAATTTTGAAATATATATATATATATATATATATATATATATATATATATATATATATATATATATATATATGTTTCATAAAGAAGTCAAATGTTGCATAAGAGCACGGGTAAAAAATGCCCATTTTAGGAATGAGGTAATTAACTGTAATAGTGTCCATGATAGTCTTTCCTTTTCTAAGTCCTTGTGCATTAATCTATTCGCATTCCTAAAACCCGATACAATAACTTTTTCTAGTGGAGCAGATTTACCAAAACTAACCCAATGTTTTGTTTGTTGTTTGACTTCTAATGGATAATAATAAATCTAGGTCTCATCCAGAATAAAGTTTCCTGTATCAAAAGACAAAAAAGTGGAGAACAGGACTCTTTTTACCCAAAGAGTGTAATGTAATACTCGAAGCAAAAAGACGATGACATTTCTTCACAACTTGAATCAAATTTTGATTTGACTGCAAATCGTCAACAGATCAAAACTAACCCTTAATCAATTATGTTTATCAATTATGTTCTTACGTTTTTGCGCTATTTAACAGTTGGTAGTACACAAGAGTAACACCAAAAACTTGAAATACAATCTGTCATCATAAACAAATATTTTCTTAACAACTTTCAAGCTCTAATCATTTTGCAATAAGTTTTCAACATACTTGATGAAATTAACTAGGGAAACAAATAGAAGCATTTAAATTACATTATGTAGTCCAATTTTTTTCCTATCAATTCTTTTTCTTATTATTTGTATAGCTTATTAGGTAGTTTTGCTTTTAAAAATGTTATGATTTTTAATTACTGGTCTGTATTGTTTGAATTAAAATTATTATGAACAATTCACTTTCTCTAAATTTAACGCCTTTTTACATTATAATATTTTGCATGATTTAAACGAAGATAATATTTTTAAATTGAAGGTTTTAGTTATTTCGATATTTTGCTGATTTTTTTCAAATAATTCTGTAGTAATTATAGATTTTTAATATTGATAATTTTTAAAAATTTAATTTATAGCTAATATAATTAGTAACTTTAGTATGATTTACTATGCATAAAAATTATATTTCAAGGCGATAATAATTAAATACTATATATATACATATGTGTGTGTGTGTGTGTGTGTGTGGTACAGATAAAATCAAATAAGACTCGTAACATGCCTTTTCGAATCAATAAATCAAATTCTTCCACCCAGTCATTTGAAAACAATCTGAAAAGCATTTTAGAACGTTCTAGTATAATGTAAAGTTCCTAGTTCATATGAACTATAGGTTCTTAGTTATTGAAATATTATAGATTTATTTAGAAGAATACAATTACAGAGAATCTGTTTTTCTGTATCATCATTTTTCGTTTTCTCCTTAAGGGAACAAGCGAGATATTTGTTGGAACCACGTTATTTACTCTCGCTGACTCAATTATTTCAAAATTCTACATTAAAGCGTGCCTCCGATGCGAATTGCGAATAACGAATGATGCAATCCCGGGTCAGTACAGCATCGTTGCGCCTCTGGGAACGCGCTCGCGGGGGTTCATTGCCATAAATATGCTGAGGTATACTTGAATCTATATCTTTGCTTTAATGAGATGTTTAAAGAACGAGGTCTCTTTAATGAGAGTAATATTGAATATTGCTCTGATGCAAAGTTCGCTATTTTGCATAACTTTACAAGGATCGCTATGTTACAGTACTGAAATAGATTACAGGAAATGAAATTTTGACTGTGATCAATTTAGATTCGAAAAGAAATCGAATCTTGCCTTATTGTTGACGCAATTTGTTCATCTTATATCTAGTTATCAATTTTTATTTTTCTTGCACTATTAGAACGTTTGTCGTGCACTATTATAAAATTTTACACTCAATTGCTTTTTGATAAAATGCTCACAAATTTATCATACATAGATATACTCAAGGTCTTAAATATTTCCAAATATAACAAACATTATTTTATTCATTTGTATATTTCTCATTCTTATTCAAAGAGGTAAATATTTATATATATTAAATCGAATATTTCTTTTTTAAAAAAAAGAATTCAATCACACTATTCAACAGAGCAATTTTATATCAATGTGGTTTGTTGAAGTAAAGTAAACATATAAATTGCAGAGAGAAACTAATTCTTCATGATTACTCTAATACTTGCTTCGTCATAGCAGCAGGACTATATTTAATTAAACAGAAGCTTGTTTTGTGAAATACAATAAAATAAAATTTAATGAAACTACTATACTAGAAAGTTTCTATTTATTCTGAACTCTTTATACATTTGCAAATTATATATATTTGTTTTGATTCAATCTGCGCACTATTGAAGGATGAATTAGTATCAAGCTGTATTTGTACTACTTTTAAATATCCTAATATTATGTCCACTGACATAACGTTATAAATGGATTTTATAACCATTTACAGAGAAAGAAAATTATTATTAAGAACACTAACAATAGAAAACGAGGATTTCATTTATCTTTTATAAGACAAAAAATACAGGCAATATTTTCTAGCAACAAGCGATTTTTCAAGCGTTTTAAAGTAATTTTTCTTCAGAGAAGAAAGTTTTAGCTACGACCTAAATTTGAATTTCATATAGAACAAATTTTAGATTCAGAAAGTTATTCTAAATACAAATATAAGCATAAGAACTTCTTTTGTTCTTCATCTTCTCTAGATGTCCCCTTAAAATTGTGTAGTATTTGTATATTTTCCCTTGAAAGTTGCGTCTAGAAAAGATAAATTATACTTTGACTTTACTTACATTATTTCAATAATGTAAACAAGAACGGGTATGGTTGCATTAACCCTCTACTCTGATAGTATTATATGTTTCCTAGAAATTCTTATATTTTTCCGAAAACTGTTTTCTGCTTTGAATGACGATAGGTGTTAAAAATTATGAAATGTAGTAAAAATGAAATAGTGGCTTTAGTCTAGTTACTGGGATTTTTTAAACAATTATATTCAAATAATTCCATCAAAAAGTATTTTTTCTTATGTATATATACAATATTCTATACCGTTATTAAACATAAAATAGAAAAGCTGGTAATTGTTATTAATCATTGTCATTTTGATTAGTGCTTTTAAAAAACCTCATACCAAAGTGAAAGAAAAAAAATTATTCGAGTAAAACTTGTCTACAGAGACTTGCGATCATTTCGCGCAAACCATTGGGCACATGACGCGTTAGTTGTGATGAATTAAACCAGTTTAATGTGAACGAGAAGTTTGTAAAGAATTAAACCAACAGAAGTGATATCAAGTCTTGATTCAAGTCGGTATAGGGTGCCCCTTGGAGATCAGAGACTTTTGGGAGCGATAACAATTTAAACGTGGTGATTTTGGTTATGGTAACCCTAAATTTGGTAAGTGTTTCATTTTCAACTTCTTCATGACATCAGTGCTTACGCAGCATTACTTCGACAATATTTCTTCTAAGTAGTAGAGTTTTCAACATAATCACCAAGGGGCTCCCGATACAGGATTTTAACCCGAGTCTTTATGCTGCCGAGCTATTTATAAAGGAACGTTACATTTATAGAACAGATTCAACATCGATAACACTTCTAACTCCAGTTCCCACATTTTTCTTTTAATTGTTCTGATCGTCAGTTTATATTATTTTGTTAATTTTAATTTTTAATGTGTGGCTATGGATTTTTGAAGTCTCTGACATATTAGAGTAGATGAATTCATCAGACAGCCCAATGAAATGACCTCCCTGATTGAAGACTTTTGCATGTTTCATATTTTATTTTAAAATTAATTTTGAGGAAATCGAGTTATTTAAATAAAACTGAAAAAACATACTTTTTTCCGATTTCATTAGAAAAGCTGTTCCAACATTTGGATTATTTTCAATACATTCGAAAAGGAAAAAAAAAAATCAATGATTACAATGCGTTAAATCTAATTCCGTAATAATTTCCATAAAGTATTTTGAACAGTTTTTAAATACATTTTACTGAAATCTTATATATTGAAACTAAGTAGTTAGAAATCAGTAAGTAAGTTGCACAAGTTGTTATATATTTCGAAAGCTTTTAGAACACTTATCACTTAAGTAAAGGTAAATGTATTTATAATATTTTTTTCTTTCTCAAAAATTAAAAAAAAAAAAAAAAAAACCTCTGAAAAATTTAGAGCAAGACTTGAAACAGAAAATATAGGTAAATTTATTTTTATAAATGTATGCTGTGGAATACGTGAATAAAGTATTAAATTTAAGAATTTTCATAAGTGTTTTTATGTGTGTAATCGATGTTTAAATATATAAAACTTAATTTGAATACAAACGAAAGTTAATAAATAAAGATATAAGAGACACACTTCAATAAAATTAGACAGCTGGAATATTTTAAAAGAAACATTTAACCGATTACAAAATAGGTAATAGATGAAAAAAAGTAATCAGGCATGAAGTAAATAAAAAAAAATGCCAGGAAGTGTATTTTCCCAAAATAAGCATAAATTCAAATTAATTTTTGATAAAGATAAAGAATTATTACCTATGGAAAGCATGTTACTGGCATATCATGGTATTCGTTATTTATTAAACTATATATTAACGAATGTAAGCACATGAACTTTTAGTAAAATTTCAAATTTAACCGAATAAAACACATTATTACTCGTTGTAAAATGAGCTTCGACAGATATAATTGTTTTAGCGAACTGTATTAATTATTGCGCACATTAATATATTAATTTATCAAAACTCTTACAAACTCTTTATAATAGGTAACACAAAATTTTGACTCTTGTTCTTAAATAGCTTATCAGTGACTATATATGCCAATTTTATCTTTAAAATGAAACTTTCATTTGATCTTTCCAAAGATTATTATTCAATTGGTCTTTACACAAATATATCGCTCTTGGACGACGTTCTATATTTTACTTCACAGAAATATCTAAAAAAATGTTCAAGATTGTCTTTGTAATGTTAATTTACAAAACTAGGCGATAAAAACATTTGGGCAAAAAGTACGATGATGTAAATACATTAGTATACGAATAAGTATCTATTTCAAGGAAGTGACACTAGTAGAGATATAAGAAATTTAGAAGAGAGAAACTTTGTAATACAAAATATTTCCTATAAAAATGTAATTATGCGATCAGATGCAACAATATGCATTCTATAACAAAAAAAAAAAAAAAAAAGACGCACCAAGAAGGATTTTCCGATGGAGACAAAAATATTGGCGGATAGAAAAATTATATACAGAATAGAAAATGAATAAGATTTCAAAAAATTGAATGATTTATTTCAGAGTTACATAGTTACAAAGTAACGAGCTCAATAAGTATTGACCCACCTCTATCCTGGATGCAAGCTACCATACGACGTGGCATAGAGTTATAAAGCTCCCTGATGGTCTCCTGTGGTATTTCTTACAAATTTACTCCAATTGTGTGGCTAAATCATCAACAGTCCCTGATAGATGCAGTCGCCTTCCCATAATATTCCAGACATGCTCGATTAGACAGGGATCTGGCTGGCCTAAGAAGTGTTTGACAAGCTGAAAGACAGTTCATAGCAAAAAGTTGTCGTATGTGGTCTGGCATTATCTTGCTGAAAAATAAGGCCAGGTTACTGAAAAAGGAAAGGTAGCAAAACAGGTCTCAGAATGTCGTCGACGTACTGCAGTGCTTCAATTGTGTCTCTAATGATCACCAAAGGGATCCGGCTGTCAAGTGAAATGACACCCATAACCTTAACGCCTGTTTAAGGGCCTGTGGGAAGTGCAATAGCGAAAGCAAGATCGTCACCCTGGCCTAGGCGTCTCCAGACACGTCGATGATCGTTAAAACACAGTTGAGAGCGGAATTCATCACTAAATACTATATGTCCACAGTCAGCATCATTCCAACCTAATCGAGCCAAGCACTACTGTAATCTAGCTCGACAGTGTGCAGGCGTGATTGGCAGCAGATGTAGTGGTCGCTACGAGCGTAGAATTTGCTCTATTAGCCGTATGTGAATAGTCATACTGGATACTCGTGTGTGGGTCGCACGTCTGATGGTTGGTAACGATCAATCAGGCGTTGTGACAGCTGATGTGACAATCACTCTCTCAATCCTATATGCTGAGGCTCTAGGTTGACAACTACCATCATGACGCTGTTATCTGCCACTGTCCACTATTCTTGCCAGCATCTTCTAATCGCCGCATTGCTTCGACCCATATGACGAGCGATTCTCCAATTTTTCCAATCTGCCTCTTTTAATCCAATGGTACGACCTCTTTCAAATTCCAACAATTGCTCGTAATGAGCCCGAATCCTATGACGAGGCATATTTTCAGTGATTGAAAGGTATCCTAAATCGCAATGCAACAGAAAATATGACCATCAGATGGAGAATCGTTTCTTATATACACATGCTGAATGCGCAGTTCCGATGAACTGTAACTCCCGCTATTCATTCACTGGGCACCAAAGTTTAATCATTTGCATGTTCGGTCCAAATGTTTTCGCATACGAAATTTCGTTTAAATCGAGCAACTCCTTATTGGTGCATACTTTTTTTTTGGAGAGTGTATTATATTCGAGTATATATAACACATCAATCAATAACTCCCGAGACTAACCCAAAGATGGCGCTCGTAGTAAACCAGTAACCAGGTCTTTCTAGAGTACTAACCTTTGCTTGAAACGTGTCAAAAGTTTAAGTCGATCGGACCAGAAACAGCTGAGTTATCGAGGTTGGAGTAAAGTCGTTTTGTAGTTTGTTTAAAAAATGGAAAAAACCGAGTTTCGTGTTCTGATAAAACATTGTTTTTTAATGGGTAAAAACACCGTGCAAGCGAAACAATGGATTGAAAAATGTTACCCGGACTCTTGTCCATCAAAAGCAACGATTTGTCGGTGGTTTGCCGAGTTTAAACGTGGTCGTACCGACACAAATGACGCGGAACGCTCGGGTAGACCTGTGGAAGCCGTTACACCGGAAAATGTGAGTGAAGTGACAAAAATTATAATGAAAGATCGTAAAGTGAAGCTCCGTGAGATTGCTGAGATGACACAGATATCATATGGAAGTGTATTTACTGAAAAAGGTTTTTTGAAGTGAAGTGAAAAAGGTTTTTTCCAAGTGGGTGCCGCGATTGCTTTCGATGGAACAAAAACAGCAACGAGTCGATGATTCAGAAAGCTGTTTATCGCTATTTACTCGCAACAAAAAAGATTTCTTGCGTCGTTACCTGACAATGGACGAAACATGGATACATCACTACACTCCAGAGTCGAAGCGGCAGTCATCTGAGTGGCGCACAGCTGGCGAAAGCCGTCCGAAGCGTCCGAAAACGCAGCAGTCAGCTGGCAAAGTCATGGCGTCAGTTTTTTGGGATACGCATGGCGTGATTTTCATTGACTACCTCGAAAAAGGTAAATCGATCAACAGTGATTAGTATATTGACTTGCTGGTGCGTTTGAAGGAGGAAATCGCAAAAAAACGACCGCACAGTCTCGGGACTTATTGATCCATGTGTTATTATCTTAAGTAGAATATTTATGAATATATTACTTATTAATTATGAATATATTACTTATTAATTA
>BMAW01120970.1:0-29232 GCA_019974015.1 Nephila pilipes | reverse complement strand
TACGTATTCCAGAAGGGTTTCCTTTGATATGCAATGGGAGAACAAAAAGAGAGAGCACGTGCTAAATGGGCTGGATCTGGTGAAAAATCTGTTGAGCAAGTATGGTTTGATTTGACTGATAAATCTGGTCAAACAAAAATTTGGTTGGCTGATGCTGTCAAGAAGCAGATGCGAAAATACTAGCCATAATTTCCCTAAAAATGAAATAATTGATTCTGCAAAGGAAGGAGAGAAAGATTACATAGTCTTTGATAAAACACCTTTTTGCTAAGGAAAGTCGGACAGGCATGTAGAGATACTGGAAGCAGTCGATCAAACTTGTAGATACTATTATTATACTATCGAGAATACCAATAGCGTTACGACCTATATTTGCACAGATGCATAGTTAAATCTGGCTCAATGTGTAAAGGTGATACAGTTGCAGCAAGCATTGACAAGGAAAGAAGGCAAACCTTAAGAAGAAATCATTCGGCTACGCATCTTCTGCACTTTGCACTCAGAAAAATTCTAGGTGATCATGTCACCCAAAAAGGTTCCCTAGTTGCACCAGATAGACTGAGATTCGACTTCAGCCATAACACTCAAGTGACTCAAGATCAGTTATTCTGGGTAGAAGATATGGTAAACTCTCTAATCAGAGAAAATCTTTCTGCATCTACAAAAATTCAAAGCATGAATCAGGCAATAGACGAAGGAGCTATGGCGTTGTTTGGTGAGAAATATAGTGATCAGGTTAGAGTCGTAAATATTGGAGATTCGAGAGAGCTATGTGGTGGCACGCACGTTGAACATACTGGAGAAATCGGTTTATTTAAGATAGTAACAGAAAGTTCTGTTGCTTTTGGAGTGAGGAGAATTGAAGCTTTAACTGGTCAGGAAGCAATTAATTATGTACGTGATAATGAAATTAACTTAAAAAAAGTTGCAGAATTCGTAAAAGTGCCAGTAAGTGAAATAACAAGCAGATTAGGTGTTTTAAGTCAAGAACACAAAAAATCCGAAACCAAAATAAGAAACCTATATAAAAAGCTTGTGAGTGCAGAGAATATAAAAAGCACTGAAATAAATGGAATAAATTTTATAAGCCACACTTTCACTGATATTCCAGCAAATGTAATAAGAGAGTTTGTTTTGCAGCAACAAAAACCAAAAACGGTAATAGCTTTCACGGCAACAGAAAAAGATAAAACAGTTTTGATTATTAAAGTAAGTAAAGACTTAATCAATAAGATTAGCGCAAAGGAACTAATATCAATAGCAGTTGAAAAGAACTGTGGTGGGAATGCTGAACTTGCACAAACAGGCTGTGATAGCAATAAAATAGATGATGCCATTACAGCTATTTATAGCAAAATAACCGCTTCTAAGCACTCTACATCATACCGCCGCGGCGCTAACACGTAGCGGGATGACGAATTGCTTAACCGTTATACCGTCACGAACCGTCATACCGCCGCGGCGCTAACACGCTCTGTACAATGATACAAATTAAAAATTCCCCCTTCCTGCGCTGGTTCTTCGATTCTAAATGCTACTTCTACCTGATCACGACCAATGTTAATTTGTAATAGTTTAGACTTAATCTGACAGGCGTGAATTAACTGACAGAAGAATTGACAAAGTCAAAACCAAAATCAGCATCCTGTTTAATGCTATCAATATTTTCTGATTAAGCAATATGCATATATCAAAAAGGGTTTGATAGGTGTCACCATAGCAAAAACCTGAATGGTCGAGATCATGTAAGAATGCACCCAATGGTCTACATCTAGCTGAAGTTCTGCCAAAGAGGTGTAATTTTCTTCTAGATATATTGTAGCATTCATCTTGCTGTTCTGTGAACCTTCACATTGCCATTAGTTTGTGGAGAACGAGCTTTGTTCGAGAATGATCAATATTTTCTACCCCAAATAGCAGCTGTAATGATTTTCAGGTCTGCCACAGTACTCTGTACCACGATCCGTCAAAATGCGTAGCAATGATATTCTGTTCATCAAAAACGTATCACCTCATCATTGAGAGAATTGTCAGCTGTAATAGCAGTCCTTTCTGTATAAACAACAAACAACTCTAGAGTAGGTATCAACAAAGGTTTGTGTGGTAAATCTGTCCAATACCTTTGATAATCCACATACTACTTGGCTACCCAAGTATCCTGGATGTTCTGTTTCATTTCTCCATGGGCCTCTTTTTCTTCCTTAGCTTCTCTGACTGTTATCTGCTCTTCTGTTAAAATGTACCATCTTGAGCTACTTTAGCTTAATGCTTTAACCTCTTTTGAAATTCTCAAGATCGTTTCTTTACACCACTGATCTTATTCCACTTGCAGAGATGAGAATTCTCCTCTTTTTCATTCTGTTGCTTTTGCTGTCATGGAAATTCTTGCTATTTCAATTACTGCTTTTTATATCCTCCGATATACTCTTTGCATATAATGGCTTGCTTTCTCATGTAAAGCCCTTTCTCCTCCTGTTTCACTTCTTTGAAGCGTAAAATGTATCCTGAATATCCCATTACCTTACACGCCTGTGATACATTTCCTAATTGTTTGGAAGTTCTAGATTAACTTGGTTTAGTATTTTTCTGTGTTCTCTATCTGACCTCACTAATTTGTTCTATTTTTATCTTCTTTGTTTGCTGTCGATTAAAGTCTAAACTATTACAGTTAATTTGTTCTATTAATGCTTTAATGATACTACGTTTAGTTTGCCAATCTAGGTATTCCAAGTTCGATTTTACACTAGAATAAAGACCCTTTATGCTATTTATAATAAGATTCATTCCCTTTTCTACTGCCTTTTGATCAAATACCTTTTTTTTCTCTTCTTCTATCCCTTTTAAACGTTCCTTCATTTTTTTCATTGTCTGTTTAAATTCTTCCTCACTTATATATCCTTTCTCGCCTTGGCTATAATAATCTTCCATTAATTTTTCGATACCTTGTTTTATTTGATTTTCTCTTCTTGCAAGCTTTTTGTCTAATGATTCATCATTTTTATTTTCTGAAATTCTACGTTGATACTCATTTTTTATCATCTCTGGGTTTTTTAGTACACTTTTCACTTCCTCCCATATAGCTGTTTCTAACATATCTGCACGAACCAATTTACTGTTACATTTCTCCTCACCATCAGTAATACGTACGGTACCACCACAGCGATAATATGTAATAGTTTAGACTTAATCTGACAGGCAAACAAAGTAAGATAAAAATATGAACAAATTTTAAAGGAGTGTCAGATATGAGTACAACACAAGAAAAATACTAAAACCAAAGTTAGGATTGCTAGAACTTGCAAAAGCAATTAGAAATGTATCGAGCGTGTAAGGTAATGGGATTCAAGGGATACATTTACCGCTTCAAAGAACTGTAACAGGAGAAGAGGCTTTACACGAGATAACAAAGCAAGCATTATATGCAATAGAGTATCGGAGGATATAGAAAACAGTAATTAGAAATAGCAATAGAATTCCATGGACAAGAAAGAGCAGCAAACGAACTGAAAAGAGAATTCTCATCTCTGCAAGTGGAATAAGATCAGTGTGGCAAAGAAACGATCTTGAGAATTTCAAAAGAGGTTAAAGCATTGAAGCAAAAGTACAAGATGCATTATCTAACAGAGAGATGTAGCTCTAAGAGAGAGGCTAAGGAAGAAAAAGTATGAGAAATTGAAACAGAACATCCAGGATACTTGGTAGCCAAGATAGCTCATGTGGGTAATATCAAAGGTATGTGGACGAATTTACCAACAAACCTTTGTTGATACCTACTCTAGAGTTGCTTTTGCTAAAGCATACAGAAAGGACTGCATACAACTTCTCAAATGATAGGCGAATGTTTTTGATGAACAGAAAGTATCGTTTCGCATTTGACGATCGTGATGTACGAGTACTGTGGCAGACCTGAAAATCACGCTTACCAGCTGTATTTGGGGTGAAATATTGATCATTCTCAAACCAAAGCTCGTTCTCCACTGACTAATGGCATATCTGAAGGTTCCACAGAACTATGCAAGATGAATGCTACATATTCTATTATCGAAAAATTTACCTCTTTGCAGAACTTCAGCTAGATGTAGACCATTGGTGCATTCTACAATGATCGACCGCATTCAGGTAAATATTGCTATGTGAACACCTATGCAAACTTTTGATAGTATGCATGTTTATCAGAAAATATTGATAGCATTAAACAGGATGTTGATTTTGGTTTTGACTTGTCAATTCTTCTGCAGTAATTCACTTCCTCAGATTAAGTCTAAACTATTACATTTAATACCTTCATTTCCCCTTTACTATCTTCATCTTCATAATAAGTCTCTTCTTTTGATTTTGGCAGTAGCACTCCATAGTTTACTGATAATGCTTTTGCCATTTCAGGTACCCTTTCAAACGACATATAATCTATACCTCGTTCATACCTGTTTATTTGTTGAATTGATAGCTCGGCTTTGTTTGCTAACTCCAACTGAGTATATGCTCTTACTAACCGCCAATCTTTTGCCTTTTTTGTCCCATTTTGTATTTTATAGACTTTGTATCAGTTTTGCCCATTTCAATTCCTTCTGACAAAAGTTTTACTAATGAACAAAACACACTGCGAAATTCTTGGTCCCTAATTTTTTTGAAGTTTTGCACTATACTTAACATCTTCTCATCTTCGCTACTTACATAATCTGTTGACTTAGGAAGTAGATCCTCAAATTCAACCGATAATACTTTTGCCATCTTTTCTGCCTTTTCAGGTGAGACATTGTACATTCCTTGTTCATATTGTGCCATTTGCGACTTTGATATACCAACTTTCTTTGCTAGCTCTGCCTGAGAGTATCCTCTTAATACCCTCAATTTTTTTATCTCTTGAATTATTTGGTAACCTAGAGAACCAGCAGCAACTTTCTTTTCGGTAGTGGTCATTTTTTGCGCAATTGCAGAACAAATATAATACAGTATTATTGAGTTTTGTTAAAGTTTTACTACTTCATAATGTACGTAATTAAATACTTTCCTATTTCTATTTAAATATTATCTATTCAATATAAAGATAGTAGCAAAGTAGGAATTTTACTTGTAAGGTTCTAGTAAAGTCAGCACAAGAGTTAATAATTGATTTACAATTAACGCTGTATACTGAAACAGTGGTTGAGGTAAAAATTATGACTGAAAATACATTAAAACTACAAGAAGAAATAAAACGCCACAACGAGCTATACTATCGGAAAAATAAACCAGAAATCACCGATGCAGAGTACGATGAACTGGTAAAAAAAGTAGATATTCAAACCGTTGGTACTGCGCCTGATAGAAGATTTTTAGAGGTGGAACATATTGTACCAATGCTCTCGTTGAACAAAGTTTACAGCCAAGAAGACATTGAAGAATTTATTGCTAAGTCCAGAGAACTCCTAAATACAGATGAGCTGGAGATAATGTGCGAGCTGAAAATTGATGGCTTAAGTTTCACTGCAATTTATGAAAATGGCTTACTCGTTAAAGCTGCAACGCGCGGTGATGGTAATTTAGGTGAAAACGTTACTGATAACATGAAAACCATTGAAGACTTTCCTAAAGCTTTACCTGGTATAAAAGGTAGATTAGAAGTAAGGGGCGAAGTCTATATAAGAAATGATGACTTTTTAAAATTAAATAAAGACAACGAATTTTCAAATCCACGCAACACAGCGTCAGGTTCACTACGACAATTGAACCCAGAAGTTACCGCTAGCAGACCACTGAAGTACTTTGCTTATTCTTTGATCGGCGGAACAGAAAGGACCCAATCTGAAGTATTGAATAAGCTGAAAAAGCTTGGATTCTGCGTAAATGAGCATCAGTGTTTAGCAAAAAACGTTGACGAAATCCTGGAGTTTTATAATAGAATATATGATAATCGCCATGAATTGGGTTATGATGTTGATGGAGTTGTCTTAAAGGTAAATAATTTAACATTACAAAGTCGTCTTGGGAATACCAACAAGGCTCCAAAATGGGCGATAGCACACAAGTTTCCAGCAGCTCATGCAAAAACTAAGATAGTTAAAATATTAATACAAGTAGGCAAAACGGGTAAATTGAATCCGGTTGCAAAAGTAATTCCAATAAATATAGGAGGGGTTCTCATTACAAGGGTAAATTTGCATAATAAGGATGAAATTGAACGTAAGGACATAAGAGAAGGAGACGTAGTGGTAGTAGAGCGGGCAGGAGACGTCATTCCAAAGATTGTGGCAGTAGACAAAAACGCTCGTTCTCGAAGAGCACCAAAGTTTGTTTTTCCCGATATTTGCTCGGAATGTGGCAGTATAGTTGATGACTGGGGAACTATAGCTATATGTTCTGGAGGAAATGATTGCCTAGCACAGCGAATAGGAAAGTTAAAACATTTTGTGGAAGTCCTTGACATTAAAGGTTTTGGCGGTAAACAAGTGGAGTTCTTTTATGACCTTGGTTTGATAAGGAAAATATCTGACATTTTTGCTCTCGAAGAAAAACTAAAAAATTTCAACTTAAGTCAGCTAGAGGGATGGGGTGAAAAATCTATATCTAATTTGCTGGATTCTATCAATAGCAGAAAAACTATAACTCTTGAAAAATTCATATCTTCTTTGGCAATCAGGTTTGTCGGACCGAGTGTAGCAAAAGTCCTAGCCAACCATTATAAGTCCTACGAGAAATGGATGGTTAAATTATCTTCTGATGACAAAGCTCTCTACCAACTAATGAGCATAATTGGGGTAGGAGAAAAAATAGCAGATTCCTTGGAGATGTTTTTCTCTGATGAGAATAATGTTGAAATGGTAGAAAATCTCGCCGCGCAGTTAACTATTCTTCCTGTAGCTGCTAATACTAGTAATTCCATTTTTAATGGCAAAACAGTAGTTTTTACTGGAAAACTTTCAAAAATGGAAAGAAATGAAGCGCAAGTAAAAGTAGAATCTTTAGGTGCCATAATAAGCTCAAGTGTGTCAAGTAAAACAGACTTTTTGGTTGTCGGCGAAAAACCTGGGTCAAAGTATCACAAAGCTTTAGAACTAGATGTTAAAATTTTAACTGAGGAGGAATTTTACAAATTAATTCTGAAAGAAAAAACGTAATCTCAACTCTATTCATCTGAGTTGTACAATTTCTTCAGGTGATAAACCAGATGTTCGCAAGATAATATCAATAGCAACACCTGCCTTAACTAGATCCTTTGCAACCCTGATTTTCTCTGCTTTTTTAACATTTTCTTTGTTAGTCTGCATACCTCCAGACAAAGGTCTAACTACCGCACCCACTATATCACGGGATTCCTGATCTTTGCATTCATCTATAAACCTCAATAGCTTGTTTTCTGTTTTACCATCTTCATTTTCATATTCTATTGGTCTAAGAAATAGAGCTTTAATGTTAATTGACAATGTCTTTGCTATCTTATATAATATTTCAATTGGAATGTCTGTGTATCCTTGTTCATAGTCGTGTATTTCCTTAAGTGTTGAACCGATTTTATTTGCTAGGTCTTCCTGAGTGTATTTCCGTATTAACCTCTGCTCTTTCATCCTTTTCCCTACTTTGTAGAGTATAGAACTAGTACAAATTTCTTTCTCTGTATCATCATATTCGTAAGTAGATAAGCGAGTCGCTTGGGAAATAATATCAACTGAAACTCCTTCTTTAACTAGGTTCTTTGCAATTTCTATTCTTGCTTCTTCTTGACTAATTTTTTCGCTAACATATACAAATCTCACTAATGGATAAAGCTTCTTGCGTAATTCTTGATCTTCAATTTCTATATGTATTCTCGTTAGGTAGAGTATTTCTTCATCCTCATCTTCGTACCAACTGTTTTCCCTTAGTACTGTTGGTCCTGGAAGTAGATCTATAACACTAACTGATAGTGCCTCTGCTATTATATGTGATCCTTTGACTGTAATAGGCTTACACCCTAGTTCAAAGCTATGTATTTCCTGATATGTTAAACCAATTTTGCTTGCTAATTTTGCCTGAGTATATCCTTGTATTATCCTACAACCTTCTATTTTTTTCCCCATCTCGTAGTTTATTGAGCTAATATGCTCTAGGTTATCGTAGATAAAGCCGCTTTTTCTTACAGAAGTAAACATATATACCCTCATTTATAGAAATAATATACGCTTTATTACAAGAAATACAGCATTTTTTTGTGAGTTTTAGATTGCAAAAATTACGCGATTTTATTAACAGATAAACCAGTTATTTGTAAGATAGCATCAACAGGAACTCCTTCTTTAACTAAATTCCTTGCAACTTCGATCTTCTTTGCTTCTCTAACCTTTTCATTACAAACACGTATGCCTTCAAACAAAGATTTGATCAGTATATCTCGTAACTCCTGACTCTCAATCTTTTTGTATTCTTCTATCAAATTTGATAACCCAACTTCGCTATTCTCATCTTCTGTTGATTCGGGAAGTAGATCTATGATACTAATTGATAATACCTTTGCTATTTCATCTAACATTTCAAGTGAAACGGCAGCTCGCCCTTGTTCATATTCGTATATTCTTTGATTTGTTATGCCGACTTTGTTCGCTAAATCTTCTTGGGTATACTCTCGTCTCAACCTCCACTCTTTTATCCTTTGCCCTACTTTGTATGGAATGTGAATCTTTTTCTCCTTATTACTATATTCATCAATAGATAAGTCAGTTGTTCGCGAGATAATATCAACAGAAACTCCTATCTTAACTAAACCCTTTGCCATTTCTATTTTTACCGCTTTTCCACTACTTTCTTCGCCAACACGGATGAGTTTGGTTAATAAATAAAATATCTTGCATGATTCTTGATTCTTAATCCCTTTATATTTTCTTACTAGATTTAATATCTCTTCTCCTTCAAAACTTGATACTCCAGAAACTAGATCTTTTACACTAACTGATAATGCTTCTGCTATGGCATATAATTTTTTGATTGGAATTCTACGTCCACCTTTTTCGTATTGTAGTATTAGCCAGTACTTGACACCGATTTTATTTGCTAGATCCTTCTGAGTGTACCCTCGCTTTAACCTATAATTTCTTACTTCTTGCCTAACTCTGTAGTTTATAGAATCAGAAGTCACTCTTTTTCACACGAACTTTAAAACAAATATATATCCTGTTCTAAGATTTTATTAAAGTTCTTCCTTAACTTTTAACTGCAAAAACTTCAAATCGGCCAAGAAAGAGGTAAGCGCTCGGAAGCTAATCTTAGAGCTTTTTTTATACTCTTTTATCCATCGCCCTAATCCACTAACCTAGCTTTCTTGCTGTCCCTGCTATTGGCATCTCCGATTTTTTAGCTAGTTCTACAGCTCTCACCTTAAATTCCTATTGTAAACTTTTTTCTACGTATACTTCTTATAAAAATTAAAAACTTCCTTCTCCACTCTTTTTAAGTAATCGTTGTAAGTGGAGAAGGAATTCAGTTGTTTAACGTTCCACAGAGGTTGCTTTACTACCCCCATGTACTCTATCCACCCACGACAATGTTTCATTCTTGCTAACTGCCTTTATTTCTTCTGTGACCCTCTTTTCACTCCATATGCCACACCGTGTGAAACCTCCTTCTCTTATTGCCTTTTCGATCGTCTTTCCTCCTAACAGACAATTTTCCATTATTTCTCCTCCTTCTTCTTGTAATTTCTCCCACGTTTCTTTGTCTTCTACTATTACTTGCACTTGACCGTAATTTTTTGCATCGTGGCACAATCTAATTTTTAGCTCTCCAGGGCTTGAATGAAGCGTCATTTGAAAATCGCTATTATCTGATACATCAATGTAATTTCTTGCACCTCCTTTCTCGCTTCTTACTTCAATTTCTCCATTGTCTATTTTTATGATGTAACCTCCAGATTCTATCCATCCTTTGTTTAGACCCAAATTGCTTGTACCTTCTATTACTTTCGCAGGCTCTACTCTACCGCCAGAAAATTTCATATAAAATGTATCGTTGTCTATTTCTACCTCTTCTACGCTTCCTCCTTGAACAGCATTTTCACCAGCTTCTTTCAGCTTTTGAAGTCGCTCATTATCTGCGGTTGAATATTTGGTTGCAGTTTGCTGTAAATTTCGCTCGCAAGTTTATCATTTAACAGATCGTAACTAAATGTTGCGCCTCTCAACATTAATGCACCCACAATCTTTTTCTGCTCATCTTTTGTAAATTGGTTCGAAAGTATTTTACACATCACGATATCAGCAAAACTACGCTGTCCATCATAATATGCATTCATCCTTACTCCTTTACCTATTGCTTGTTTTAAGGCTTCAACCACTTCATTTATGTTTTCTGCTTTTATTACTGCATTTTTAAACCGGTTCAACTTCTCATTTTCATCCCAACTTGGCTCTATTTTTTGCAGCGGTGAGATAAATGGATTTGATTTCCTTGAACGACCTTGTCTGCTATAATGATTATTAAGTCCTTCTTCCGAGTTGCTTGGTTTGTCACGACCATCTTGAGAAGAAGGCTTTTTACTTTCAAGGTTCTTAGCCTTCTTATTAGTCGTTTTACTTGAAAAGGCAGACAACAGGTTTTTCTTTCCAGCAATAGCATCTAATATCTCCGGTAATTTGCTAAGATCATCGCCTGCAGGGATAGACCGCTGGTTTTTCTTAAAGATGCCTACAATAGCTTTAGATATGCTATTATCCTTCGACAATACGTTAAGATCAATGTTTAATTCGTAAGTATTTCCCTCTTTATCATTAAAAGGTACAATTATTTTATTACTCATATTAGCCTCCGCTATTTAAAATACTTTCTAAGTGTACAACTAGCTTTATTACTTTATTATTAACTCAATATACACTTTTACATTAATTGTAAGCAATAATTAATGTATCTGCAAATACTTTCCGCACTCAAAAGATGACTTTTGAGACCAACCCTCATGCAAAAAGCTGCTCAGCCATGTTTACCTTCCCTGGTATAAGCAGCCTTTTACTTCAAATCTTCTTTTCCGAATTTGATGCTATAAAATTCCTTCTTTCTTAAAACTAAGATAGCTTTTACTTGTAATGATAATGTGGTCATATAACCTAATCTCTATAGTCTTACAGGCTTCAGCCAATTTTTTAGTTACAGCTAGATCCTCGTCAGATGGCTTTAAACTTCCGCATGGGTGGTTGTGCGACATTATCATTAACTTTGCTTTTTCTATTATTGCTTTTCTTGCCACTTCATGTATGCAAATAGGTACACTATCCATTTTACCAACATACACTGTTTCCCCTATTAAATGGAACTTTTGATCCAAATATATTATTATTGTACATTCCTTTTCTAAATGACCTATACATGCCTTTAAATATTCTACGAGCTTTTCCAAGTTACCACCTATTACTGGTCCTTTCTTTAACTCTTCTCTCGGTACCCTCTTTAAAGCTTCCTTAAGACATAAAATTGCTGTAACTGTAGAGTCGGTTACCCCTTCTATAGTTTTCAGGTCATCTATTTCCAGACTTGAAATCCTTCCTATTCCTTTAAAACGATCCATTAGCCTTTCAGCAATAATGCTAGCTTCGACCCCATCATGCGCTCCACTCAGAAACGTTTCTATTATTTCACGATCTAGTAAAGCATGTCCTTTGCTTACCAATGCTCTGAACTCTATTTCTTCTCTATGATCTTTACTTTTATTCTTGTTATTCATATAATATACCCTTCACTAATAATAAATTTTTTTTAAATGTTTACTGCTGTTTTTCTTAGCAGTATTGGCATAAAGCCATAGCTTTCGGGCGAAGTCAAATCAATTTTTCAATTTTTTTTGTTTATTTTTTATGGAAATATAAAAGATCTTATTTAAAGCTTATAGCCAGTCGTTTGTAAGATAATATCAACAGAAATTCCTTCTTTTACTAGATTCTTTGCAACTTCGATCTTCTTTGCTTTTCTAACCTTTTCCCTACAAACACGTATGCCTTCAAATAAAGATTCGATTAGTACATGGCGTAATTCCTGACTCTCAATCTTTTTGTATTCTTCTATCAAATTTGATAGCTCATTTTCTCCCCCATCTTCATTTTCTGTTGTTTCGGGAAGTAAATCTACGATACTAATTGATAACACCTTTGCTATTTCATCCAACATTTCAAGTGAAACAGCAGCGCGTCCTTGTTCATATTCGTATATTCTTTGATTTGTTATGCCCACTTTGTTTGCTAAATCTTCCTGAGTGTATCCTCGTCTCAACCTCCACTCTTTTATTCTTTGACCTACTTTGTACGGAATAGAAATCTTCTTCTCTTCATATTCACCAATAGATAAATTGGTTGTTCGAGAGATAACATCAACAGAAACTCCTTCTTTAACTAAACCCTTTGCTACTTCTATTTTCACCGCTTTTCCACTTCTTTCCTCACTAATACGGATGAATTTAGTTAATAAATAAAATATCTCGCGTAATTCTTGATCCTTAATCTCTTTATGTCTTCTTACCAGATTTAATATCTCTTCTCCCTCATTTTCAAAATACCTTTTTGATACTGTTGAAACTAGATCTCTAGCACTTGTCGATAATGCTTCTGCCAATGCATATAACTTCTTAATTGAAATTCTACGTGTTCCTTTTTCATATTGTAGTATGACCTGATATTTTGTACCAATTTTACTTGCCAAATCCTTTTGAGTATATTTCTTCGCTAGCCTACAACTCCTTACTTTCTGCCCTACTTTGTGGTCTAAAGAACCGTAGCCTCTGCCATCACTCCTCAAACCGTTTGCCCACTAATGTCTTCTATTTCCATTATTGCTCAATCTTGATAATAACTTCTCTCTTTCCCTTATTACTTGGTCGCTTTTGTCCCCAATTTCTCTCATTTCTCTTTCTCGTTCTTCTATACTATACTTCATAACCTCATCTGAATATTTGCTCTTCCCACTTGCAAGTTCTGATTTTAATCTTCTTACTTTATATTCCAATTCCATAAACCTTTCATGTTTTTTTAGCGTCTCTATCATCTGATTTATTTGTGAGCCTTCTTCTAAGCCTTCTGCTATTTTGACCAGCAATAACTCATCTATTTTATAATTTACTCCAGATTGAACTATAAATAGGTTTATCATTGCTAACAGGCTTTGCTATTAATACGTCAACATTATTACACACAAAACGTTTTAAACTTATATTTTTTTCTAGATAATTTTTCATATCCTGCGATAATTTTTCCTTTAATTCTTCATATGCTCCTGACAGTAACACCTCTAATTCCTTAAAAAATTCAAGCTCTGATGTAAGGACCATTAGCAAATGTTTTACTAACTCCCTATCATTTGATTTAATTGCCTGATAAATTGCTTTTTCTTTATCCTCTCGCAAATCATAGAGCTCCGATGAATCACTGAGGCTAAATAAATAGTTTGTAGCTCCTTCAGAAACATAGGCAATATTAATTTCTCTTAATGGATGGTCATCATTAAACTTTTCTAGATCAATAGTTTCTTCTATTGCAACAGCCACTTTACTCAACTTCTTTAGCTGGTCTATACCTTCCCTTGAATCCCTAGGTGTATTTTTAACTTCATTTAGCGCCTTGCTATAAAGATTTTGCTTTTCCTCGCTACTTAATAGTGCACAATGCTCCTTCAGTTGCTTGGGAGTTTTAGATAGAAATTTTGCTAGCATAAGCTACCTCCTCTCAAATAATTTTTCAATATCACTCAATTTCATTTCTATATAAGTTGGCCTTCCATAGTTAAATTGCCCGGAATATGGCGTTTCTTCCATTTGCCTTAGCAACTCATTCATTTCCTCTAACTTCATTTTCCTACCCGCTCTATGACAAGCGATAGTGGCCAACACTTTATCTTCTACTGGCAATGTACCTTCTTTTTCCGTTAATCTATCGACTATATTAATTAGCATCTCTTTCACATCTATTGCTCCCAAAATTGCAGGGATTTCTTTTACTATCACTCTATTTTCTGGTTTGATCTCAATATCAAAACCCATTTCAAAAAGCTCATCTTTATAAGTTTCAACCATCTCCATTCCGGCTTGATTTTTCACTTCAACTATTTCAGGAAGAAGAAGCTTTTGTCTTTTTATGCTTGATTTTTGCTTTAAGCACTCGTATATCAACCTCTCGTAGGCTGCATGTTGATCTACTATAATCAGCCTATCTCCAGCCTCAGCAATAATGTAAGTATTGTAGACCTGACAGCGTGCATATCCTAGAGGATGATCCTCTATTAAATCAATTTGTTCTCTTTCTAGAACCATAGTTCCCTTTTGGGGTGGAGATTCTCCATACTTAAAAGTTTCTGATAAGCTTTGCTTTCTTTCATCTGGTGCATTGAATTCTTTCATTAGACGATTTTCTAAAAGACTTGGTCTCTTCTCGTAAAACTCTTTTTGACTTTTTTTCTCTTCATTATTAACCTGTTCTTGGCTTTTACTATCATCAAAAGTTAGCTCCTCTTCAATACTTTGACCACTTGCTGCAAACCTCGTTGATAATGCTTTTATTATCCCTCTTCTCACTATTTCATATATTAGCCTCTTGTTCTGAAATCTTACTTCTGATTTATTCGGATGCACATTTACATCTACTTGATCGTATGGTATTTCTAAGTGCAGCACTGCAAAAGGATATCTACCACTTGGAATAAAATCTTGATACGCATATCGAATTGCACCTATAAGCAGATTGTCTTTTATTGGCCTTCCATTAACAAACGTATAGATCTGAGTTGCATTGCCGCGATTGATAGTTGGTTTACAGATGTGTCCCGTAAGTTTGATGCCTTCTTCTTCCTCTTTAACTTCCAGCGAATTGCTCTGAAATTCTTCTTCTGCTTCACATACTCTGTTAAACAATGAAGTTTGCTCAACATATTTTAAGAGCTTTTTATTACCGGAAGTGAGAGTAAACCCAATACTATAATTAATCATTGCTAAGTTATTCATGATATCAACAATGCTTTGTGTTTCTGCCCTTTCGGTTTTTAGAAATTTTAGTCTATTTGGGGTAGCGAAAAACAAATCTCGTACTTCAATATGTGTCCCTTGTGATAAAGAGTAGGGAATAAGCTCTCCTATTTTTTCTCCACCCTCATAACTTATAGACCATGCTTCACTTGCTCCGCTTGCTTTAGACGATAATTTTATCCTACTTACTGCTGCTATTGAAGGCAGAGCTTCTCCTCTAAAGCCAAGATGCTTGATTTCTATTAACTCACTATCGCTTAATTTTGAAGTGGCATGCCTCATAAATGCTAGTTCCAGATCGTTCTTTTCTATTCCATTTCCATCATCTGTCACAGTTATAAGGTTACGCCCACCACTTTCTATCTTGATCTCTATCTCTGAACTTCCAGCATCTATTGCATTTTCCACTAATTCCTTTACTACACTTGCTGGCCTCTCTATTACCTCTCCCGCTGCTATACGGTTTATGGTTTTTGTGTCTAAAAGAATTATTGCCATAGAATCTTTGATTGAAAGTAAAATATACCCTTCATGACTTACTTTGTCTAAGCTCTTTTTTTGGTGGTCTTGTAATTTCTGTGTTTTAGTTTCTTTTCTCGCAAGCCTATCTTGTAAAAAGCATCTAATCTATACTATGTTGCAAAGCAATGGAACCATACATCTAAGCTGATGTGGAGAACAAGCTACTGCCAATTTCCTCAGAGGATAAACCAGTTATTTGGAAAATAACATCTATAGAAATCCCTAGTATAAATAAATTATTTGCAACTTTGGTCGCCTCCGCTTTTTCAATCTTTTTTTTGTAAATCTGCTTTCTTTTGGATAAAAATTCTACTAATATCTCCAGTTCATCTCGTGGTTCTTGATTCTCAATTTTTTTAGACTCTCTCGCCCAAGTTAATGGCTCATTTTCTTCTTTACTACCTTTATCTTCGTAATAATCTTTTTCCGTTGGTTCATGCATCAGATCTTCAGCATACACTGACAATGCTCTTCCTATTTCCCATAGCATTTCACTTAAAATGGTCCTGTTCCCTCGTTCGTAGTCATATATTTGCGAACGGTCTATACCGAGCTTTTTTGCTAAATCTTCTTGAGTATACCCCCTTATTATCCTCCACTTTTTTATCTCTCGTCCTTCTTGTTGACGCTTAACCCATTTATTATCATATTTATCAACTGATAAGCCTGTTACTCGGTAGATAATATCAACAGAAAATCCTGCTTTAACCATATTTCTTGCCATTTTTATTCTTACTGCTTTTACATTACTTTTTCCCTCAGCTCGGATAAATTTAGTCAATGTGTCAATTGCCTTGCGTAATTCTCGAACCTTTGTTTTTGTGTGCTTTCCTGTAAAATTATACGTTCCTTGCGTCTTACCTTTATCTGTAATAGTTTAGACTTAATCTGACAGGCAAACAAAGTAAGGTAAAAATATGAACAAATTTTAAAGGAGTGTCAGATATGAGTACAACACAAGAAAAAATACTAAAACCAAAGTTGGGATTGCTAGAACTTGCAAAGCAATTAGGAAATGTATCACAGGCGTGTAAGGTAATGGGATATTCAAGGGATACATTTTACCGCTTCAAAGAACTGTATGAAACAGGAGGAGAAGAGGCTTTACACGAGATAAGCAAAAGCAAGCCATTATATGCAAATAGAGTATCGGAGGATATAGAAAAAGCAGTAATTGAAATAGCAATAGAATTTCCAGCGTATGGACAAGAAAGAGCAGCAAACGAACTGAAAAAGAGAGGAATTCTCATCTCTGCAAGTGGAATAAGATCAGTGTGGCAAAGAAACGATCTTGAGAATTTCAAAAAGAGGTTAAAGGCATTAGAAGCAAAAGTAGCTCAAGATGGCATTATCTTAACAGAAGAGCAGATAACAGCTCTAGAGAAGGCTAAGGAAGAAAAAGAGGCCCATGGAGAAATTGAAACAGAACATCCAGGATACTTGGGTAGCCAAGATAGCTATTATGTGGGTAATATCAAAGGTATTGGACGAATTTACCAACAAACCTTTGTTGATACCTACTCTAGAGTTGCTTTTGCTAAGCTTTATACAGAAAGGACTGCTATTACAGCTGCAGACCTTCTCAATGATAGGGGTGATACCGTTTTTTGATGAACAGAAAGTATCATTGCTACGCATTTTGACGGATCGTGGTACAGAGTACTGTGGCAGACCTGAAAATCACGCTTACCAGCTGTATTTGGGGGTAGAAAATATTGATCATTCTCGAACCAAAGCTCGTTCTCCACAAACTAATGGCATATGTGAAAGGTTCCACAGAACTATGCAAGATGAATGCTACAATATTATCTTCAGAAAGAAAATTTACACCTCTTTGGCAGAACTTCAGCTAGATGTAGACCATTGGGTGCATTCTTACAATAGATCTCGACCGCATTCAGGTAAATATTGCTATGGTAAGACACCTATGCAAACCTTTTTTGATAGTATGCATATTGCTTATCAGAAAAATATTGATAGCATTAAACAGGATGCTGATTTTGGTTTTGACTTTGTCAATTCTTCTGTCAGTTAATTCACGCCTGTCAGATTAAGTCTAAACTATTACACTTTATCAAAGTTTTTTCTTAATACCCTTCGTCTAGGAAATAGAGTTCCAACATTAACTGATAATGCATCCGCTAGTCTTTTTAAGTCTTCAGTTGGAATACCTTGTACCCCTTGTTCATATTTTAGCAACGTATAATAATATTTTATACCTGTTTTATCTGCTAGATCTTTCAGGGTATATCCTCGCTTTAACCTCCAGCTTCTTACTTTTTGTGCTATTTTGTATCTTGTAGCGTTAGTATGCTTTATACGGCTACTATTAATGTTACTAGCGGTCACTCTTTTTCACACGATTTCAAAATAAACACCTGTTCTAACTCTCAGATGCCTGTTGAAAACTAGTATATTAAATGCCTTATATGTTGGAAATATGTTTTTACAAGTTAAGGTAAGAATTGAAGAGAAGAGGAACCGTCAATCGCCTATGCTGTGACAAGCTAAAATGGTACAGGTAACTTATGTTGCTACGGTCTTTAATCTACGTAACTTGGAGTTTCTTCTCTTTTTTAGTGGTTTCTGGATCTCATGATTCCTATATTTCAGCTTTTTAGTTTCCTTTCTGGCAAGCTTATCTGCCTCCTCGTTATACGTATTACCATTGTGAGCTCTAACCCACTTCCAATTAACGTCATGCTGTAAAGCAACTTCATCTAGCTCTTTCCATAATTCCATGTTTTTTACTGGTTGCCGTCCTCCAACCATTTATCTTCCATTCATTCTGTTATACCTTGGTTATCTAAGTGAAGAAGGTCGCCCTTCCTCACTCGACTTCAAAACCGGACTTGATAGTTTCCCATCATCCGGCTTCTCTCTAATTTGGTGCTTGTCATGCACACTTCTTGTGCAAATCATCGTGACAATGTCCATGCAACAATAACAAGTTTTTAATCATGTTGTTTTCCCTATTTCGGTCCTTATGATGTATTTCTAAAATATCATCATTTCTAAACCAAAGTTGGCAATAATCACATTTACCTTGTTGTATCTTCAATAATTTTATTGCTCTTGGTGATTTATCTGGTACTTTGCTTAGACGATTACCCCAATAGACCCAATCACCATCGTATGGAGATTTAGTTCCTTTCACTTTGATATGCCGTTTAATAGCATGATCTCCATGTTTAACAAGATGTATTTTGTTACTCACCATGAAACGCCAATTGTCGTTACCATACTTTTTAAAGTATTTCTTCCTAATCCAGCATTTTCCTTTCTTTGGGTGTCTTACGATTGCCCATTTCCAGAGTTTTCTAAACATTAAACTGCCAATAAAATTAAAAGTTCTGCTTGAAACCACGGAAGAGTAGTATTGACTCCACCCCCTAATAATAGGAATTTAGTTCTTTAATTACTGCTTCTTGTGTCGTTCCACGCAATTTCCTAAGCTTTTGTTTGATAGTAAATGTATGCTGTTTTATAGATTCACGATTTGGTTTACTTGTAACCTTTTTTACTACTTCTTGTTGGATAGTGTCTTATTGAGAATCCAAGAAAATCAAATCCTGGTTTGTCTCCATTTAGAGTATAAGAAATCCTTGTTTTTGAAGGTTTTAGTTCCAATCCAATGGTTTTTAACCATTCTTCGATTAGTGTCTTTGCCTTAAGAAGGATTTCCTGACTCTCATGTATAACAACAAGGAGAGTAGACCGGCGGAACTTCCCCACCAGTCTCTCGCAGAACTGTACGGAAACCTCTCGGTTTAATACAGCTCCCATTATTTAGTCTTTTGATCCTAACCCAAGTGTCCAGTGATAGAAAATATTTGGAGACCTCTTTCTCACTTTTCCTAGAAATTGCTTTGCTAGTCTTCCATGATCTCGAAGTTTCTTATATTTGGTTCTGACCCATCTTATGAGGTATCTCTCTATATTTCTGAGAGATGTATACATCTCCGATTTATAAAACCTGCCATAGTACTGAAACCAGCCTCTGACTATTGGATCTATTTTCTTCGATATTTCCTCTAATGTGGTCCACGTGATCCGATGTATTCTCCATGACTTTATGGTTTTCTTGATCTTCTTCTTGGCTTTGTTGCTGATTGCAGGTAGAAAATGAAACATAACAGTCCCCCTTCTTATTCTTTGCTCCTCTAGCTCTAAAGGTATAGCCCAAGAAATCAAAGTTTTGTGTAGGAAACTCATCTCTCCTATCACCATCCTTACAGTACACTATCTGTGTCTTTTCAGGATGTAACCTCAATTTACACTTAGCCAATCTTTCTTCGATCATTACTTTTATAAATTCTGCCTGTCTCTTAGTTCTGCAGTGCACTATCGCATCATCCACATACCTCTCAAATGGTACTGTCGGGTAGTTCTTTTTCTTCCATATATCAAACACATGATGCATGAATATATTAGAGATGATTGGGCTAACTGAACCTCCTTGCGGAACTCCTTTATCCCTAACTACCTTACTGCCATCTGCTTGCTGAATGGGGGCTTTCATCCACCTCTCAACATACAGTATGACCCATTTGCAGTCTGTGTGTTTCTTGATAGCCTGCAGTGCTAAATCGTGGTCCAGATTGTCGAAAAATCCAGATATATCAAGATCTACTGTCCAATCATTTTTCCAACATCTCTTCCGTGCTGTATATACCGCATCCAATGCAGACTTATTTGGTCTATAACCATATGAATCCTCGTGAAATTTTGGCTCTACTATCGGTTCAAGATACATAGTAGCGGCTATTTGTGCTACCCTGTCGGACACTGAAGGAACACATAAAGTTCTTTGTCCTCCCGTATCTTTCGGTATTGCAACAGCTTTTACTGGCTCGGGAAAATAACTTCCGGATGACATCCGATTCCATAGTTTGTACAAATTATCTTTTAGATTTTCCTCAAACTTTGTTATCGAGACCTCATCTACACCTGCAGCACCTTTATTTTTCGATACTTGTTTATAAGCTCTCCAAATAAGTTGCTTCGGTATATCAAAAGACTTTGTTTTATTCATTAATTCCTCCCATTACGGTTGACAAAATAATTAAAACTAAATAACTCAGCTCCTTCGCTCCATTTCCATTACAGAAACTTCTTCACTACTATGAGCTGATCCGCCCCTGTTTTTCGCATCGGTACTCTCATCCTCAGAGATCGGCTCTTTGGACTTCTTCCTTATCATCGAAACGACAGGTTCCCGTAGTTCCATGCAATAGCCTAAAATAGATTCACGCCACTTTTATGCCGGACGCCACCCACCCAGTAAACAAGCTCCCGGTACCAGATTAACGACTACCCCCTGGTTTTGACGTCGTCTCTACGCTTTCGACACTTCATCAGTGGTTCACTTGCGTTCGCCTCTCTATTTCACACATGACACATAATTGTGCCTTTTCCATAACGCTCACTACCTTAGCTCTTTACCAAAGCAGCTTATGGCTGTTTGAAGCCTGCTCTTGCAAACCGGCTCCGAGGGGCCCTCCCTCATCTATTGCACAGCTTCAACACTTCCCGTGTTTCTACGGCGCACTGTCATCCCAGTGCCCAGACACTGGGATCCAGTTTTCCATATAATCTCATCGAAAATGTTGTAATCATTTTCTGTGCTAGTTTGCTTGTTCACAAGCAAACTTTTCTGGTTCCCAGTGTCAAGCACTGGGATGACATCATAGGGACACTGGGATCTAGGGAATGTTCAAAAAACTGTGTCAAATCAACTCATACATTTCATTACCAACTTCATGATGAAGTCCTGCAGTTGGATGGAAATAATCAAAAAAGAAATAATCCTTTAGTGTTTCTTCGCTACACCCAGGGTTATAGTGAACATCAAGTTCCCCTGTAAATATCAACTTTAAGAGTATTTTTATATTTTCTTTAAATCTCCCAATTTGGTCTGCAATGTTCGATGTGCATGCATCTTGACAATTTAAACCTTTGCTCTTGTATTCGCTAAACATACTTCTCATTTTAGAGTTAAGATCAAATGCTTTTATTTCAAGATTTGTACTTTTCTTCATATAATCTAAGCCTTTAGCCAGTTTTGCATTGAAACTCTCCGTGAGCTTTGTGGCTAGTTCCCTTGCTTCTTCATCTCTATTAAAAGCTGGTATTAAGCCAACTTCAGGTGCGTTTGCAACAACTACATGCTTAACACCATGTTCATTTAGAACCTTAAGTGCATTACATATTTCACTCACTGCTTGTTCCAACACTTCTTCCGCTTTAGTATCATCATAAGCAGTGGCAACCATAACATCATTTCCGCCGATTATGATGCAAAATAAATCTTCTTTACCTATATCTGGATGATGTTTAATTACCGCATCTAGCTGGTTAGCTAAACGAAATTTATTGAAGAAATAAGAAAAAATAGGGTCAAAAATTTCAGATGCTGTTGCATATGAAACTGCGTAATTCTGACCTTGCTGTTCGTGGCATCTCCCAAAAAATGAATAACTCCACCCAGGTTTAAATTCATCTAAATCTAAATATTTTGCTATATATTCAACAGCAGTAGGGCCATTGCTAAAAGATCTTCCTTGATAAAAAGGATCATCAAATTTTACGCTTTTTGCAAAGGATAAGTTATTTAAAATTCCAATGATTGCGCCATTATCGGATAAACTATCACCCAGAACATAAAAATTTCTATACTTTGAATTAGAATTGTCATTTTTATTTGTCATAATATTTACCGTAGATTAGCATGTTGTTTCATTAGATTCATAAAAAAAAATAGCGGTGCAACTTTTTTACAACCCCCATTTTAAACTTTATTGTGCATTTCCTTCATATCATACCTTTTTGAAAAAACGTTTTATTTTAAAAACGCTCTGACTTTTTCTCCACTTTTTCCGGGCAAAATCAGCTTCTTCTTAACTTGACACGTATACTTAAAAGAACCCTCTAAGTTTTCTAGCGCGGCTTGGATGTTTCAACTTGCGCAGTGCTTTTGCCTCTATTTGCCTAATTCTCTCACGTGTTACATTAAAAATTTTTCTCTTCTAAGGTATGCTCCTTCCCATCTTTACCAAGGCAAAACGCATTCTCAGAATTCTTTCTTCCTTTGGTGTTAAAGTTGCAAGAACATTGGTTGTAATGCCACGCAAGTCAGCAAGTATTGCAGCATCCTCTGGTCTGGAGACTCGCTTATCTTCTATACAATCACCGAAGGTACTACTATCATCCTTTCCTGTTGGAGCTTCAAGACTTACTGGGTCCCTTGCTATTTTCATAACTTTGCGTATTCTTTCCAGTGGCATTGTCAGTTCTACACTCAATTCCTCTAACGTCGGCTCTCTTCCCATCTCATGAGTCATTTTTCTTAATGCTCTGTTGATTTTACTGATAATTTCCACCATATGAACTGGTATTCTAACTACTTTAGACTGCTCAGGTATTGCCCTAGTGATTGATTGTCTTACCCACCAAGTGCCATAAGTTGAAAATTTATATCCACGTTTGTAATCAAACTTATCCACGGCCTTCATAAGACCAATATTGCCTTCTTGTATCAAATCAAGCAGATCAAGGCCTCTTTTTGAATACTTCTTAGCAATGGAAACTACTAGCCTTAAGTTAGCCTTAATCATCTCTTGCTTTGCTTCAGAGACTTCTCGTTCGTGTTTTTGTATTCTCTTGATTAGCTCCTTAAATTCTTGTACGTTATCTTCCTGTATATGCTGCTTAATACCGTTCAAGGTACTAGCTATATGTTCAGAGTTATCGTCTATAAACCTTAAAAATTTGTTTTTTAATTCACCTGTAAAAGAGGACTGATTTTCATTGATCTTTAAAAGACTTATCTTTTTCAATTCGTGCTTTAAAAGCACGTCATCATAAACTTTATAGAAACTTTCTCTATCGATATCGTATTTTCTAGCCTCAGCAATAAGATTAGCCTCTTCAAGCGTGATGGATCTATTTATCTTATAAAGTTCTTGTGTAATTCTGGCAACAGCAGCATCACTTAACTTAATTTGTAATGCTATAGACCATATTTGACTATATAAATTCTCTAGTTCATCAGAGGAATCTTTAGAATTTTTTCTTAATACCAATGCTTCATTTGTTAAAGTAATTATCTCATCCAATGCAACTATGACCTTTGGCAATAAGTCACTTTCCATTTCAAGAATAGAAACATTTAAATTCGCTGAATTTATATCTTCATTATCACCGTCTTTCTCATCATCACTTTTTTTACTATCTTTCTCATCATCACTACAGTACTCAGCATCTTCAGAAACATCCTCAGAATCCTCAACATCTTCAGCACTTTCTTCACTCTCTTCTTTGGGTACCACATTAAAGTCAGAGTTATAAATTGCATCCAGATCTATAATTTCTCTCAGTAAGAGACCTCCACTACTTAAATCATCACGCCATACTTTTATCACCTTTAATGTTACTGATGTTTCAATTATTGCACGTAACATGTTATGCTTTTCAGATTCAATTTTTTTTGCTATCTCGATTTCATCTGCCCTTGATAAAAGCTTTACAGAGCTCATGTCTTGTAAATAAATCCTCACTGGATCATCATTTTGTACTAAAGTTGCAGTAACATTTGGCGATGTGTCATCATCATCAAGTTTACTATCATCACTGTTGGAAGGAATGTCTTCTTCATCTTCGCTACTTTCAAGCACATTAATTCCGGAATCCTGCAATAAAGATATAGCATCATCTATAAAATCAGACGAAAAATTTTCATCTGATAATTTATCATTTATATCATCAAAGGTGACAAAACCACCTTTTTTTATACTTTTAGTTACAAGATCTCTGATAATTTTTTTCTTATCTTCTGCATCATTAATAGTTGACATCATTACCTTTATAGTTTATAATTTTATTTCTTATTAACAAATAAACTTACAACGAGCAAGTCTATAATTTTACTTTTAACTTGTGGCTATTTGTTACTTCATATAGTTTAAGATACTGTTAATTTATGTACACTTGTCTTGATCAATTGTTCCATACTTTTCTTCCATTTTTACTGCTATGGACAATCCAACTGAAAATGTTGCAATTCCAACCACTATAGCAGTAAGCATTAAAACATGAGGTATAGGATTGCTATATGAATAAAAATTTGAAACCAATATAGGAGGCAAAGAACTTTTTATATATCCTAGAGATATGTAAAACAACAAAACAGATGCTTGGAAGACGCTTACCCCTATCATTTTCTTGATTAAATTTTTATCGTTTACAATAATATATAAACCTAGCACCATTAATACGATAATAATCGTATAATTATATAAAGTCATTGTTTTTTCCTACGAGCAAAATTCATATATATAATTAACATAGAGGAGCAGACAGTAAATGCTACACCTAATTCCACCAAAAAAATACCCAATTTTTGACCGGTTCTATTATTGGCTGACAAGATATTATAAGATAAAAAATTTTGGCCAAGTAAAGTTGTTGCAACGCCCGTTCCTCCATAAATTAAAATACCTAACACGTTAGTCAATCTAATCACAGAATAAGGTATTGCTTTTAGAGTTGTAGATACACCAAATAGCATTGAATATAATATTATCCCGGAGGCAATAATTATTCCTGCTTGAAAACCTCCACCCGGAGTGTAATCACCGTGAAATTGTATGTATAAACCAAATAAGATGATAAAAGGTATCATCAAAAATGTTACTGCATTTAATATCGGATCTTTAATCATTTTCTTTTTCTTCTTTTAATATCAACGTTATACAAAGCGCAGCAGTAAAAACTACTATAGTTTCTCCAAACGTGTCATAACCACGAAAGCTTGCCAAAACAGCTGTCACTATATTAGGAATACCGGTAGCTTTTTCGGTATTTTCCACATAATAAGGAGCAACATGCAAGTGGATCGGAGCATTGTGGCTGCCAAAATCTGGCAATTGAATCATAAAATATGACAAACATACAGCCAGAAATAACATAAAAAAAAGCGTTATAGGGTTATGAGATAGATTTACTTTATGATTCTTTATCAAGGAGAGTGCTGCAAACGTAAAAATCGTACTGAGCCCCGCACCAACAGAAGCTTCAGTAATTGCAACATCAGGTGCATTCATAATTAAGTATATAAGCGCAATAAGTGAACTAAATACACACATTAGAACAGCACTTACGACTAAATGTCGCGAGAAGACTATAAAAACCGTAATTGTTAGTAACAACAAAAGTAGTACTACATTTAATATTTCTAACACCTTAACCTTCTTTAATAGTTTTTTTCTTAACTTTATAATAAGTGCGCGCTAAAATATAGCCATTAGTTGAGCTAGCTACCCATATTATAAGAATTAATAATATTATTTTAACAGTATTGATTGAAAATCCATTCTGTAAAGCAAAACCAATTAACAATAGCGTTGCACCGCTAGAATCTGTAATACCTGCTGCATGTAACCTAGTATAGAAATCAGGAAATCTAATTACTCCCACACTTGAAATGATTACTGAACAAATGCCTAAAAATATAAGAACGGATCCTATCATAAATTATTAAAACAACATTAATCTCATTAGTGCTATAGTTGATATAAAGCTAACGCTAGCATACAACAATGCTATATCAATTAAAAAAAAATTATTCAGAATGATTGATATTGCTGTTATGAGTACAACTACTTGCATTGAGAAATTATTGAACGCTAAAACCTTATTGTACACATCACTTGACTTAGACACTATGCGGCACAACATTATACTCATACAGAACAACAGTGTATAGATAGCAATGTGAAGCATTTAAAGACTATGTAACTTCAGTAGATTTCTAAACGGATACTTCTTCATCGCCATCTTGATCATTTATTTCATCATCTATTTCACCATCCACTTCATAATCTTGGCTTTCTTGACTTGCATCAAGATCTGTGTTAAATTGACCATCAGAAAAATTTAATAAATTCGCTAGCTTACTTGTATTACTGCTGTAAACATTATTCATTCATATTTCCTTTCATGTACTCCTTGCATCTACCTACCAAAAGGTTAAATAGCTCATGAGTATCCACCTGTTTTTCTGCTATTTCATATAAGGAAACTATGGTGTTTTTATGGTCTTTAAACTGAACTGTTTGAACTGGATTACTTGCTCCTGTATTTAAATCATGTGTTCTTTGACTTGCCAATAGAACCAATTTGAAACGGTTGCTTACCTGTTCTGTACATTTTTCTACAATAGACTCAGCCATAAAATACTACCTTAATAAGTTTTATACTATATCACAAAAAACAAGTTGTCAACTTTGTATCTATTGCGATTCAACTTCATGTTTCACTTTTTCTGCCTCAGATTTTATTTCTTGGCTTTCTGTCATCGTGATTGTTATTTCATGATCAAGTTTTTTTAGAAATCCTAACAATCGCTCTAAAGAAAAACCATCTATTTTACCATTTTTAATTTGTGATACCTTTGGCTGATCAATACCAAGTTTCTCAGCTGCAAAAGCCTGAGTCCAAGCATTTTTTTCTATAATTTTATTTATTATATAAAGCAACTTTGTTTTTACTCCTGCACTGTCTAAGTTATTTAACGATATTATTTCCATAATTCTTACACTCACATATCAATTAACTTTATTAAACATTATAACATAATATTTAATATACCAAGATATTAATATCATATAACTTGTCAATAATTATATGATATCAAATTTAAAACTTTAAGTTGATTGTATATTAATATTTCAATCAAATTCTAGTAATTTTAAATTACCATTTTACCATCAGCCTATCTGAAAAAATCATTTACAGAAAGAACAAGCTAAAATTACAAAGCTTGAAATACAAAAATAATTATTTTATAAATTTATCTTACATAAGAAGTTTATATCTCTATATCTTAACATAGATATTTATTTAAATTTTTAAAATTTCTATTTTAACGAGAATTCTATATATTATATTTATAATATAACTTAAATATTTGTTGCTTTTTAGCTGGAACACTATTTAGTTAGTAAGTAAAATTGTGTTGAATATGACAAAAATAAAAAAAGATGTTGCTGTTATTATGGGAAGTGAGTCAGATTACACCACTATGGTCCATACCGTCGATATGCTAAAAGCATTAGAAGTTTCATATGACATATTCATAATATCTGCACATAGAACACCAGAAAGGCTCTTCAATTTTGCTAAATCTGCACAAGAAGAAGGTTTTAAGGTTATTATAGCTGGTGCAGGAGGTGCAGCTCATTTACCTGGTATGGTTGCGTCACTAACTTGTTTACCAGTTATCGGCGTTCCTGTGCATAGTAAACAATTAAATGGGCTGGACAGTCTACTCTCTATAGTTCAAATGCCAAAGGGTGTTCCAGTTGCAACCATGTCTATAGGAGAAAATGGAGCATATAATGCTGCCATTACTGCCGTATCTATATTGTCAATTTCCAACAGTGAAATTGCAGGTAGGTTAAAAAAGTGGAGAGAGAAACAGACCAAAGAAGTAAAAGAAAAACCAGTTTCATAATAAATCTATGGCAATAATTCTTTTAGACACAAAAACCATAAACCGTATAGCAGCGGGGGAGGTGATAGAAAGGCCAGCAAGTGTAGTAAAGGAATTAGTGGAAAATGCAATAGATGCTGGAAGTTTAGAAATAGAGATTAAAATAGAAAGTGGTGGGCGTAACCTTATTGTTGTGACAGATGATGGTAACGGAGTAGAAAAAAACGATTTAGAACTTGCGTTTATGCGCCATGCTACTTCAAAATTGAGCGATAGTGAGTTGATAGAAATCAAGCATCTTGGCTTTAGAGGAGAAGCTCTGCCTTCAATAGCAGCAGTAAGTAGGATAAAATTATCGTCTAAAGCAAGAGGAGCAAGTGAAGCATGGTCTATAAGTTATGAGGGTGGAGAAAAGATGGGGGAGCTAACTCCTTACTCTTTATCACAAGGGACACATATTGAAGTACGAGATTTGTTTTTCGCTACCCCAAATAGACTAAAATTTCTAAAAACCGAAAGAGCAGAAACTCAAAGCATTGTTGATATTGTAAACAACCTAGCAATGATTAACTATCATATAGGGTTTACTCTCACTTCAGGTAATAAAAAGCTCTTAAAATACGCTAAGCAGACTTCGTTATTTCATAGATTGTGTGAAGTAGAAGAAGAATTTCAGGGCAGTTCTCTGGAGATTAATGAAGAAGAAGACGGCATTAAACTTACGGGACACATCTGTAAACCGACCGTCAATCGTGGTAAGTCAACTCAGATCTATACGTTTGTTAATGGAAGGCCAATCAAAGATAATCTACTTATTGGCGCAGTTAGGTATGCATATCATGATTTTATTCCAAGCGATAGGTATCCTTTCGCAGCGTTACATTTAGAGATACCTTATGATCAAGTAGATGTAAATGTGCATCCAAATAAGTCAGAAGTAAGGTTTCAGAATAAGAAGCTTATATATGAGATAGTGACAAGAGGATTAATCAAAGCGTTGTCAAGAAGGATAGGCACCTTTGATGTCATTCCAGCTAGTGACCAGAAAACTACTAATACAATAGAGGGTTTTTTGAAAGGTTCATTATCAGATTCTTTTGATAAATCTGATGTTCAAAATGAATTTTATGAAAGAAGGCCAAGTCCTTTTGAAAATCAACTAATAAAAGAATTTGCTTCTCCAAATGAAAAAGCAAAAGGCTTATCAGAACAGTCAAAATCGTTTGATTATACCGGCATACAGAAATCCCCATCACAAGCGGAAATTATGGTTCTA
>BMAW01120966.1:375718-402060 GCA_019974015.1 Nephila pilipes | reverse complement strand
ATCTAAGATTCTTCAATTAACTTTAGGATAAATATCTATTACTTCAATGAAGATGACTTAGGGAATTTAGCAGTATTATTTGTTATTAGCAAAAGACTAACTGCCGTATTATTTTGTGTGTGTCTAATATGGTTATACAAAATGAAATATTATCTTTGATATTTTCTGTATTCGATGTTTGATATATCAAGAATGAATAGCATACTGAGGAAAACTGATTGTATAAGATATTAAATTACGCATTATTGATTATTATTGATTGTATAAGATATAAAATATTTCTTATATTTTCAGGTTCCTAGATATATTATTAGTAATTCACAGAATATAAAAATATTATGCAATATCTAAACTATTGTAAATTTATTCTCTTGAAAAAAAGATCTATGTTTTCTATTTTAATTTATATAGTTATTCTGAGCTTTTCATATTTCTTAAAAAAATTAATAATTAATCCAGGACAATAGAAACTAAATATTTTGTCTGTTTCAGTAACGCAAAGAAAGGGAATAGAATACATAGAATTCAGGTGTTCTCGAAAATCCTATTTGTATGGCTTTTAAAATATTTACCGTAACAGCACCCTTTATTTATTATTTCCCCGAATTATTAATGCTTTTAAGGAAAATCAAGAGCTTGCGAAGAACTTTCCTAATTCAGCAGATATATTTTATATATTTTCTTACGGGAAACAAATGTATATGAAGTAATTGAATAAAAGTTAAATTTTATCGAGTCAAACAATTAATTAGTTATGAATATTTAATTTTGTTTCTCTACGTATTCTTAAAATCTACTTTGTACTCGTCTAGCTTCTTATTTTGTATCTGTATGTTAATCTAGGCCGTCAGAGACTTGCTTTCTTTTGGTAGGTATGGCCTTCGTGACCCCAAGTCCTCGTAGTGATCTTTTTTCACCCCTTAAGATTTACTGTGTTTGGTAAACTCGAGTGAAGTGCCCCCGAGTATCCCTAGTGATCCTTCTCTATTTTCGACCCTCATTCTTGTCAACATTTTTATAAATTTTCCCATTTTTTCTAACGTCTACATCACAGCTTTACCTTATTTGGCGCAGCATAGCCACATCTGGCTCTTGCGTCTTTAAAATACCGTCAACCCCCATTCTCTCATCTATAATCCAGATAATAATGTATTCCTATCGAAAAAAATTGGCAATATTTCAATAAAGTTTCATAACCCCCTCTCAGTGAAAGTTGGATAATCCTCGAAATAAGTAACAATTTCTAAGGCTAAAGCATTTCTTTTCATACATTGATATAATTTCTTTTTTTATATAGAGTTTGAAGTAATTTGAAATCTTTGTGATAAATATAATTTTTAGTGGACTTATTTAGATTTTTTTGTTTTCCAATTTACTGACTTCTTTGTATGAACCATGATGTTTACTAGAATACAATCAAAATATATTGATAAAAGAATTCAATCCATAACTTATTTCAGTTTATGCGTTAAAGTTTGCTTTGGGGTTTAAAAAACTTTTTTCGATGCCAGAAGCCATAAAAATTGTTATTTTATTGATAAAGAAAAATGAAAGTAGTTTGTAAGGAAGCGAATAAAAATTTATAGAGCGACAAATTATAGTAATAACGACGAGAGACATCAAATAATGTCATTTTCCTTTTATTGATTTTGAATAAGATATTAGACCTTGAACAACATATAAACAGTATATCAAATATCTTTATGAAGACCCTACATAGAAAACTGTGTCTTAAAAATGTTAAGAATGATTTTCAATATTTTTTTGAAAGCCTTTTTCAACTCATCCGTTAATATTTTCTCATTTTCAGGTTTTCAAAGTATATGTTTACGAAAATAGAGTTACACTTTGAACA
Source organism: Nephila pilipes (assembly GCA_019974015.1). NCBI lineage: Eukaryota > Metazoa > Arthropoda > Arachnida > Araneae > Nephilidae > Nephila > Nephila pilipes. Next base: position 400,205 of record BMAW01120966.1, on the reverse strand, counting down.
AAAGAGCATGTATTTCAGTTCTTTACAACAGATCACATACAAATTTCTGAATTTGAAAACAAAAAGTATTTGAAAATAAAAGATTGAAAATATTTAATTAGAACCATAACAACATAGCTGTAATTTGTTTTTTTTAACCATTAATTATTTATTTGTTCATTAATGCATTTTGAAAATTTTAAGTTTATTTTTTCATTTCTTTCATTTCCTTTATTTGCAATTAATTAATTAACTTTTATTTATTTATTAATTTATAACTTTCTTTGTTTATATATTTAATTATTTTTATTTTCGAATTCCTCCATTTCTTTTTATTGTTTTGCTAATATTATTTATCTTTTAAAGTTTATGCGCATTATAGCCCGCATTAGTTACATAAAGCCCTCATTAGATGTGTTAGTCAACTAAGACAACGTTAGATGTTGCTACGTATACCATTTAGATGGAATTCTAAACTCGTAATTCTTTCTTACTTAAAGAAACCCGTTTCTTATACACCCCTAGTAGAGAGGAGATATTACAGTGGAAAAAGTAAAATGCAATTGAATGTTGTTAATTTTAATGTTCTTTGTATTTTGTCTTTATGCTGCCTTATGTTTGTCCTAATGTATTGGATAAATATAGGATTTTGATTTAAAAAGTTAACTAAGATTTCCTCAAGCCAGTCAATTTAATTATGCTTTGAAGCATATGAAAAATGTCATAGCATTAATTTAATATTCCTCACATATTGCTGTAACTCTCTGCAGTTGGAGGTTCCTAAAAAGGCTAATATTCAGTTAAAATTAGTAAAATGTCTGTTTTCAATTGAATTTGAGAAAATTGTATTTAAACGTGATTAATTTAAGCATAGAATATGTGTATATAATTTTTTAAATTTTTTTAATGAGAAATATATGAAAACGTATAAATGAAAAAACGAGGTCAAATATAATAGAAATAAAGAAGCATTAAATGAAGTTGTAAATTTTTGTAGAAAATGTTCTATTTTTGTCGCAAAAACACTTTAAAATTACTTAATTTCTTTCAAGAAAATTTTATATGATCATAATTTATCTTTTTATCAATCTTCTTTTTTTTACGAAATAGTTGCGCGAGGTTACAAAGTACCTATTTTTCATCATAATATTTAGAATAATTTTGAATTTCAGGATTCTTTATCTTAGTTTATAAATGAACTGGAAATGTGCTCTTTATAAAATTATTTTAGTTTTAGAAGTTGTTTATTATGTTTTAAATAATGCAACATGCCATGTTGGTTTTATTTTGTAGATTAATAAATACGAAAAGAAGATATTTGAATAAATAATACTGGAGTACATTCGTCAGAAGAAAGTACACTACTACCATTAAAATTGCTACATTAGTTAAAAATGTATATAACAAAATGATATTTATTGGACAAATATATTATATTAAAATTGACAAGTGATTAAAGTTTGAAGAAATTTCAAAGCAATAATCCTGAGAAATCAGTACTCCGTATGGTAGCAATTATATCTATTAGACGGAAAATTCATTGAATCAAACAAAAATTGGATGGCATGTACAGGTACAGCAGCACATGTAGCTTCAACACTATGCCACAATTCATCGACTGTAGTGACTGGCGTATGGTGACGAGCCAGTCTCTCGGCATCCATTGACCAGATGTTTTCTATTGGTGAAAGATCAGGAGAATGTGCTGGTCAGGGCAGCAGCCGAACATTTTCTGTATCAAGGAAGGTCCGATCAATACCGTCAACATGCAGTCATGCATTATCCTGCTTAAACGTAGGGCAGGGTTCGACGAAAGACTAGAGCCACAGTCCTTAACACGACAGAAATTTAGTCAATGCTGCTGCAAACGTCATCGAACTGTTCGTGCAGACACTTGTTATCTTGCAAACGAACACTTTTTTTTTATTTAGGGCTCTTGACGTGGCTGTACGATCCTTTTAGGCCATACGGGTAACATATTTGTCTTCTCGGATTAATGGTAGCGAATCGTTGAGATTCAGCACTGCGTTACGTATGACCCTCCTGAAATCATCGATTTCATATTCTGCATACAGTCATGGGATTTCGACAGACACGCAGCAATATTGAGATACGATAAACCGCAATGCCGGTAGGTTAAAATTTGACCTCTGTCAAAGTCAGAAAAGTGCCGGTAAGCCTTTTTTTCTTCTTTCACGTGGCATCGCAACAATTTTTCATCTGACAACAACGCTCAAATATAATTTGTGTATGAGAAAGCTGCTGTACTATTTCATCTTTCTTCATGCTGTACACATTGTAGTTGTCGTTATCGGAGTCCACTTAGCATTAATACATTGAAAATCTAATAATTTGCATATAACATCTTCCGGTCCTTTAAATTTCATGTGTGTAGCGTATATCCTGTTTTGTGCGGAAATTTTAATGTCCAGTAGTATAAAAAGCAGTGATGAAAATAAATGAAAAGATAAAAGGGAATTCCTAAAAAGGAAAATAATCAGAAGTATTCAATTTAAGCATTAGTACTGCATTAAGTTCTTTTTTTCTCTTCGAATACACTCTGAAAGAAGAACCGGAGAGGATATACTCATGTAATAATTATCATGTTTAAATGAGTAATTCAACATAGTAGAAGGATATGGAAATGTCTAATATCGAACATTATAGACTATTATATAAAGCTATTCAACAAATTATAATGGTATTTTAATGCATGGATTATCTGATAACCTTTGCATATTTGGACATCAAATTTAGAAGAACGTTTTATATTGGTAAACAAGGAAGTTTAAACCAATGTCTTCATGTTTTAGGTATCATCCTCAGCATATTGATTTGACCCAAAATTAAGATAGTTGTTAACAATATTCAATAATAGCTAATGAAATGCTAGTTAAATTAATCATCAAATAATCGTCTTTGGATGATTTAATAACCTTATTTCTATACAGTAACAGTCCTTGTAATTCATTTAATTTTCTTTTCTTATTTCAGTACGCTACTCTTACGCGAGGTTATTCAAATTTGAACATATATTTAATATCTTTTAACAGTAAGTGCTTAGTATTTCATGTGATCGTATTTGTAAGACACGTAATTTAATTAAATTGCATTTTAATGGGATATTATACTTTACACTTCTGTTTAAATTTTGTTCATATACTTGCTCTAATTTTATTGGTTTTAATCTTCGATATATAAATCAGGCAATTTTTTTTATTATCGTTATAAGTGGTGCATTGTTTTGCTCAACAAGTAATTTTTGATTCAATTGGGATTTATTGTAAAAATCCAAAATTCCAATATTTTTCTTTTTTTTTTTTCCAAATATCTCCGAGGCATCAATGCTAACTATCACAATTTATTGAGCAGGCAGAACATACCTTAATCTTAGTTTTTTTCAATTTTTGGTGAAATATCTTCTAAATTTTTCCTTCGTGTAATTTTAAAAATAATTACAATATTATATGAATTAGATGTTTAAAATACAGTTATTTATTTATATTGAAGATTAAATATTTACAATTCATGAAATTAAAAGTTTTAGAAATAGATGTTGTAAGCCATAGAAATTCATAATTTTTATTCTTTCGAGTTATTTTCACTACGAAATTAATTTTTAAAATCTGATCTGTTGGAATTCACATTAATTGTTAATTCCACATCTGTTGGAATTCACATTTCTTGCGACCAGATTTCTTCGGTTATCTTAGGGAAGTGAATTTATATTTGAAAACCAATTTCTTTAGAATTAGTTATTGCTTCTTAGAGTTTACCTCAAAGTTATTTTGTATTTGATATCCCTCACATTTTATGAAAATATTCAATTAGGCATGATGAATATTTTGACACAATTAACAATGTTAATATGCAAATTATATCCAGGGAGTGAAATTAGGTATAATTCAAAAAATGTTTTAATTTATTTCAATTTCTAGGATCAATACTTCATTAACAAGGTTATTTTAAAATAAATATAGTGTTGAAATCTTAGAAAAAAGATTTTGAGGGGACAAAAGTCTATCGGGCCATATGTTTGTGTGTCGAAATTAGATTTCAATTTCATTTTTTGTACAAATAAACTTTGATTAGTATAAATGATAACATTTTTAAAATTTTTGTTGATTTCTACACAATTTTTCAGGATAAATTCCGAAATAAACTTTCCTTTAAGTTTTTGATAGCCTTTGTGTAGTACTATTTAAAGACTAACAAGGTAATATTTGTTTAAAAATACTTGAAATATCCGAACGCTGAATTTAAAAAGAGAAATTCTCCAGTACAACTATCCAACAACATCAAAAGCAATTAATTTAAACGGATATTTTGTCCGTCTCATATAAATCATTCTATTTCTTGCTTGGAATACTTTACTTTTTATAAGCGTAATCTTTATTGTATTATATTTCACCTATAACAAAGATAGATTGTTTTCTGTCTTGGATAAAAATAAATGTCAGGATGACTTTTATAGTTAAATAAATCACGTCTAGGAATGTAACATTAAACGCTAAATTGATTTTTCTCAATATGAGAAAATTCGATAGAATCTTGATTCTACTTAAGCAGTATCGTAAAGTTGCTATAATTTTACACCAAGAGATTGAATAAATAATTTACAATACAATTTTTACATATGTTAATATATTTCTGGATAAAAATTCTATATATTTTCATTGATCTTGTTATAAATACATAATTTGTATATTTTAATTTTAAAAAAGTGGTGACATGGACTTAAATACAATTTTTAGTACTTTTACATCTCAATTCAAATTGTAAATGTTGAACATCTAAGAAAAGTGTCTCAAAAGCAAAATAATTTATTTTACAATTACCCTCCTAATTGGACATCTTTAGCGTATGGAACATGAGAAATATTCATTCTACTTCCTTAATATAATTTAATTAATAAAATGTTACCCAATCAAATGTAAATAAATTAACCGTTATGTGCAGACTGTCCTTTCAGCTATAATTATATTCATTGTCTCGATTTACTTGTATTAATACTGGTTATATTATTAAACTTATCATCTGATTCAGTTATCATGTATCAAAACTGGAAATTAGTACAGACATTTTGAAACAAGTGATATATACTTAAAAATTTACACACAATTAAAACTGAAAATATTTTCTTCCACGACTTAAATTTTTTAAATGTTTACACATAACGTTAAGCATATCTCACTACTGAACAATTTGAAATTACTTGCTTCTTAAAAAATTTCTTATTGATGAATAATGATTTGCTTAATACATTTTTACGAAGCAACTGCTTCGTATAGAACGATATTTTTGTGACTACAATGAATGTTTCATGTTTTGCTGCTTTATCTCATAAAAGAGGATATTGATATTGATTATAGTAACTGGGGTTTAAAAATATTAAATTTTCTATAATGTATGTTTGCATTTTGTATAATGCATGTTTGCATTTTGTATAATGTTTGTTTGTATAATATTATTGTTTTGTATAATGTTTGTTTGTATAATATATGTTTGTATTTTGTATAATGTTATTGTTTTGTAAAATGTTTGTTTGTATAATGTATGTTTTGTATAATGTATAATGCAATATGAGTACGTTTTTAATAATGAAACGACTCAGAGAGCATTACAAACGGGAGAAATAATTATGTCAGGTAATTAGTATTTTGTACTTCTAATTTTATAATTGCTTGTTACTTGATCTATGTGGAGTGTCTACAACATATTTGTTAAGCAGTTCAATTACTAAAATATTTCGTTTCTTTTATTAACAAAGAATTCCCTTTCAATAAGAATTTTTAAGAAATAGTTTTCACGACTATCACTCCTTGCATAATACAGAAAACTTTTCAATAGTTTTGAAGTGAATGTAACAAATGTTATCCATATGTTGTAATTTTGTGTAAGCTTAAAACAATTTAATTTAATAGTATTGTCTTAATTTGAAACCACTATATTTTACACTAGTACTGTCAATTAGGAATATGCACAATTCAAGATAAGTTTTAACATTCAAAGGATTACTTTTAGAATGAAACTTTAAAACGTTTTAAAAAATTTAAGACATAGCCTTTTCTGAATGATAAGATATCATAGGAAAGTTTTCTGAAGAGGAATTCTTGAAAAAAAGAATAACGAAACATACTCTAATTACTAAAAGTTATGCACAGTAATTAATTATCTTTATTTTAATTCGTAACATCCACGCAACGTCTATAAAAAAAGGATAACGATATTCATCAAGAGTGATTAAATGCTTAATAATGAGTTATTAATGATGCACAATATTTTCAAAGTGCCTTAGATTGGCATTTAAAATAAAAAAAAAACAGCTGAAGATAAACTGCTTTTGTATTGCTCTTTTCCTATTTTAGTTTATCAAGTAAAACGAATAAAGACCTGTGATAAGCTTTTATAGCGTACGTAATACATATGGGAGTTGTATACTTTTTAGTAAATGGTTAGGCTATTTTAATGGCGGATTCCAAACAATAAAAAAAGTCAGAGTCAATTAAACGTGGGGATATTTATGGGGACAAGAAGAAATTTTTAAGAATTTTTCTGTATTTACTCTTTTCAAAATATACTTCAATCTGATCGAGGAGGAAGATATAAATAACACTTTTATCTTTGCTGAAATAAAATCTTAAGTAACCAGATATTGTGAAAAATATTGAAAAAAAATGACTATTTTAAATTTTCTTTTCTTTTGAAAAAAGATATGAAGAATGTTATTGATATTTTCTATTCTAATTAAATTTTTGCGTATAGGAGGAATGTTCCGAAAGTTAATCCTCCCGTTGGCGTGGTGTGGAAATTAGGACAGATAATGTCAGCTCAAATGTCGTCCTCATTACTTTACTGAGGTTCAAAATTATGAGGTCGTTTGCCAATAGTCTTCGTGTTTCTTATAGTGCAAAGTCAATAAAAATCAAACCTACCGAATGCACATTTCATTAATTTTTTTTCACATAGAAGCTTTATTGACCCGAAAAATAATCCATGCCATTATAAATTATAAGCTTTATACTATTTTTCGACATCGTTGCAATGAAAATTGAGACATTTTTTGTAACTTGCAATCAGTTTGAAGAAACAACTTGGAAAAAACTCAATGTCCTGCGATGCAAGTAAATATCGCATAGCCTGTTCCACCTCATCATTGTTTTGGTAGCATCTGATCACGACTAATAAGTTGCATGGAAGTCACGTCTGACACCGTTGTGCGTCATTTCCTGTTCTCTAACAGTGTTGTTTCCATTCATGAATGTGGCGGCACGCTCTCTTTGATCTTCATCCTCCACACTTTACCTTCCTTCACTGAGCATGCAACACCGCAACACCAGCGTCCAACCATTCGAAGAGACATAACCTATTCACCATACACGGTTTGTAGGCAGTCATCCACATGCCCATTATTACCGCACAGCACTTCCATTGCCCCCCATGTTGTCAGTCACATCTCGGGTCTGCTTGCTGTTCCTCCATTTCCTTCGTCATTTTGTGCATGCTTTGTTCCTCCTCACCGCTGACGCTATATATATATATATATATATATATATATATATATATATATATATATAAGGATTTAACTTAATTCTCATTAATTTCTCGCTATAATGATTTAATTTACTAAGTTTACCCATTCTCTCCTTTAAAAGATAATGTTCATTCGAATTTCCTGATCCCCTTCCAAAAGTATCCTTTTATTTATTACATCACGCGCTCTTAATTCCACTTAAACCAATTATAAATCTGTCAGAAAAAACCCTTAGATTCCCTGTCTGTTACGATATTTCCCCAGAAATCCCTCCATCCATACATGTGTTTTTGACGTTTCAATGGAATTTCCCTCGTATATTATCATAAACACAACGAAAAACCCTCTCTTTCTTAATGCTCTTCTCTCCTCTTCTTGCTGTCTAATGATGCAATAGCCTGTAACCAACTGCAGAGTGGAAATGGTCTCTCTCTCCAGTACAATAAAATAATTCTGTAAAACTGAAATTGGTTTCGACTGCTTTCTGAACATAAATATGATATTATGTTACATTTAAAAAGTCAGCAGTATCTTTACATTTAAAGTCGACATTATCATTACACGTACAAACACACACACACACACACACACACACCACACACACACACACACACACACACACACACACACACACACACACACACACACACACACATATATATATATATAAAACACATACATGATTAAAATAATACATGTTTTAGTATAAAAGTACAAATGAAACACGTATATAAACTAAAAATACATTTTTATCTGTATATTTCACTTATTTCTTAGTAATAATTAAAACTTTACGATACCCCTACGTATTTCCGCAACATCTAGCAGTTTTCAAAAAACTATGATTTTATTTCAAAATACAGTTGTCCAAAAATAGTCACCGTAATAACTTCGCAATTCTCATCATAGATGGACAAAATTAGTTTTAATGTTAATGACACAAGGGAAGCTAAATTAAGATTTTGATGGATGGTTAATTTATTAATGAATGTAATTAGTTAACTTCTGAAAATATTTTTGAATATCTTATTTCACATTTTAAAAATGGCCTAAATTTCAAACCTTGTAAAATTTGACTTATAATTTTCTATGCTGTAACTTTCTGAAAAGTGGGTTCCTTAAATTTTCTCATTTCCCTCCAATTCTTCAAGAAATGTTTATTTTTTAAGTTACAATAGGGCATAGGTCATACATGAAGGATTATAAAATCCTTTACAAATAATTATTATCGGTCCAATCATGAAATAATGTTAAAGAACGGGTGAAAATTATGAATCATTTGCTCGGTAGAACTATAGAATACGGCCTTCGAACACAATGTTTTCGAAATATCTCTGGCATTAATGATCAGAGCGAAATACAATTCGAGACATCAGCTGTTAAGATCCTTCTCTTTCAATATCTTCAAAAATAGAATTTCATAATGAGTATTTTAGAAGTTATTTAAGCAGTGTTTATTAACTTAATTAATTTTTTATTCCATTAACAAAATAAGTTAATTTCTTAAACATCTAAGTTTGGTATCAAATTTAGATAAGAATCTTATGGCTGTACACAATAATGCATCTGCGTTTCACAAAAATCACTATCTTTATTGGGTAAAAAAAATCCAAGTTCTATATTATTTAATATTAAGATGGAAAAATTTGATTTACTTGCAAAGACTACTTATATCATATATTTTTATTCGTGTTTTAACATTTCGCAACAGAGGTATTGCAAATGTTTCATAAATTGAAGAAAGCCTTTTTTTTTCTTTAAGCATGCCTTTCTGGAAATATATTTAAGGAAAAATATAAATATATTATACTTTTGACACTTTCTGTGATGGATGAGTAAAACGAAAAGCCTTTTTCATGCAAAGTGGATTTTACTTTATTTGCTTTTGAAGAAAATGTACGCCTTTTTGTATGTATTAGAAGGAGGCACTTTGCTTTTTTAAAGTAGTATGTGTTATATTGGTCAATAAAATATATCGATCACTTTAAGCTATTTTTCTTATTCCTCACAAAAGTAGCATGCGTTAATCAGAAAAATTTGGATTTGTTTGAAATATTTAAATATTTTATATTACATGCTTTTAAAATTATACTTCAAACTAATTTATTAAAAAAAATTCTGCACGGAAATGGTTGATTGAGAAAAGGACATAAATAATCTAAACCTCTATTCATAAAACATCATAAATACATTTTAATGTTTGACACGCTGGGAAAAATAAAGTAGCAAGCACTATTATAATATGAATGATATGATAATTTTCGATTAATATAAAAAAATAATTTGGCTATATAAGTGGCAGTAAAGTAACCTTATTTTATCTCCAAATTATTGTTAAACGACTTTAATAATTCAATTTAAATAATTTTTTATGCTTTTCTTCAATCAACTCATCATTTAATATATTGAAAAATCGGGTAATCACATTTCTTAAGTTTTTAATGATATATTAGTATTGTTTTTTATATTATTTCCCTTTTCATATTGTCTTATGTTATGACATTTTATTTCGTTTTTATGTTTTTCCATTTTCATTCTGTTTTTATATTTCCTTTCCAATTATTTAAAATTATTTTTATTTAAAGTCACTTTATAATATCTCTCAGAATTATTATAAATTAATTTTCACATATTAAATATGAATTCATTTTAGTTGTTATGTTTTTGGTGATACAATTCATCATTGAAGTTAATAAAAAATGGAAAATGTAATGTTTTCAGCTTTAATAATGTATTCATATTTTAATGTTATGTCTTTATTATAGTTTAAGTTTATAGTATGAGATAAATGAATTAGCTTGTTACTATATGATTTATATTAATGATTCTATAAAATGAGTTATTGGTTTTAGTATTTTATTTCATAGATATGTGAAAAATGAAGAAATTCACTGTTATTATTGTATTCTAAATAATTATACATACATAATTGTATTTCGTTAATGCAAATTAATCGATAATGTAAATCTTAGTACTTTTGGAGTGTAAATTAAAGTTTCAATTTCAAATAAGTCACTCATTGTGTTCATTGAGCTTTGTTAAGCATTTATTAAACTGTACGCGACAAAATTTCTCATTTTGTGCTAAAATTTTAGCTACTCTTCCACTGTAGTCAAAATTATTACAAATGTTTTTAAATGTAAAAAAATTAATTTGAAACTGATTATGAACATGACTATATATAATTATGAACTGGCCCCCTGAAACATACAGCAAAAATCCTATGTCTTATCATACAGAACTACTTTAGCTAAAAATTTAACCAGATCAAAAGAAGGTTAGACCAAATCACCAATCGTTTTCAGATCCAAGTGATCAGATGGTTACGAGGAATTTGCGCATGAAAGAATATTATATCGATTAACTTGGAAATGGCTGCGTCGACGTTTTCTAATGCTTCATCGAAGTCAATATTAAATAAATAATTTCCGCTCAGAAGATTTTGTTTATGGATAAAAGTTATATTTAATTATTTTTTTCAAAATTTTATTTTTCATATTAAATAATACACCACTCTTAGAGGAGGTTAATAATCCTAATGAATCCTTAACATACAGAAAGAAGAAATGAAATATGAAAAATAATAAAGCTGTTTCTATACTAGTACATTACTGCACTATTAATAAAGTCCATATATGAGTTAAAAATAAATATGGTATTCTGTAACAGATATCTTTTATTGTATACATGTATTAAACTAATAAATACTTTTGGATAAATAGCATTAGAGGAATTGAGTTATAAAATTGAACATAATATCTATGTAATATCTCTTAAACTGTTATTTATTACATATTTTTAAGTTACAAAATAAATTGAAAATGAAGAATAAAATTTAATTTTTATTTTATAGAACATATAATTCATAGCAGGTCAAATAGTAAAATAATTATAACTATGCAATATATTTCCCTTCGCGCGGACATATAACTTTTAATACAAAATTCTTATTAGCATGTTTTTAATGTTGTAGCCTATATATTAAATCAATAGGAAGAGCATGTTGTGACCTGTTAATAGTAAATTATTGGTAAAAATAATTTTTTCCGAGAAAAAAATGTTTTTGGTATTAGAATGTCTTTCCTATTATCAACAACGAAAGTAAATCTTTACTTTTAAAAATCTCTTTAGCTGCTAATACAAACTTCATTTAACAGAATTATTCTGCAATTTGTTATTTCATATGTTATAATGAAGAAAAATGAAGAACACAATTTAAGTAGTTTTTCACCCAAAATAATTTGAGTGTCAGTTGATATATCAAATTGTTGTTCTCTTTCTTTTATTTTGAGTTCGGATGTGTCATAGTCTTGAGAAGGATTTTGGTTCCAAGATAACTTATCTTTTTGAACAGGGAAATATTCAAGAAATGTTTCTTTGGAGATCTGATAAATGTTAGAACAAACTAAATTTTACAATTTTTTTTATCTGGATTATGATTACCGTCTACTAAAATATTACGCAAATAAGAAAAGCATTCAATATTATCTTTCAAAATACAATCTGCCCCAAATTTCAGTTTTAAAAGAGTGCCGTGAGTTTTACGTTGCACTGGAAAATAGTGAAATATGTGAGCGAATCTTCTCCCGAGCCAAAAAATAGAGACTATTAGGCGACCTAATGTGTCTCTATCAATGTATTTGAAGCACGGGAATTTTATGAAATTTAAGATTTTAATTTATCCATAAAATATTTATTAATATTTATTTTTACCAGAAAACTGCCTTTACGAATTCGATTTATTATAAAAATTAAAATTTTGGGTGTTGTATTAAGCAAATAGTGAACTCTTGATTGGAACTCCTATTAAAGTTCCAGGGAGCTCTAGGGATTCGGGAAACCCATATTGAAGTTTGTAGAGTGAGGTGCCAGCTCAAGTGTCGTTATCCGCACCCCACCGAGACTCAAATTTATGTTCCACCCCCAATTGCCATCATGTTGCTCCTCAGTTCGATATTAATAAGCAGTCACAGAGCTATTAAACTTAAAGATTATTAGATAAAAATATTTTGATCACACAACAAATATATTTATCTTTCACGTTTTATTTCTACACTTTAATTTCTTGCATTTTAAAGTACGTCAATTACTTTTTTCTAAGGAAATTAAGTTTAATGGAGAATAATGCTAAAAATAATTGACTAAATATTTTTGAGGTTCAACAATTTACGGTCATTCAAAATCATTTTGTGAATTTTTTTAATGTTTTCGTTGGTAACAACCTATTTTGGGCATCCACTGCGTTCACCGTCTTCGGTGCTCATTTCACCACGTCTAAACTTAGCATACCAATCCTTGATGGTTGATTTTCCTGGGGCAGTGTCCGGAAACTCGGCATCAAGCCAAGTTTTTGCTTCAACTGTATTTTTTCCCTTCAAAAAGCAATATTTTATCAACACGCGAAATTCCTTTTTATCCATTTTTTCGCAATAACAAAAGTTGCTTTACTCAAAATGCAATAATTCACAAACTAATGATCCGACAGCTGTCAAATTTATACACGCATCTTTTGAGGGTTAGGACTAACTAAAAAACATATGGATTTAATTCTAGTAGCGCCATGTATGTGTCAGGCCGGGGACTTTTCAATTGACCTGTTATATCTTTCTTCTTAAATAAGTATATGATTGGTAGATTATACAATGAAAAACTAGCATGAAAATTAGAATTTGCAGATTTAAGAATAGCAAATATAGGGGTAAATATTAAGATAAAAGAGGAATATCATCAGTTTTGATTTCACAATTGCATAAAATTTTTTTTTTTATATCAAAGTTGACTGCTTACGAAATATAAATTCAGCTAACATTAAAATATAAATTTTATTGAAGAAAATTTAAAATTGGAAGCATTAATAATATTTATGAATTTTGCTTTTATATAGAGAAAGCATTATTAGCTGCTTATTCATTTCTCATTTAAAATTCCTGAGCTACTTTGCAATTAATGTCTTAATTAATAACTGTAATTAGTTAATTTATAGATTATATTAATAATTTTCTTAAATAAGATTAATTTTCTCTGTGAATTTACTTTATAAATTATTATCTGTATTGTGTATATTTCTGCCATATGTTGAGGGATGATTACACATATCATATGCATATAAATAATTTTTTTTGTACAGCTTCTAAAACACTTTTACATCTATTTAATATAGAGTTAGCAGATTATGTTGCTACAACTTTCAAAATTAAAATTCAGAAACTTTGATTAATGATCAGTCCCAAGAAAAATGTTATTCAAAAGTATTTTTTCGGTGTTTGAATGATTACATAGGAATTCAATTTGAAATATGACATTTCAATTTGAAAATTCATTTCAGTTATATATTACATTTCAAAACATTTTAAGGATAGTTTAGTACAGTTTTTTACTCAATATAAAAATTATATTAATTTATTACACATATAATTTTTAAATAGAGTTTAAGAATAAAAATATTTTGTATTATTCAATAAATGGAAAGCAAATATTAAAGAAACTTATTTAATTTTCAGAAATTGAATTAACCCAAATTACAACAGGCCATAAATTAAGTGATCAATTACTGGAAGTAAACTTTCACTATCTTTTTATAAGGGACTAAACTTCTTACCTATATGTGAACCCATGTATGATGAAAACTAATACATTAAGTTCAGAATTTTCTAGTTTCAAACATTTTTCCTTAATTAAATATAATTTCCGTGTACTCACTAATATTAATTCTAATATGATATTTCAAATGATTTGAAAAATAAACTGCCATAAAATTGTTTAAAATAAGCGTATAAGTAATCGTTTATTTACTTAGTAAAATTGTCTTTTTTATTAACTTTAAAAAATTAACACTTTACATTCTTCAATTTACTTGGTTTAATGATTGAATTCAAACCACTTATAGATAAATGCTGTTTTTGTGTGTTGTTATGTATTACGCACATTTACAATCATATATATGAGTGTATATGTATATTCAGTAAGAATTATATTAGAGTCCCCTGTGTATTCCAAAACTAGGAAGTGAAGTGGCCTTCAAGCGAAAATAATTTTCTTGGTATGTTAAGTTCTCATTAATCCTACATTGGTCTGATGGAATATACTATTGGACCTCATAAGATTTCTGTAAGCTCTAGAAAAATTTGTCAAAATAATGACATTGCCAGTTTAGAATTTCTTTTAAGCCAATAACGTGTCCTGTTGAAGAATTTTGAAATTATGAAAACTGAATGCTGAAATTTGGATGTAAAAAAAATTCGAAAGGAAAATACACTATTGCGCAAAGCTTAAGCAACTTTTCCGATTGTGCCGTAAATCTAAGAAAAGTCGACTGGGTGTCATGAAATTCCTACAGCAGATACACAAGATAGCACTTAAGGGCTTATGAAAGCATAGTAGAGATAATAAATGAATTGCACCTATACATTATGGAACAGAGCTGTAAAAGGATTTTTGACAGAATGGCATGAGTAAAAAACACTGTTTGGCTTTGAGAAGGAACAACAATTCAAAGTAAAGAAATGACCTCCCCTAACTGCAATGGTTGAGTTATAACGTCTGTACATACTTATTATCAAATTAATCAGCAGTTCTTCAGGTAATAATTACCACTATTCAAGTAGTATCAATTTCATCTGTGTGGTATTCTCCGGAGGATGAAATCTCGCTGCCAGGTGACTTCCCAAAGCATCACACATACGTTCGATCGGATTTAAATCAGGGGAGTGTGCTGGTCAATTTATTCTGCAGATAACCTCATTTTCTAAAAGCTCCTCAACAGAAGAGGTCCTGTGTGGACGTACATTGTCGTTCACAAAAAGACACAAAAAGAAAGTCTGGACCGATGGCACCTCGGAACTGACGCACTTGTGACAGGATAATTTTATCGTAGTAACGATATCCGGTGAGTGAGCGTCAGTCGAAAATATGGAACTTAATGTCTTCCCACACAAGTACTCCAGGGACCTATCTAACAGATACTTTCCCTGATATTAAGGGGATGAATTTGAGTCCCTACTTCCCTTCATATCAACTGGGGCTGAGAATCGTTGCTCAGACTAAAACAACTCTCACCAGGAAAGAGAACGTGATACTATTGATGTGATATACAGTCTTTGTGCTCTTTGTCCTTCGTGCACCGTTGTAAACGGTGCCACTGAAGGGCTGCTATTAATAGTATGTAGAGTTCAAGACGACAGAAGAATAGGTCACCGTTATGCAGACATCTGTTCACAGTAAACCTTGATACCTGTTGTCAGGTGTCCATACGCATACGTTGAGCAATATTGCCCGATGTCTGGTACCGGTCTTTTTTGCTTACAGAACAATATATAGGTCATCACTTACCATTACGTTCCTCTGCCGCTTACCAACAAACTTCTTACAACTAGTCAACATATGAAAGGCTTTCCAAACTCTTGAAATTACGATTTTATCAATTACAGACTCTTGTGAAAACTCATCAAATTATGCCCCTCTTTAAGTTTGCCGATCATTTTACCACGTGTAAAGGCATCTTGATGATTTCTTGCAGCCATTAGAAACGTACGATTTCACTTTCATTTGCAGGGAGTGTCTGGAAATGCGTTCCTTCTCCTTCTTTTTAAGTTGCCTTGGCAGTGAGCGCCCGCATTCCACACGTTTACATGCCATGACGTCTCATCTGAAGTCATAGTGTTGATAATTGCATATGAATCATCTTTCTACTGAATTGTCTTTTCACTGTACTTGTAAGAAAGTACAATTTTCAACAATTTAATGGTTATATATTGAAAAATGCCTTTGATGATTATATTTTGCATGCTAATGTTTAACTGGAGCCAATAGGATGCATATTTTGTTAAATTAGTATTCACACATACTAAATGTGCATGTGGTACTTTAATGATCATAGAGCTAATGGCCGACGTTGTTTTCTTCGATTCTTGGGATTGATCTCTAATGCCACTAAAATTCCTCCGTGTTATCCTTTTGATGCTCTTAAAATCTGGTCGAGTTTCCAAGTACCCCTTTTTTAATTCTGTGGAAGTATGGATGGGGAGGTGCTAGCTCCAATTATGTCATTGTCACAAGATTACCCCCTCAAAATTATGAGATGCAACGCCAATAGACCTCGTGATGTTTCTCATTGCTACGTGATAAGCAATAACTTCACGTCGTATACATTTCAATACCATTTTTGATGATGAGAATTTAATAGAAGTGAGAAGGAGCGATTGCGATAAAGACTTTTATTGTATAAAAAAGGAATGCATAACAAAATGCAAACAGCTTTTAAGTAAATTAAAATCGATTTAAAGCTCTTCACCACGTGTATATGGAATAGAATAATATTTTTATAAACACCTTTTCAGGCTCTGACCGAATTTTGCGCATTTTAATGTCATTGATGGTCCTAATTATAAAATTTAAATGAAGTTAAACGTTTTTAATTGGTATCCATATTGATTATACACCAGTTAATAAATAATAGCATTTTAATAGAATATGCAGATTCAGAACGGAATAAAAATAAACATAAAAATATAATAAAAAAATATATAAGCAATTGTTACCAAAATGTTTTTTAACTAATTTTTCAATATGTCTCATATTCCTTTTGATTTTAAAATTTTTTTAACTTTTGCATTCTTAGACCAACATTTTATTTGTTTAATAAAAAGTAACTCGAAAATTTCAAAATTTGAATAACATGCACTAATTAATAAATTAAATATGCATGATATTAATCTTTTTTTCTTTTAAGAAGAAATTAAAATTTTCAATATATAATCTAAATCTTTTTTCGATAAAATGAATAAAATATATGTTAAAAATTTTATCTTTTAAAACCATTTACCAAAAATAAATCTAATTGTCACAAGCTCCATTGATAATGAATTCCAGGGATATCTATCGTTAAATATTCCTCTACTTCGAATTTAATAAGGAATTCAACAGGATCTTTAAAATAATGTCTCAAGTTGGAAAGTTATTTGCTTTAATTAGTTCTCAGGAGAGAGAATAATTACTAGAATATGGCTGCTGCCAGGTTTGATCAATAGTAATGACCACTGAGAGAGATAGTGAGACATCAGAACAGTTCCGAGAAGTTGAGAAAGAAGAAAGATTTCTTCTCTTAAAAAGCTGAGTACTATTATTTTTTCTTTTGAACCAACAAAGGAAATCTTTAGTAAGTTAAGAGAGTCTTTTTCTTAAAAAGATCATCATCTTTTTGAAGATAAAGGAATAAAAAAGTATTTCTTCGTCGGAAGAGAACGTATAGAAATGAACAGTTTTTTGTCATTTTTAAGTGATAAAATTCTTTCAACTCTTTATACAATAGTTGAATGAACAAAGAATGCTCAGGCAAAAGAAATACTTCAAACTGTTTTGTTAGATAAAATTGGAATTCATTCAACTTCTACATCGACATGTGTTTACATTAAATGATATATCAAATTATGTGACATTTTATTTGAATAAATTGGTATTAATGTTAATGAGTGTTTAAATTTATATTTACTTACTAAGAATAATTATTAAATATAAATATTCCACACGATATAAGACGAAATAAATGAAGAGCACAGTATTCTTATGCAACGAATTCCCAGTCTAAAATCAGTAAATAAATAAAAATGCATTAAAAACATTTTTGTATAATATTATAACTGTAAGCAGTATTTCTATGTCTTCAGAAGAAAGGTATATGAGAAGTAGCAATTTATCTATATAATTTTGCTCACTATTTTCTTTCCCATCGTACTTTTTCTCCTTACGTCATTTAAAATCAGTTAAAAATTGAACAGAAAACGTATACTGATGTTCAGTGATACAGAGTTTAAGCATATTAAAAGAAATTTTTCCTGCAGATTTTCTTATTTTTCATTCAAGTTCAATTTTTCTTTTCTTTCTATCAAGAAACAAAATTATTAGTTTTTGTAAGGAATTCAATTACTATATTCGGTGAAAAAAAAAGTAAGAATTTTAAAAACAATATTTATGTTCTGAGCAAATAAACAATATTCATATAAAAAAGAACATATGTAATTAATTTGTTGTAAAGTATTAGAAGAAAAATTTGAAAATCTTTTTCTCCATTAAAGCCAGTATAATGAAGCAAAGATAGTGTTTATTATTAATTATTAAAATTCCTTTTTTTTAGTTCTAAGTGAATAATATAAAGAATTAAGGGGTACAATACAGTTAAAACCAAACACTTATAACATACTGGTTAATAATTAATTAATGACAAATAAATGGCATTTAAATGAAAGGCAACACTTTCATAAAATGCAATATACTTGGCTTTATTGTACTTTAAATGTCACCTGAAAATAGGAATGCATCAGTTAAAGGTAGCTATTTCGTAACAAAAAAACATGATTTCTGCAAGTAAACTTAAGATTTAAAAAATTTGTTTTTGTATCGATTGTTTTCTGATGGAAAATTTAAGGATATTGTGATAAGTAATAAATGATAATTAATGAAAAACACTTGAATTTAAAAATTAAAGTTTTTTTTTTATCATTATTATTTTTTGTGTTGTATTTATTAACAAGAGAGAGAGAGAGAGAGAGAGAGAGAGAGAGAGAGATAAATGTTTACTAAGGATCACATGAAAATTTACATTTAAAGTAAGTGGTGCTTTCTTTGTATTATTCTCGAAGTTTGAATGAAAGTCAAGACAAGCCAGTCTGGAACAGGACTGTAAATAAAATGAAACTCAATACAAGGGACGGCATACAAGGCATACAAGGGACTAATATTAAATGCCTTCTTTGACATAATTTTAACGTCTTCTCTAATTTTCCCTTTTTGACTTTCTCCGAGAGAAATCTTATAAACAAAAATTAGAGAATTTCTTTTATTTCAGCACAAAGTTTGTTTTCGAAAGTGAATTTTGGGAAGTAAAGAATAAACGAAGGATCACTAGTAGTTGTATTATCAATGGAACAAAATATTAAATCATGCAAAATGAAGTAATAATAATTTGAAAATAATTATTTTTTCCCATTCATATTGCTTTGCTTTATTTTACGAGGGTTGTCTATGAAATAAGGTTCTGAATGATTTTTCTCAATGAAAAATATGTTTATTGGCATTGAATAATACATCGTGGAAAGCTTAGACTTTTCGACATAATCGTCGTTGAGATCAATGCATTTTTCCATGCGGTGTACCATTTTGTTTATGACTGAATCGTAGAACTCTTCCACCGCGGGCGGGCGTGTTGTTCGTCAAATTGAATTATTATTAACAACAGAAGGTAAGTTTTTCAGATACGTCATACATTGATTTGAGAAAAAAGACATTTTTAAGAAATCCGAACCTGTAAAATAACATATCTTTGTAAGCGACAAATAAGAAGAATTGTTATGTTCTTAATTCTCAAAGAATAAGGAAATTATTCAGAGATATCAAATTTTGATAATATCTGTCTGTATTACATACTCATGTTACCTGCCGAACGGTTTTTAGGATCGTGAGAAAGAAACATACACCAAAGGAAAACTCCTCAAATACTACATTTTAGCACTGAATCCCATTAAACAAAATGTACGATTGACATGAAAAATACTGCCAGTAAATTGATTTCTTCTGATTATCATTTTCTAATGTAAAATTAACTATTTCATGAGTAAAAGAAAAGATATATTTTCATTAAACAGAAAGTTAATCTGTCAACAAAGTATAATGAATACGAAAACCAATCCAAAGATTATGAATCGCTTTCGAAAATACCAATATCTATATTTTAAACTAAAGTCTTAGAATTTCGATTTTTTGTATTTAAAATTAAAGATAAGAGAAAAAAGATTTTAAGAAATATTTTTCAAACTTTTTTTAAAAGACAACTAATAACTTAATCGAATATTTAATATCAAATACTGAAAACTATATGATTCGTTTAAGATGCAAGAATAGCAATAAAATATAACTAACGCCTATAATTCTTATTCAAGATAAAGTTGGTAAAAATACAAATTCATATATTACACACACACACACACACACACACACACATGTGTGTGTGTGTGTGTGTGTGCGTGCAATTGACATACTGGTAAGACTTTTTGAATTGTAAGTGTAATCAATACAGTTATCACCCAAGAAAGCTAAAGATGTGGTATTGGCAATTTAGTGAATAAAACTCCAGTGATAACTAATAATATTCTTCTTACCTTTTTGAAAGTGAAACGATTTATTCAAGTCTAGTAATGGTAATGATCGCGGACGAGCCCCAAGTTCAATTCATGGGCTCGAGCCCTGATGATATTAAAGGACCACCGTGTTATATGGATGATGCCCGTTGAATCAGGTTGAGTCTCTAAGTCCTCCTGTTCACTTGGTGGGGAAATTTAGGGAGGGAGATGCCAGCTCATGTGTCATCCTTGTTCCTTGACCGATGCTCAAACAGCCTATTGCGAATAGCCTGTTGTTACTTATCAGTTAGACGTTAATTAACAATCACAATCAGTCAAGGGTAAAAGTTTGATAATTTTTATATAAAACGAAATAAAATCACGTCAGTTGTTGGAACTGAAAACAATATTTATGTCTACTCAAATTTGCATTGGAACTTGCTTTTAAATTTTTCTCCTTGATATATTTCAGTTTTCATTTAATTGAGTTAAATGTGCATCTAGCTTTAATCTTAGTCAACAGAGCTACATTACAAGTATTTCAAACTATAATAGCTTTCTAATAAAAAGCTAAAATTATGGCAAATTCAAATTAAAGCAAAAACGTTTTATGCATTTCTATGGTTCTGTTGCCCACAAAAAATGTAAACTTTGCTTTTCATTTTGATAAGTAATTAGAAAAAAGATTTCTAAATTGCCAAAATAGTAATAATCGTTGGTTTCTATTTATTTTCAATCGATATAACCATTTAGCTTGCCATATTTTACAGTCAATGCATATAACTTTAGTATAGAAAATCCATTTAAAAACTTCTGGTATGTCTCTTAACTGCAATTCGTTGTGGTCTTTTATTATCAAGAAATTTGTTAACAAGTCTGATTTTAAAAGCTTCTAAATAATTCTTTTTAATGAATTAATTTATAGAATGTCTTTTAAGTAAAATTGTAATATAAGAAATTTATAGAGAGCAGCCATTTCTTTGAATCTGGGGATGACAGCACAGTTTCTAGAATAACCATTGTAGTACGCGATAACGTATGATTGGCTGAGTTAGTCATTGGAATATTTTCATTTTTTTGTAGTTCTAAAGATCTAACTACTTTCATTTTTGCTGTTTACATGGAGTTTTGAATTTTTACTAGATGTTTTATACAAGGCTTTGTAAATACAGTTTCCACTGCAGTTTCATATTGTCCATAACAGACATTTATAATTAATAGTATTTTTGCATATTCCTTCTTCATATGCTGTCATTAATCTTCTCATCAAGTTTGATGCTATTTTGGTTATAAGGTTTCAGATAGAACTTGCCAATTAGGCCAGAGTGGATAATGGAAGCTTTTTTAAGCATTCAGCAAATCAAAAGTGTGTATAGTCAAAATTAATTTTTGAAAATTGCTTTGAAACAACATGTTTTAGGAAATTCTGTAAAGTTTTATTCACAATGAAGAGAGGGGATTGTAACACACCTAAATCTTTAACGAAAGATACATTTCAAATAAAAAGATTTTAAAACCCCTAATTTATTTCACTTTATCATTAATCATGCATTTATGCAAAAAAAAATATTTTGTGAAATCCTTTTCTCTCTCGAAGCAAATTTTATGTGATTTAGCTTTTGAATCAATGTAATGGTTAGGTTAATCTAGTTGTCCTGTTCATGAAATCGCGACCACCGTTCTTTCTATTCAGTCGTAGGTTCAAGCCCTGATGTCACTAAAGACCCTTCGTATAGAGCGGCTGATGCACGTTAAGTCAGGTCGAAGTCCCCAACCCATCCGTTACTGTAATGTAGAAGTTTGGAGATGGAAATTTCATCTTATCACATGTCCGAAACTCAAAATTAGGATGTCAGGCATCAATATCCCTCTTGCTGTTTTTATGTTCAACTTTAATAAGAAGTCTATATCAAATGAATCAATGTTTCCATAGTTTTTTATTGGTGTTATTAATTCGCTTTGTATATAACACTTTTCAACACTTTTGATTATACCTTCACATAAAACATTTAAAAGCATCCAACTTGTTAAAAATATATACATTCGCTATTTAACATATTATGAATGTATATTCTTTAAAAGAAGAGAAAATCTAACTAAAGATTCTTATCACATGTCCAAGACTCAAAAATGGGATGCATCGCATCAATATCCTCTTGCTGTTTTTATGTTCAACTTAATAAGAAGTCCATATCAAATGAATCAATGTTTCATGGTTTTTTTTTTTTTATTGATTGTTATAATTCGCTTTGTATATAAAACTTTTCAACACTTTTGATTATACATTCACATAAAGCATTTAAAAGCATCCAACTTGTTAAAAATATATACATTCGCTATTTAACATATTATGAATGTATAGTCTTTAAAAGAAGAGAAAATCTAACTAAAGATTCTTATCACATGTCCGAGACTCAAAAAAATTAGGATGTCGGGCATCAATATCCCTCTTGCTGTTTTTATGTTCAACTTTAATAAGAAGTCTATATCAAATGAATCAATATTTCCATAGTTTTTTATTGGTGTTATTAATTCGCTTTGTATATAAAACTTTTCAACACTTTTGATTATACCTTCACATAAAGCATTTAAAAGCATCCAACTTGTTAAAAATATATACATTCGCTATTTAACATATTAGGAATGTATATTCTTTAAGAAAGAAAATCTAACTAAAGATTCTTATCACATGTCCGAGACTCAAAAAAATTAGGATGTCGAGCATCAATATCCCTCTTGTTGTTTTTATGTTCAACTTTAATAAGAAGTCTATATCAAATGAATCAATGTTTCCATAGTTTTTTATTGGTGTTATTAATTCGCTTTGTATATAAAACTTTTCAACACTTTTGATTATACCTTCAAATAAAGCATTTAAAAGCATCCAACTTGTTAAAAATATATACATTCGCTATTTAACATATATGAATGTATAGTCTTTAAAAGAGAAAATCTAATAGATTCTATCACATGTCCGAGACTCAAAAAATTAGATGTCGGGCATCAATATCCCTCTTTGTTTATGTTCAACTTTAATAAGAAGTCTATATCAAATGAATCAATGTTTCCATAGTTTTTTATTGGTGTTATATCTCTGTATATAAAACTTTTCTGACAGTATATCTTCACATAAAGCATTTAAAAGCATCCAACTTGTTAAAAATATATACATTCGCTATTTAACATATTAGGAATGTATAGTCTTTAAAAGAAGAGAAAATCTAACAAAAGATTTACAGAATGTAACTTAAATATTAATCGAAAGTAACTTTCTCTATATCTTTATTGCAGCAGAACTAAGTAAAAAATTTCCCGATATATGTTGAGAAGTATTATGATTGAATATTAACTGCATTTTGTCTGTAATATAATTTGCCTTTTCAAATATTGAAAAAAAAGCTATAAATTCATCTATATTCACATTTCAGAAACTATTTATAAATAGTACAATACTATTTGAATTATCTGAAAGTATATTCTAAAACGTATATAATCATGAATGTATCTTAATTTTCCTATTTTCGATTCTTGCCAGTTCATGCATCGCATTATTTACGATTATGCATTCAGGTAAATTTCAATTACCTTTTTTTAAAACATTTATTCACCCTTTTAAAGGTGTAACCTTTCTAAACGTTTTATAGCGTTTCATTCTAAACAAATGAAGTTTTTTTTTTAATTAAGACTTAGCAAGTGTTGTGCAAACATGTTTATGTCTAGTGATTTAAAATAGGTTCTAAAGAGTAAAGCAAAGCGAGAACGATAAAAAAATTAAACGAAAAAAATGTGTACAAATGACGAAAGATCCTAAATGCAGAGTTTCATTTCTTTAGTAATTTCTTATTACAAATCTGAACAATAAATA
>BMAW01120966.1:332576-373356 GCA_019974015.1 Nephila pilipes | reverse complement strand
TTTCATACGCGTATTGCTTCCATCTATAGCTTAAAGATAATCCATAGTGAAAAAGTTACTTGGATTGGCCATGATTTTATTTTAAAAAAAAAGATTGCGAGATTTACAAAAAGATCATACAATGGTCTATTTACCATACGCTTAATTGTTCCACGAAGGCAAGAAAAGAAATTAACTTATCAAGTAAATACCCCAGTCCATAATATATTGTGGCCTCCATGGAGTGTGGTAATGAGAGAAGCGTAGTTTTACTGATTTGCATCTGCATGGTGGTAGGGTATATTGGAAATCAGATTATCACAAGACTGTTAGATTTAACAGACCAATCAAGTTTATCGATCCAGGCCATGCTGTAATCAATTCAAACTATAGTGTAATGATCAGGTGGAATGTAAATCTTACTCCTTCGGACTTTTAATGGTCTTTCTAGTATGTGATGTTAGGGCCGTCAACAGTTGATCATAATGAATACAAGAACCGATATCCATGTTCTTTTGAAGCTCAAGCTCGACCTATACCGTTCTTAAAACAATGCCGGAATTCGTCATGCACTGCAATGATTTTTTGAAAGTAGGGATAAGTCAGGCCCTCTAATCCTCTTATAAAACAGTTAACTGAACCTTACAGGACTTAGATTTCTGTCGAACAAAATCGATTATGTCAAAGATATTTCCTTAAACCAAATTCAAAAATTACCCCTAGTGGTTTATTACTCAGTTTCAACTTACTATAACCGTTCTTCTAGCATATTTAATAGATATAAAGTAAAAATAATCTTAAACATCTTGTTGTAAAGCGTTATGTTTTTGTACTATGTAGGATTAAACTATTGAAACTTATTGAGGTTTAAACTCCTAACAAATGATTAAAAAAATCCAACCACCAACTAAATTTTTTTACAAGAAATAATCACTTCAATAATTTAAAACAAATTTAATATCGTTTTTAGGTAATAGTTCCTCGTATCCCAAATATTTTTGAAACTAGTCCTAAAATCATGCTTCCAATGTATATTATAATATTTTCTTTCATATTGTGAATATTGATGTAAGTGGTCACCACGATTTTGGTTATGAGGTTTAATTTAGAATGGTATCATGGACTCTTAAATTTCAATTGAATGTCTGTATTTTGCCAACATTTGAACCACTTGAATCTTGTCAATCTCTTATGGGCCTGAGAGCTGTTCCACCAATGTTCGTAAATGCCATTGTTTCTTTCGATGGCGACATTCTTCCAAAATCTAGGTATACTCATATGAACATAAACAACCACCTAAACATTGTTACGACTCAGGTAAATATTCGTCATAGGTAGGCAACAAATGTTTTTGACCCTCCATAGATTGAGCCAAAATCGCCTTTTCTTATCCTATATATAGATAATATTTCTTATATATAACAATCATAGATAATATTCTTATATAGTTCTTATAAATAGTATTCACATTTCTATCCGATACATTATTTATGCCAATGAAAGTAAAAATTTTTACAAAATAAAAACTTTAATCAAGATATTAGCTTTTGAAAGTGACTTGTATATTTTGATTGATTGTTAATTAATCTTCATTTGTATGAGGTAGTGGATAAGACGAAATCAATAGGTATAAAATTCATGTTTTGGGCTATTAGTTCGGTGCTGGAGAACGCTCATCATTGTGAGTCTCTTTTGAATTGACGTCGAGAGCATTACTATGTTATTTACCGTCAGGAACGTCATAATGGTTTGGTATTTGATCAGCATAGGATTACAGCTTGCTTCGTTCTTTAGTATCATATCTTGTGAATTTGAACCCACAAGATATTGAGTGAAATTTAAAAGACGAAGGTCGCACTTGAAGATCATTTGGATGAACCGATTTTCGAATTCTGCTAATGGCAGGACCGTGCTTATTCATCGGCTGGATGTTACATCCCGTAAACAATGGGTTGATCGCCAACTGAAGCCTGGTTACCGTCGAGAATAATACATTGCATATTTAACCCACTGATGAAACGGCAGAGCCGCCACTCAAGACAGCGTTGCAGGCGTCACTCACGAGATTTACTTCGCATCAGGTTTCATACCGAAAACAAAGTCATTAGGCTTTCAGCCATAGTTCTGTCGAAACATATAATTAGGCTTTGTACAAGAATCAATCTCAAAAGTAATAAGATAGTTTTCATTCTTAGAATAGAATCGATTTATTTGAATCGTTAATCAACATTTTAAAATAAATATAATGAACAAATCACTTTCTTTTCTCTATTTCAAATAAAAAGACATCCATCAAGTTAGTAGAAAATTTTGATGATAAGGCCTTATTTGATGAAATAGCAATTTCTTTTTTATTTAAACCGTAAACACTTTTAATTGAAAGTTTTCGTTTTGTTTTATTTCTTAAATTAGTTTTCAGGTTGTAACCTTTTATTATTCTTTTCCATAGTACTCTTTCTACCAAAAGCAATTAATTTACTTAAAAGAATTCTCTTTCAAAGCACAGAACTTACCTGAACACAATTCTTTTCGAGTAGTAACTTTAATTGATTTTATTTTCTAATTAGGCGTTTTTACGACAAAAGCAAAATACACAATCCGTTCGTTGATGAATTTAGATTTTTTTTTTCACTTAGATGGTGTTATTGTTTTTTAACTTAAACCTTAGAGAATTTTATAGAATAAATTTAGACTTTTTCTTTTTAAAAACTATTCTTCAAATTTTCAGTTTTAACAGTGTTGAAAACGTTTTCGAATTTCATTTTTACCAAATATAGACACATTTAGATCTTTTTCTTTACACTCATTCCTCTTTTAAATTTATAGTAGGGCTTCCACATCGTAAAAAATAAAGAATGACTAAATCTAATTTCCTCACGTTTTGTAAGAACTTTCTAAGAAAAAACTTATTATACAACTCTAATTCAAATAATCTTTCATTATAACTTGATAAATATTATTTTGCTGATAGGCTTTGTTATTTAATTTGATAGCAATAAAAAAAAGAACACTCAGGGAACATAGAAAATAGCGCACCAATAAAGAAAGCTTCAGATGAAATGAAATTAATGCACAATGATACAGGGTCAGAAACCTATCTATTAGAATGTAGAATATTAATATTCTTTCATGTAGAATGTTAAGTATATCTTTAGAACATAATTTTTAGTCAAAAAATGTTTTGTCTAAATTGTGAAAATCTGATGAAAAGAGTGTAATTTAATGTATATCTGAAATAACCAAAGCTGTCTCGCTTATTCAGTAAATGACATTTTTTTTTTTTTTATAGCATTTTGACATACAACAGACTATTAATATGGCTCTCTCTCTACTATCTATCTGTGTCTTTTTCCATGAGCTATTTGTTTCCAAAAATTTAGATACTTTTATACCTAAAGAATTTTTTTAATCAAATAATTTCAGCCTAGGGGAATTCCATTATACTTTTCCAATAGAAAGTTCTATATTACAAAAAGATAAAACATTTCTTTCGTTTTTTACAGTTTTTTTGATTTTATAGACATCTCTTAAATACACTCAATAAGGCTTCTTTTAAAAATACGTGATGATGTTCTTTTTGGTTGTCTTTCAAAATGATGCAGTATCTTAAATATGATATATTTTGAATCCATTATCCATACTTGTATGTGTAACGATTTAACTCTAATTTAATAATTTCAATTAATACAGTTTAATTCCAAAGTTTTCATTCTTAACTAAAAAAAGTAAAGAATACAAAAGTTAGGGTTGTGCGTGCGTGTCGTGCGTGTGCATGCGCGTGCGTGCGCGTGCGTGCGTGCGCGGCGTGCGTAAAAGTGCGCACACACACACACACACACACACACACACACACACACACATATATCCATTGCGTGGTGAAAGTAGAAAATAGAAGTATTAATGAACTAGTTATTAAGCGTGGAAATTACTACACCCATGGGCAGAAATTTTCAATAAATGTATATATTTCACTTCAATAAATATCTATTTTCAATACATGTATATAATCCATTTCAATAAATATCTATTTAAAATAAATATATATGTCCATTACCACTTTCAGAAAAGGAAATTTTTGCAAATAATTTTATGAATTTGTCATTGTCAAGAAACCAGTTAAATTTAAAAATTCCATTTAAACTCTTGAAACAATATTTAAAATATTATAATGGTATTTTTAGCCAAATTCTCGTAAGTTTTATGAGCGTATGGTCAACGTTGTAAGTTCAGTTGTGTGTAAAAGTTCCAAATTCACTAAATCTCCTTCGAGAAGTAGATATGTGTCAAGACTCAAAATTCTCATGTTGGCATGGTGCGGAAGTTAGGAGAGTAGGGGCCAGGTAAAGCTTCGTTCTCCTCATCTGACCACGGTTTAAATTTATGAGATTTCTCTTCAATAGCTCTCTTGTTACTTTCAAGTGTACCGCTAATAAATAACCAATCTATCAATTCAGCTCATACGTAAAATAGAAACTGTTCAAAATTGATTTGTGAAACAGGGAAAAGTCATCACAACAATTTTCCCTTTGTATATTGTGGATTTATTATGAATCCACTTTGATAATGAAAGAAGCACTCAAGAAAAAAAATGAGACTTTTCTGTTGGTCATTTTCATAATTTACCCTTAGATAGAACATTGAACAGGGCTTCTGTGTGATTTACTTGTTGCTGTTGCTAATTTATCGTTTAGATAATGCTGTAACTCTGTACATTAGATCATTTCTGTAACACGTATATGTGAAGTTGTTCCACTTGGTAGGGATCGGATGCTTCGGCATATAAGAAAAGTTCAAATTATTGGCCTTGTTACTACGTCAATTATTTAACTAAAAGCCTTTCGGAGAGAAGTTTTTGATTCAATAGGTAAGTAAAATTCTTACCTATATTTTTCCGGGAGGGATCCTCATAATGAAAATAGATCCAAATTTTTCTTGACTAAAATGTTTTTCAGACAAATAAGACTGATGTCAAATATTTTGCATTCTCAAAACATTTTACTAATATTATATGATACGACATAAACTAAGAACGAGATACAGTTTCATGCTACGTTAGGTAGACAACAATGATACGCATGGGAAAAAAAATCCTTGGCGTGTTGCCAAAAGTCAAAAAGTTATTTAGTTCATTGTAGGAGGAGTTCAATGAAGGGAATAAGCAGTTTCAGACAGGCCTGAATCAAAGAAAACGACTAAAGGGGGCTGCTGAAATTACTGGAATTTTGATGAGAAATGTCCATCGTATTATAAAAATATAGAAGTATAGTAGAAAAATTTTAATGTTTCGGAATACTTGTGGTGCGAAAACACTCTTAGTTTCTAGACTGAAAGTCTTTTAAGCGACCAGCGAAGAAAAATAGCAAAATACCAACTTTTGAGCTCACGACAGTGTTTAAGAATGAAAAAATGCAATAAGAACTTAAAGAAATGAAGCTTAACAACTTTAAAGCCGCAAGAAAACCAATTGTTTCCTTGATTGATACTAGAACGACAGATATGTTTAACTAATGGTATGGAGCTTCTCGCTCTGTCTCAAATTAATTATTAAGTTTAAAACTGCGAATTCTGGAATTAACTGTATTTAATTATTGGAAAGAGCTTAAAGGATTGTATACTAGAAGAGAGGAAGAGTGCGATCAAAAAGACTAACATTTGGTGCAATTAAGTTTATTTGAACAGATGTATTGAAAGTTAAAGGTTACAGATTAATTCATAATAAAAAGGTGAACATGAACTACGAAATGCGTGTGTATGTCACAATCATCGCCGATGAGAGATACTGTCAGTATGTGTGTCGTCCATCTGGGTGTGTAAGTGTAACCGAATCGTGTGTCTTTCTGTCAACATGGAGAGCGTGTATCAAAATGTGTCTCAAACTTGGCAATTGTATCCTTGTATACAAATCACCGGCAGTGCAGAGAGATCTCTAGTAAATAATATAAAAAAACTTTTTCTTCTTGTGTGAACTGATAACTTTTACAAAAAATAGTGTATCATGACTTTATATTGGTCCTTCATAAGGAAAATCAAGACCAATTACGAATACCATACATAACTGACAGTCTTTGTAACGTTGGCAACCACGTAGAACAGCAATGAATGGTCTATTTGACAACAATAAGAAATTGAAAGTAAATTAGCATTGACACAAGATTCACTAAAAAAAGTATAAACAATTTAAAACACATCCAAAATTTTTTTTTACCAGAAATAATTTGTATGATATTACAACTCGAAATGATGTAAAATAAAATATCTTTTATTTTCAGAATAAAGAGCAACGTATTTTCCTTGAACCCTTATTTCTCATTGCAGTCTTTAACACATGATTAGCAATAAAAAATTTTAATACACCATTCTTGACACTTTTCACAAATCAGTTTAACCCACGAGGAATTGAGTCATTATTAATCAAATATTGTTTAGGAAACTTCAGAAGTCTTAAAACTTTAATTGTGGAAAAAGAGGATATAATAGTGTTCCTCCTACAAATGAACAGATTGATAGCATTATGGATTCAGGAATTGACTTCACTTCATTGATAGCATTATGGATTCAGGAATTGACTGAAATACTTCAGGAATTGATCATTGATTTTATATTTAATTTATACAACTCGTCTTGAGGTATCATTTATGTCAATTAAAGTGTTTGCTACTGTTGCATTTGCATCGGCACTTAGTAGAACAATATTCTAAATTAAAACTTCCTTTAAATGCTTGATGCTCAGATTCTTTGACCCGTAAAATATGATCTATGGTTTTTAGGCAAATAAATAACTCAAAAGAAGGATTATTCTCACTGAAATACAAATAACAATAAACTTTATTCGCTCGTCTTCACAAATTCTAACTACAAATACAGCGCGCCGACGATTCTACTCTAAATCCTATTTTAACAAGTTGAGTAGTTCGCAGCTTCTTCTCAAGGAAGCGACAGTTATTTATAATTTAACTCATTTGTCATAACAATATAACATAACTTATCTCTAACAATAACTTATTTTTACAAATTTGTCATAATTTAAATCTTAGTTAAAAACCATTGTTTGCAAAATATTTTATGGGTATTATAAAGATAAAACAAAATATCATTTGACAAGAAATTCATTATTCTAAATGCTAGTTCTGAAGTTAATTTGGGAAATACAGATAATGGAAAATATTTCCTTTTTTTGTAATTTTAGTGGGTAAGTTATTAATTTTGTTAAAATGTCTTGCAAAATTGTCAGCTTCTCAACATGTGAAGCATAGGCACTTTCTATTTCAGATATCATTAATGATATTATTTCTACTGTAAATTTATTATTTGAACAGATATATAAAAAATTTATAGCTATTACTGTAACCTTAATTTCATGTTTTCAAGCAGTGATTCAGTGAAGTAAAGACATCTGTTCTTTAGATAAATAAGTAACATAAACTTACGCTTCCATTTTAGAATTATTTGTTGGAATTCAATGCAGTTAAATTAAAATGCATTCAAACCTAATTGCATACAGTTTTTTAATTGCATATTCTCTTACAAAAGCTATAAACGAAGAAAAATTAAATATTCTATGCAGATTATTTAATTAATATCTTCATTTTGAGTCAGAGTGTTTATTATTAAGTCTTTGTATTTTTAGATTTGTTTGAAAAACGCATTTCACCCTACATGGGTAAGTTCAATTAGACTAAGATAATTATTCTTGTAGGTGTAAGAATATCTGCTTGATTGCACTCTTTTCACTTCAGCGGACTCACTTCTGCGAGACTACGAGAGATCAGGCTGCTGTGAGCAATTATCAATATTTTATGCTGTGTGCTTCTCTTTTTTATACGTTTCGTAATATATTATATATATTTGGGTATAATAAACTTTAATGTCTGAACTATCAGTGGTGAAGCGTTTCTTACATAAATAACTACAATGACACAATTACATACCTTTATAAAATATTGGATAACATATTAATTACATTAAATATCAGCATACAATCTTTACTGCTAAATTCCTTTAAGAACCAAAAAATATTTGTACCTGTTATTAATGGGTTTAAAAAAGATTTAAAAAATAGTAAGATATTAAAAACATATTTACAATAAGTTATTAATAAATTAAATAAGACTGAAATTATTGAAAGTAGCTTAGGTATTCTTAAAGAATATTTATAACAAATACATATACAAGAGGTATTCAAATGAAAAGGTGCGAAACATCGTAACAACGTAATCGTTAACATATTTTCCAATGCCGCTATGAGAGAATGTAACGAGATATCTAGGGATGCGAACTGAGTCTCCGGCGTGGATCGGAGCATGCGCAGGAGAGAGAAATGGCTGTTATAAAGAACACCGTCCCATTGACGCGGCAATGCGTGTGAGGACATGATGGCATTCGCATTGCAAAATTCGACGATTGAGGAGTAGCGAGACGTTGTTCTATTTCTGACAGCGGAAGGCGTTAAACCAGACGCTATTCACCGCCAGATGATGATCTTATATGGGAAAGACTGTGTCCGACAAGTCAGTTAGAAAATGGAGTGCTCGTTTTCGTGCAGGCCGTGAGAGTTTGGTTGATGACCCGAGACCAGGCCAGGCAAACACAGTCATCACGGCCGATCTCATCAATAAAATGGACGACCTAGTGAGAAGCGAATGGCGTGTCACATTGCGAATCTTAGCGGGGAAAGTGGATGTCAGCGTTGGAATAATGTGGATAACAGTGTGTGTTGTTCATGCCAGGTTGCGTTATCGGATGGTTTGTGCCAGTGAGTTCCGAAACCGTTAACTGACCAGTAAAAGGAACTGCGTATAGGTCACTTCAACATCTGTTTCAGTATCATAAAGACATCGCTTTGCTGGAGCGGATCGTCACAGGTGATGAAATCTGGTGCCATCACTGCAAGCCAGAGACACAGCGGGACAGCATGCAGTGGAAGCATGTTTCGTCACCTCTCACTAAAAAATTCAAAGCTGTGGAGTCAGCAGGCAAGGTGTTGCTCACCATCTTTTTCGACGTCCATGGTCCCCTACTTGTTGAATTCCTGGAGTACAGAAGAACCATTAACTCCTTTGTGTACTGTGAGACAATCCAATGCCTACGCAGGTTTATCAAGAAAAAAGACTCGAAATACTCACGGAGGATGTGGGTCTGCTCCAGGATAACACACGTACACTCGAATATAGGAACACACGTGGAGCTGGCCAAATTCAAGTAGGTACAGCTTGACCATCCGCCCTATAGCCCGGACATGTCAACCTGCTAATTTTCATGTGTGTTTGGTCCCCTAAAAAATCTGAAAGGGAAGTGCTTTAACTTGCACAACGAACTTAAGGACGTTGTAAGGGACTGGATATCGTCAAGGCTACAGGAATTCTAGGAACAAGATTACTTAGGTTCGTTAATCAATAGGATTGTTGTGCTAAGACCTATGGTGTATATTTTTAATAAATTCTTCATTTATATCTAAAGTGTCGTTTCGTACGTTTTCATTTGAACACCCCTTTTACGTAATATCTATCTATATATACAATATATGTGTGTGTATTATATACTTAGCTATGATTGTGAAGATATTTTTAACTCAATTCGTATAGACATTACTTTTAATTAATTTTAATAAGTGCGATAATAATAATTTTACAATTTTTGAAAAAAATTATTTAATAGTAAATCCAGTACATCAATAAATTATTTTAAATATTATGATAAAAAATATTAACGAATTAAAGATGTACCAAAAGGAGGACTAACCTGTATAAGTTTTAGTAAAAATGCAAATTTTGAAGAAAAATGTTGAAAACAAGTGTTCAAACAATTCAATTTACGTTTCAAAGATTTAAAAGCTTTAATTTGCAGATTGAGTAAATTCAAATATTTTTATGATTTTATTTAAGTAAAAATATATTTTTGGTTCGTTATATGTCCAATTGTTGCATGCCTTGCATTAGATTATTTGAGTCACGTTTTTGCCAAAATTGTTATAAAGTAATTATCTTAATACGAAAGATTGGATCACAAAAACTAGTTTAAACACTGTGTTTTTTTCTGTGCTACGCCATGAAAGAACATTTCAAATTACTTTAATTCCATTATTGACTAATTTGTCTAATTTATGTTTTCTTGAATTATGCATTTTGATTTCTAGGTAATAAATTATTTACCATTACATAACTGTAGTAAATAACTGATTTACATATTTATTACACTTTACAAATACAAATATTTACATGATAAAATTTAATTATAAGTTAGATTAATTATATAATTGTAATGATTAGGTAATCTGTTATTTGGATTTATACATGTTCCCTTCCCTCCCTCTCTTTATATATATATATATATTTATATAGTAAATAAATTATTAACTAAAATAACAAAATAAATATGAATAATAACTTTTGGAATAATATAATAGTTAATAATAATTAAATTATAAGAACATTTATACAAAACGGGGGATAAACATTAGATAAAGAAAATCAAAAACACGTAATTATTTTGTTGAAAATTAAAACCAACAAATGAGATAAAGACTCCAAACAAGAATGTAAAGTAGTTATAATAAACTGTCTGACACATTGAAGTGATATCGAGTTAAACATTGTTTTATAGGATCTTAACTAACCCCACAGCAATTACTTTATAATAAAATTGGTAGATGCCAAAAAAAAAAAAAAATTATCGACAAAAATAGAGTGAAGAAATAAGACTACAAAAACTTCAAAATGGTTGAGTACACAAAACAGCGAACTTTTCCAAAACTTATTTTAAAGTAGTGGATATTTTCTTTTTCATTTATCAAGATTGCAATCCAGATGTCGCTCTAAAGTGGGACATGGGATGAATTCGTCTAAAGTTTGTTTTGCGAATGAGAGCAAAATGAAAATCAAACGTACGTGATAAACCTTGCTTCGTGAAAAAGTAGTAGTTGTGTCAGATTTCCACTTACGATATAAAAATAGTTGCATAAATATTGTTTCCTTCTTAACTTTTGTCGTTTAAGAACACCCAAGTACTGTATTTAAAGTTTAACTTTTTATTTTATTACTTGGGGCAGCCTTTTATGAGTATTTCGTTAAAAAATTTAAAATAATAATAACATAAATAATAAAATAATTTTTCTCAAATATTATGATATACATTTGGTATGAGATTTAGATGCAAAGTTAAATATGTGAGGGATGTTAAATATAAATGTAGAACACAGATAATCAGGTAGATTAATTTTTATATAATTATTAAATATACGAAGGTGTTTCAAAAAGTCCTTGTATTTGAAGACATCATTAAGATAAACTATTGTTACCATCGATGCTGCTGTCTGTCAAACGGAACCAAAATAAATTTGACTTTGATTCATAAATTAGATATGATTTGGTAATCATTTGCTGCCTAAACAAAATTTGATTGTTGATGCGTCGAGTAGTTATCATCGATGATAAATGTATTCAAATTATGTATCGAAAACCAAGCATCAATCAAAACAATGGGTTGCTTCCGATGAATCTGGGACAAAGAAGGCGAAGAAAATCACACAGGACAGAAGAATTACGAAGAAGAATTTCTGATGTGCAAAAGGGTTATGATCTCATATACGAGTAACTGAGACTTTGACAGTTGTCTAGTGAATCTGGATGCATATTAAAAACAAACCATTTTTGATGCTACAAGCACACACTCTTGGAATTTTTAACGACTTATAGAACGACACACGTGTTTTTATTTGAAATTGAATAATATTCCTAATGTTGAAACAAAAATTCATTATACGAGAATGTGTGTGATGCATATGAACCGCATTCAATGAACTAATAACTCATTCATATTGGTAATATTGGATATATTTCAGTTAAAATTGAACCTATCTTTGCACAAACGACAAGCACATAATCAGTGTTATCGTTACCAAAGTTTCTTCCATCGCTTTCGCTTCTCTACAAAAGAATTCGAATGATAAAATGTGTAGCAAATCACAACAACAGATCTTGCACTAAGCCCCAAAATAGCCATCTTAAATGTTGTAATGGAAGTCTTATAGCCAACTATTCTGGATGACCACAAAATCCTATCAATTTTAACCCTCCCTCCATAAACTTCCAATTACTGAGAAGATAAAAAAAAATGCAAAAACAATAATAACCAAAGTAATCATAATCAAACTTCCATCTCTCTACGATAATAACAATAGTAGCCTCCCCTTCCTAGAAGACATTGAAATTATTCCAAATTTTTAATCTCGATAAAATACCCCAACATTCCAGCTTTTCAAATCCATCGGAGTAGTGTTCAAGAATAATGAAATTGATATCTTTCCCAAATTAGAAAAATCACTCAATACAGTTACAGATATGATTAGCCTTTGGACATAACATTCAATAGTCCGAAAAAGACCCCGCCCCCTTCCTTTTTATTGACAGTTGTAATGCTAATAGGATAGGAACAAAAATAGGCAAATTTCAAAATTTTATAGACATCCACAACTCTGATATCATTGGAGTCCAGAAAACTCATCATAACCAACATTACACTTTTAAATTCTAAATTATGCTATCTGTCGAGCAGACAGAACCATCCATTGTTGCGGAAGCACAGCATTTTAAATTAAATGATTAATTTAAAATGGTATTTATCATATGATCTTCAAAAATACTACCATCTCAGAAAATATCACTATTTACATCACTAATTAGTTTTTCACGCTCTCTATAATATACCACCCTCCAAGCAATATCATAAATTTTAAAGATCTCCATAATATTCTCTTAGATAACTCTTCTGGTATTTTAATCGATAATTTCAATGCGAAACATCCCAACTGGAATAGAGGAAAGGCGGGTAGATCTGGCAAATTAATAGACTCCCTATGCAATAACTACAATTATCAAATAGCCGTCCCGACTCTCCTACTCACTTTCCTTATAATAGCCATACAAATTATGTTACAGATTTTACAATACTAAAAAATATCCCTTTTTATACTATAAATAGTATGAATGAACTTCCTATCGACCACATCCCCACCTTAATAGGTATCCATCCTCCTTTGGACTTTTACCACAAGAAGCTTGTTAAACCATCAACATATCCTCAATCATAATATAAAAGGCAACCCTCCTATCAATAACATTAATGAACTAGACAATTCTCTATCCTCATTTACTACTTCTGTTCAAAAACTATTAATGCAGCCAACTCCACTAAAACCATTAAAACTCCCAATCTTATACTTCACCTACTTATCCGAAATTGAATTAAGGAAAATTTAGACAAATAAAACAATGGCAAAATACTAGATATCCCCCTCTTCAAAACCCTCATGAATATTCTCAAGAATCAAATTAAAAATTTGCATTGTTAGAAACAAAAAAAAGGTGTGTGTGGGGGGGAATTTCCTAAGACAAATTCATATAAAAGATAGTTTACCCTTTAACATCAATCGCAAACTTACAAAAAAACATTTTAACACCCCTCCACTAATTGGCAATAATGGCCTTGTTTTTTCTGCCAAAGGAAAGACTGATCTATATGTCCATAACCTTGAATTCTCTTTCCAGGAGAATGTATTTCTATATAATGACAAACATGCTGAATCCACATAGGAAATAGTACAAAACTACCTAGATACTCATTGTTAATATTATTTTTAATCCCCCTCACTTCACCATTAGAAATAGCTAATATCATCAAAAATTTTAAAAAACGAAAAGCCTCGGAGAAGATGGTATTTACAACCAAGCATTCCCATTCTTTCCCCCAATACTCTCACCCATTTAACTAAAATCTTCAAAAAAGGCTTCAAATTTGCACACTTATCACAAAATTTTAAACACGTTACTGTCAGCCTTTCTCTCAAACGTGGCCAAAACCAATCCATCACCTCTAATTACCCCTATCAATCTCCTTAATTTCATCTCAAAAATTTAGAACGAGTTCTCCTAACCAGATTGCTCAACTGCATAATACCTAATATTCTACTCGATTCTCATTTTGGCTTCAGATCCCATCATAGCACCATTCATCATCTTCTTCGGGTTGTGAATGCTATAACTGAAGGTTTTAATGGTAAAAAAATCTCTTGAGGTATTTTCCTGGACATTTAAAAGCATTCGAACGCCTCTGGCACGATGGGTTAATTTACAAACAAATTAAACTTTTCTTTCTCCTACTTAATTATCATAATCAATACATACTTCAAAAACAGAACCTTTCAAGTTAAACTCGAAAACAAGCTGTGTGTAATTTGCAATATTGAGGCCGGGAAATCACAAGGGTTCGTCATTTATCTCTCAATTTATTCCTTGTACACACATGACTTCCTTCAGAGTCAGTCAACATCTGTCTCTTTGCGAATGCTGCAACACTCCTAACACAAGATAAAACACCCATTAAAGTCATAAAAAATTAAACTCGTATCTTAGCAAATTTAATAATGAATGACTCTTTGAGGGATTTCTGAAAACACTAACAAAACCAAAGTTAATATTATTAGAAAAAATATGTCCCATCTCCTGACACCCAAGTAAATTCTTCAACTCCTATATCTTATGGGACTCTGAGATCAAATATCTTGGGGTTATCCTGGATTCACAATTCACTTAAGAAAAAACATACAATTCTCATTGATAAAATCTGGCCAAAATTCCTTAATGGCATTCCACTAGCAGATAAACTCTCTATTCTCATCCTCGCTTACAATTTGTGCTCTACACACAAATAATCAGACTGATACTATTGTACGCTTCTCCGTTGTGGGGCCAAGCAGTTCCCATACACATTAAAAAAATCCAAGCCCTGCAAAACAAATTACTAAGAGTATTAACTAACTCTCTTCGGTATATCAGAATTTCTATCACACATGAGAATTTTAATAACCCTCAAATTAATAGCCACACCAACTATCTACCCAGATGCTTATATTTCAAAATTATTAATCATGCTCATCCACTAATTAGAGACTAACATTTATTTGCACATCAAAATGGAACTTATCCATTACCGTATAAAACTTATAATAATTATTTCTACCTCATTCCCCATAATCATAAGTATTCAAACTGAAACACTTTCGATTAATTCTATCCCAACTGTGATCAAATACCCAACACTGCCACTCCGACAATTTCCTGGTAGATACACGTTGCTTCTTCGGAAATTCACCCTGTACGCTTCACATTCAAGTGTTAATAATATTCAATCGATTTCCCAATCAACTTCCGCTACAAACTCTAAAAAGACAGGCTCACTCTTGTATACAGACTGATTCCCTTCCTCTTGGACTATCGGCGTATTTTATACATCTTCCGGCCTGGAGTGACGTCTTACCAAAAATTCACAAGAGGTACGAAACATTATTTACAATCGATATTTTGCCTAGGTTTCAGCACATTCAGGATCATTCTAACAGTCGTCAAAGCTTCTGGGCTTACATAATGATCGCCAAATCCGTATACAAAGCTAAGGTTTCATTATTTAACCTACCTTTGGCTGACTAATGTTACATCCATAAATGTTTAGTTTCCTTCATAAAATCGCCTCGGTTGTTTACCCATTGGCTGCTTAAATCTTCACACCACGTGACGGGTGCCTTTATCGATATCGAAGGCAAACAGGCGACGAGCGGTCACCATCTCCAGACACGTATACGGACATCAGAATATTGCACGTAGAACCGGGATTCCTCTGAAAAGACTATATTGTGTCACACCTGTATCCAGATTTGTCATTCAATGCTCAGAGTCACCGGCTCTCTCTATGCTGCATTATCAAGGGTAATGGAAGTAATGGTGGTCGTGTTGACAGACCACGTTGCCAGTTACAAACGACTTCACACCGTTCGATCGGATACTATGTGTGCTGCAAACATGCCAATTTCTGACTAATGATCCAGGATGTGGTTGTACGATTTTGCTTGGACGATCTTACAATATATCTGTACTCTCATGCATTAGTCATGGAAGGGAATGGAAAACCTGGATGTCGTTCAGTGTGACCCTCATCGACCCATTGATTCGATGTTTGTATGTCAGTGGTTGGATTTCGACCATTGCGACGAGCTATATCAAGGAACGATAATCCTCACTCTCGTTAAGCATCGATCCTGCTTCTATCGAATTCTGACACTTGCTGATAAGCATTTCTCCTTCTTATCAGAGGCATAACATGATATTCTGAGCAAACTTCGACCTCACGAAGTGCTTTCCGAATGAGAAATCCCTTACACAACTTTTCTTTTATGCAGTGCTTCATATGTTTCTCCCTCCAATTCATTTGCATATCCTAATCTTTTCTTCCTTTCATGTGATGTTGACGTTCGTTGAACTATTCCTTCCTGATGTTTCAATTTTAATGGCCAACATTGTATATATATATCTTCTTTAAAAGGATAAAAAATTTTTGTTGTGAAATTTAATTCAAATATCATTGTTAACTTAAAGGATTTTTCAGTTGCTCTTGTAATCGTAAATACACGAGTTTCCATAAAATATTTTCGTTTTTAAATTTAATTTTAATACCAATTAAATTGTAAGTGTTTTTTTAATCTCTGGAAGCAGAGCATTTTTTTGTATTATTGTTATTATGATTTGTTTTTGTTTTTATTACGCGTGAAAAGCAAAGCAAGGGATGCAGTAATCAATATAAGAAAATAAGAATATTTATTCGCTATAATTAGGACATTCATCCTTGAAAGCTATCTAAAAATTAAGCAAAATGTATTGTGGATATTTTGGAAAAAAAAATGAACTGAAACAAAAAAAATTCATTCAGACATTCTTCGTTGCATATTTCTTAGGAAAAAATTCATTTAGCCTAAAAATAGTTCACGTAATTCACATACTTTTTCTAGCTGTTATGTAATTTATCAGGGGCCATTTCAGAGGAAATGTAACTGTAGCTGAGACAAGCAAATTACACGGGCAATTACATCATATGTTGACTATGTACAGCAATCTGATAAAGAGAGGGTAAAAATATCTGAGAGGCAGAAATTAACTTCTATGTCATCAATATTGAAGTAAAATGATTCAA
This sequence comes from Nephila pilipes, assembly GCA_019974015.1. Lineage (NCBI taxonomy): Eukaryota > Metazoa > Arthropoda > Arachnida > Araneae > Nephilidae > Nephila > Nephila pilipes. The sequence continues at coordinate 356,364 of BMAW01120966.1, read as the reverse complement.
AAAATGCGTACTAAAGTATTGTTCGAGAAAGTAATAGAATTGTTTTGGGATTAAATGAAAGAAAATTTATGCGTCGAACAAAGAATGTCAAAACAGTTATCAGGCTTTAAAAGAAAATTAATAAATTAGTTATATTTATGTTAAAAATTCATATTTCAAATTAATTGAAAATATTTTGAAGCATCAATATAAAATTAAATTAGGTCAATATACTCATCTTCTTCGAAAATCTGTCAAAAATGCTTGATAAAATAATAAGTAAGTTGAATAAACTATCTATAAGTACAATTATAAGAAAAAAGGAAATTTCTATATAACTATTATTCAATGGAAACTATTTTAGTTATTTGTTTTTTTAACATTAAAAAGATGCAAAACTAAATCTTACTAACCTTTTTTCTAGAAAAATTTAAATTCCAGAGAAATCATGCAAAATCTCTACAAACGTAACTATAACTGAAGTCTTATAATTTTTATTAAAAGAAAAATTCAACTTAAATTTAAGAAATATTCAAATGAAACAAACAAATTTTGAATGTAATGAAATGCCACAACTATAAATTTTAAATGGAAAGAAAGTTTTTATTTCATTATGTTAAATTTGAAACGGGCAACTCAGAAACAATTAAAGAAAAAAAATTATTAGAAAAATATTTTAAAAACATTTTGAAACAGAAAAATATTTAAGTATTTTTTAAGATGTTCAATTCGTATACAAATAATATTTATCGCAAATGCATCGAAGTCTAGCTGATTCCCATTAGAATTAATGCTTGATACGTCATATAAAGAACAGTTGTAAATACATTGTTAGTAATATTTTTGATAAGAGAAACAATTTCTTTTTTTCCAATTAATAGATTTACTTCTTTGATTGAAATTTAGGTATAAATATCTATAGGAATAAATTATATAATTTTATCCTTAAAAATATCAAACTAATCTATATGTCTTTAAATTACCCGCCCCCCTGCCAAAAGTAGAATTCTTTTATTCTTGTGTTGGGCTGATTACACATTTAATTTTTAAATACATGTGTAAAATATAAAAATTATAGTATAGATTAATTTTTGAAATTATAAAATAGAATAATTCTCAGCTCTTGTGTTTTTATATTCAATTTTCATTTGGTTTTACCTACTGATTTTTAAATTTTTATTATTCTTACAATCCAAGTTAAAAACATTTATCTAATTTATTGAATTCTTAAATGCATTTTTTTATCCTATCTTTGATTCATAGAAAGTGATTCTATTGAAATGTTAATTGTTTTTATTTTTTAGCGGCAATTGTGTAAATGTAGGACTAAAACAATGTTATTAAAGATGTTTAAGGATATGTGATTTATGTTCTAGCTTTATTTCTTACTTTTAATTTCTTTATGTATTAGTTCTTGTTATTTTTTAAGTTGCAATTTTCAATGAATTTTTGATTGAAATTGAAGAGGTTCTTTTTTCTCTTTTTGTTTGATGTTGACTTTGTTTCCTAATTTTGCTATATTAGGCATGTTCCTTTGTTTATAAGAGCTATTGTTGACAGTGAAGGCTTCATCATTAAAATATATTTAAACTGAGTCCACAATCCTAATCCAGTAACAATATTATATAGCTTTATTTCCATTTTATTTCACTTTTCAAAAAGATTTCATTTCTAAATTTTCTTTAGATCTTTTTATGTATATTCTTTTTGTTATTATGTTTTCGTATTACTTTTCTTTGTTTTTTAAAGGTTTAATAATTAATAAATTTGATTCTTAATTTTGCAAAAGAATTACAAAGTAATTTTTAATTTATTTTGATTACCTAAGCCTTTCATAATATATTTCATGTTTATTTCAATATATATATATATATATATATATATATATATATATATATATATATATATATATATAAATTATTTTTAATATTGTTTTAATCTCATTATCATAGAATTCATGATTTTTTTCTTAAGGCTTTATTTTTTTTATTAGCTGATTAAACGTTATCCTAAGCGTACCCCATTGTTTATCAATTAATATTTTCTGGAGTATATACTTCTCGTCATGACTACAAGTTCTAATGTACCATCAAAGTAAGTATAAATACGGATAGTATTGGATATTTTCCCATTCTATGTTAAATTTTTCAAAATACGACAAGATTATGAATAGATTTGAAATAATTGTAAATTAAACTATTTATTCTTATGAAGAAATTAATTACTGGGAATCGAATCCCAGAACCTACTATTTTAACCAAGGTTTTCTGATTTTTTTAAACTTATTTTATTATTTATTTACTTATTTCAAGAAAAATTTACATTTGATTTGAACGAAAGCAAATTTTCTGCAGTGTAACTCAACTTCCTACGCAACCATCAGTCTTTGGAGATCATCTATCTGAAATACCGTTTTGTTTCCTGGCTCTCCAGAAAGATACATAATAAAAGGTTTATTTCTCAAAAGCAGGCAACAGATAAGACACCAATGGTCAGCTGCAATGGTGCATTTATTGAATACTTGGCCCAGCTACACAGGAGTGGAAGGGATGATCCGCTATTGGGAGGAGAAAATGCATGCATTGTGAACTATATGTCGGAGTGACATGTGGATTTAGAGTTCATCCATATGACTTTCGACATGCGGCACCAGAATCGGTGTGAGTGAAACTGGACATTGTCTTGAAAGAACAAATGGTGTTGGATAAAAAGATGGAGGCTGTCTGTGCCAGTCGAAGTTCAATCAATCAGAAATGGAAAAAAATTGAAGGGTGTGTAAGATTACCCTGCCCAGAAGAGCTAAAAGAAACGGATGGAAAAAATGATGGAACCGGAGAGAAGGTGATCCCGTCAGAAGGCAGCAGAAAAGAGAACTTTTATGAGTGCTATTTTGGCGTATCTCGGACGTTACGAGATCAGTCGTATATAACCTACTGACGACGTAACAAAAAAATATTTGATAGCTAAATGTGAAATGGCGAAAATGTCTTGCTAATTTGCGAATACACAGATTAATAAAAATAGTTTTTATTAAGCTGTGTGATCCTTCACGCTATTTAGACATTTTACTATTTGTGGTCACAACGTTACAGCAGCTGATTTCAAAGTTATCAACTTATTGCAGTTCCCTTGGTATGCTTAAATATATGTAAAAAAATTAATGTTGTGATAGACAATCATAGTAAAAGCTATTTTTATTCTAACGCAAATATTTCCTTAATTACTTATCGATATTATATAGGATATATATTTATACCAGAATGAATGCTGTTTTTTGTTAGGATTAAAAAACACTCTACAACAAAAAAACGACGCACCAAGAAGAAGTTGGTGGATAGGAAAATTATATACAGAATAGAAAATGATTTAAATTTTTGAAAATTTGAAGGATTTATTTCAGAGTTACATTGTTACAAAGTAAGGAGTTCAGTAAGGTGTTGACCCAGCTCTAGCCTGGATGCGAGCTACCACACTACGGGGCATAGGTGATAAAGCTCCCTGATGGTCTCCTGTGGTATTTCTTGCCAAGTTTGCTCCAATTTGTCATTATTTTTTTGTTATAGAGTGTATTATTTAAATTACAGTTTCTATACGAGTGGATAATTGCATCCATCACAATGGTTTGCACAATTTTAATACAATACTTGGTAAATTGTTCCTTTTGTGCAAATAAAAGGAATATTTTAAATCTATTCAACCAAAATTCAGGACAGCTTATATGCTAATTTAAAATTCATTACTATTTATAATTTACTACATCCAGTTTTCTTATTATCATTTAGTGTTATGTTGGTTTATTGGCATGAATTGAAGTCCTTCTGTAATAGCTAGGGGGACAGGCTCAGAATCATGACTTAACTCCTCTTTCACCGGGATCTTGAATTTTCAATTAGGAATGTCGGGTTACTTAGGACTTATCATACAGAGATTAAAAAAAATATACAATATTTCATTAGATTTAAATAAACTTCATTTTATTTTCATATATAATTAATTTTATTTTTCTATTAATAAAGGATCGTTTTTATCAATTGACAATTAGAGATTGAGAAGCATCAGAAAGGTTAAGTTATTCTGCATCTATATCAATTGAAAAAAAAGCACATTAGTGTATTGAATAACGTAATATTATAAATGAATAAATATTAAATCAAAGAAAACCCATCTCGAGTGGAATTGTTTTATGTAAGAACAGTAATTCAGGTAAGGAACATAGTAAAATAAATAATGTAATGCTGTAGGTAAAAATATATGCGTATACTTTCTTAATCTCCAATAGTTTTTTTATTTACCTTAACCCATTACACCCCATACAATCAATATTGATTTTATACTATTTAATTTTAATCTTACTTTGAATAAATCACTTCAATTTTGAAATAAACACATTTATGGAACATGGTTTGTTTCTGAACGGATTATAAGAAGCGAAATTTGAGTAACAAATTCAATGCCTGTAATACTATAAAAAGCAAAATAAAATAAGATTTAATTTAGTCAAACCTACATTTGATTTCTGATAAAATTTGAACTATATCCAAATATGATAAAGTAGGGTCTCCGGAATTTAAAATTAAATGTAAGGATGAACGTTTTTCAAGGAATTTAAACAAATAAGACTTATAATACTGAGAGAAAAATAGTTTTGTTGTAGAAAATAAAAATGGGAAAGTAAACTCTTTTGTACCATCGATAATTTTTTTTTTGAAAATTGCAGCATATAAATGTTTAAAATATAATACACGTATTGTATTGCAGTAGTTCAATTGGCTTGGAATTGAGTTTTAATCTCAAAAAAATTTGATACCGGCATGTGAGTTATTTATTTATTAAACTTCGTGCACTCTTTAATGAAAATTCTTACGAGATACTGTAAGTGAGTTATATGATCATGTTTCCTCTGTTTTCTTACTTTACTGTACCTATCTTTCTGTGTTAGTATTAAATTTATGTTTCTCATAATATTTTGCTATTTTTAAAGTATTTTGTTCTCTCTTTTAACTAAATAATACAACTAACAAACAATTAATGTAGCAAACTTTTCCAGAAAAATATAACTTAAAAAAAAAAAATAGCACTTCTTTTATGTAAAAAATAAGCAACTTTTTAAAGCATATAATAATTCATACAAAATTACAATGACAAAATGAATTGTTTTTTTTAAATTATTAATTCTAAGAAATAATCAAATTTTAGAAACAAGTATCAGTAAAATTATTCTTGTTAAGAATTTTCATAAATTAAAACAGGTTTCAAGGTTAGATAAATATAATACATAAACTTAATTATATGCTTATGCACCTTTAATTAGATGTGGATTTTAGAATGCTTTTATTATCAATCGAAAATACATATTGAATGTTGTGAAAAATTTTATTTTAAAATGCGTAGTTTGAAAAAGAATCAAATGAACTGTATTTCGAAAGTTTATGAAAACTCATTCATGAGTAAAGTCTATTACATTAAGAATAGGATTTTAAAATAATATAGAGTAGATGTTGGCATAAAGCATGAAGCAGCCAAAAATTAAGTTTCAGAATACTGTGGGATTACGTTTTGTAAATGGGTAAATTTTACTAACTTTCAATAGTTTTCTTATTGTGTTTTAATATATATCTTTTACATCTAATATAGAAAAAATATAAGTAACAGTTTTACTGTTTCATAATCGCTAATAAGTGTCAATATAGATTTTAACGCAATTGTACTTTTTATTGCAAAAACTCTTTTTTAATATAAATTATAATTTTCTCTGATCTTTTGCTGTAACTAATTTTAAAACAAAAATTTTATTCGAAAAAGAACACAAAAAAATATTAATAGTTTTATGATCTGTTGCAATATATATATATATATATGCATATATATATTTAAGGACTTTCTGTATTGCATTGTTAATGAAAAAATTACCTACGTTTAAAATGAAATGTGCAAATACAATTTGAGCACATACTTTCAATTTATCATTTTATCATGAAAATGCTCAATATGATCTTAGACAAAGTGAAAAGCGTTCGTCTGTTATAAAAAATAAAAAGGTAATTCCTTTGTAGATGGAAGAAAATATAAAGAAGAATTTACACAAGATCTAAATGTACTATTTCTATAAAACTACCGATGTATTTCGAATCGGAGACAAATTTCGTATCGAAATAAAATAACAATTCTACATTCGATTGCTAGACTCTAAGTTTAAAAATAGGATTCGAGTTCAAATTTATTTAAATCCCGACAGTGGAATGACAAATGAATCTTGGTCATTTGCATTGAATTCTAAAGTTTCGTTCTCAAGGAATAAAATGGTTGGCTAAAGGTATATAATACTAAGGCAGGCGTAAGTAATTTTACTTGCAGGTGGAAAAAATAACAGTTTTCATTGGTTGCAGTTTAAGCTTTTAGCGAAGTTGAAGGTAAACATGTTGCTTTTGTATGTTTTTAAGCAACGATTTTACAACACGAAATGTTTTGGTAATTTTTTTCTCCAGGTGTAAGTATGCTAAATCTTATACTACTTGAAAGCTCTTATTTCCTGAATATTAATATATATGCAATTTGGTTCCCTTTTCTAAACATTAAAATCCCTGAATATAAATACAGTATTCTTATTTTTTTTTTAAATTGTAGAAAATGGTGTACTTTTTTTGCAACATATTTCTGTTCGAATCAATTGATTGGTTTTTCTGAAGTAATGTTCTGGATTCTTTATTACATATACATTTAGTCATAAATTAGAGAATCATAATATAAAAAATATTTTTATCAACACATATCAAGATAAAAAAAAACTGTGTTTAAATTAATGTTAATATATTTTAACTTACATCATGACAAAAATTACATTGATGTAATCACACGAGCTTTTATATAACATTTGGGAACTTTTCTCTTTAATACAATAGTTCCAATTTTGACATTAATAAAAGTTCTAATCCGTTCAAAACCAAGTTTAAAGATTATACATGAAATTGAATTCGTCATATTTTATGAAATTCGTAAACTGAGTGCAATCGTTCACTATTAATGCAACATTGTAAAATGAGGGAGAATAGAAAAACATTCATGATTAAACAACATAACCGATTTAAAAGCCAACATATTTTGTTGGTTAACATTATTTCTTTTGCTTTTGAGCATATACATTACATATTATATATTATATATTAATGAGCATATAGTTATATACATAGCATACATATATATATGTCGAAAGAGAGTATATGAAGACATATTATATTATATTATATACATATGCATATTATTATTATATATATATATATATGTATATATATATATCTGTTATGCCCCAATTATATGCTACCACCATAATGCATTATTTCTCTTAAGTTGATTAATTTTAGTTTCAGAATTTTTAGCATTTGATTTTTAAGTACCTTTTCACTTTGTGTGTGTTTATCTTTTCAATTTTTTTGTGAATTTCAATTTCTTAGGTTTTTTTACTTATAATTTTGGTGCTTTAACAATTTATGATTCTATAAGTTTTTATTGTAATTTTTGTTTCAATTCTCTTAGTAGCCTTACTAGCCTCTAGTTTTTGATTGGGTATTTCTAATTGATAGCGTTTTCATCCTATTGATATTTACAAATTTTTTTTAGAGTTTAATTTTTGCATGATGGCAAAGCTTAAAATCTGACTCCACTTGCGAAGATGGTTGATGTTTAACTACGTAGCATATTTTTGACTAATTTTTTTGTGCTCTTTCAAGTACTTTTGTGACTTGAAATAAATAATTAAGAAATACTTAAAATGAAAATATCTTTCCTAATTTAAATTATTATGTTTAGTTACTTTATATAGATTTTTTTTGCATTTCTTAGTAGTACTGCTTACATTATTAATACACGTGGGGTATCATGCTTGACAAAATTTTGATTTTCTCTTAAATTTCTTAGTTTTTGATTTTTTTTGCATTTGGTTTTTAAAGATTTTTTTTTTGCTGTCTGTGTGTTTTTCTTTTAGTTTTACTTTAGGATTTAAATTTTCGGAATTTTTTTATTAATGTTTTTGTATTATAACGATTTATTAATAATAGGTTTCATTGATGGAGATAGTTAAGCCTATAGTTCTAGAATAACTTAACAGTCTAAAGCCTACTACAGCATTAAATATGTTATTCTTCATTTTTGCCTTTAGAAAAAAATTTAAGATATCTTAAAATTTAAAAAAAAAATTCCTTCAAATTTCTTGATATTTTGTTTTTTTATTCTACTCATCTAAAATATTTTAATCATCTGTAATTTTACATTACAATAAGTAAGAGAAGCTTGAATAGGATATATATGTACTGGGTGTGTCCAAAAAGTATCCAACATCAACTTTTCATGCGTTATCGAATGATGCTAGGGGGGTTGTTTTACTGTACGCATGTAGGTGATGATAGAGAACATATGTAATTTCTTTTCCTGTCTTTAGAAGTTGTGAGTTATCGGTAGACCACCGATGAGTGAGAAAAAGTATGCAAGTCATACTGCCATTTCAAAGAGGTTCTGGTGGATTCCGATGATGCTAAACCACAGAATCTCGATCCGAAAACTTGTAGTTGATGTGAATATAACAGTTGGATATGTTCATTACATCTTGGCTGAATATATAAGTGCCAGGAGAACTTTTTTGTAGGCTTCAAAGCGTCTAAGATCGAACATAAGTAAATACGCTTGAGGATCACACAAAACATACTATAGATCATGATCAGCAATTTCATTTTTTTTCAACACAATGATAAATGGTAATCGTCTTTGGCTTATGGATATGACTAAGTGGATTATCAAGTAAGTTGCAGGCATCGCAATAGAGTTTTCTTAGATCCTATCAAGGCAGGTCCACAGGAATATCATATACATACTGTCGGTCTTCTTTGACTATAGTAGCATGATTACTCGCAGGAAAATATCTCCTGGCACAGTTCTCGAAGAATTCTACGAAGAATTTGTGAGTCATCTTCATAACTCTATGAAAGACCTTCGGCATAGCATTTGGACAATGGCCAGATGGCATTTCCATCAGGATAATGCACCCTCCCATTCTACACATTTAAAACAAATTTCTTTATCAAACACAACACACCCATGTTTAATCAGGTTATCAACGTTTTTGACATTTCTTTGTGGGACTTCTGGGTCTTTCCATTTGAAAGGTAAAATATTTTACTCCTGAGAAGATATCAATTAGTAAACACCATAAAAAAATATTGAATTTAGAAGAATAAACAAATTTATCGTAGACTATATGATTTTTCGAGGTCATCGATGTTCAAGCTCAGCTGGAATTAAAATTTTAATTACATATATTCCCGACAACCGAAATAATCGGAGTAGCTGCCCATTAAATGTAACTAAGTCAATATTTAATCAAGTCAATATGAGAGAGTAGTCAATATGTGGAACGAAGGAGAGGAAACAGATATCTACAGACCCATTACTGCTCTTCTATACTGAATTATTTCTCTTATAGAGGATTTTTCAGAATACCGGGAATTTCAGAACCATTATTAGAAATAGGCGCTGAGATCTCAGAATATTGCTTTAACTCATCAAAATTTTTTGTATTGATGTAACGAACGATCACCATTAACAAGTTTTGATCTATTTATTTAAAGTTGTTCTAGCCATGAATCTGTTTTTTTTAGTCCCTTGGCACCTTCTCATTATGTCAAGGCGTCCACAAACCACTTGCATTTGTTCACCTTGCCACCGTGCAAATTTAATTAAAAAATTTAATTTCTGCATGCACCCAAGTATACAAATTGCTAGTATTCTACGTACTCACATGCAGTATTAGTGTTTATACCCGTGGAGCTATCAGACGAGCACAGCAACAGCAGATGAGGGAAAAGAGTTCTTACTTTGTCAATCCGAATGATATTATATTATCAGTTTACTCTTTTACTCCTCTCCTGGACTTTCTTTTTCTCCATCAAAGACCCAAACCTGCTGAGTTGAAACTTGTTAATTGAAACATTATCCTATCTGCAACAAAATGCTGTAAATTAGTTAATATTCTAAGAATTGAAATGCTAGAATGTATTTATGATCTTTCCTTTCTTTCTTATATATTCATCAAACTCACTGTATTTACTAATGAACTGCTTATGTAATGATGCCAACGTTACCTTCCCCGATATTATAATAATAAAATAAAAACAGATATTTTACAAAATCTCAATATTTAATATTGTATTAAATAAATTACATAAAATTAATTTTAATAAAAAAATAGATTTAATTTAGGATGTAGTAATAACAAGATGTGGAAATACGGAAAAGTTTGATAAAATACAGAATTATTTAAAATGATTTTCAAGATTTCAAATTTCCATGTTTTCAAAAATAATAAACATAAAATGATAAGTAATACATGAATGCGTGGAAGTTTTATATTGAGAAAAATAGAAGTCCCTCGTGAGTTCTTCGTGAAGCTATTTTACGAAGAGGCAGTTTTAGAGCTACATCGCAATTGGATCGGTTGCAACACGCCAAATGACTTGATGGTACACATCTGGTCAGCTTAGTCACCTGATAAACGATTCACATGTCTAATCACCTAAGACGACGTGAAGATGTTTTATTTTGGGGGTTTGTGAAAGATAAAATGCATGCGTCACCATTACCCAATAATATATCTGAACTTAAATAATAGATTTCTGCTGCTGTACAATCAATTACCCCTGACACTTTAAAACTTAATTAGAAAAAATAGACGCACCAAATTTAAATTATACGTATAGCTAAATGAAGTTATATTGAACACTTGTAGAGAATTCTATCATTTCTTTTTGCTTTCATGTATTACTTATCATTCTGTGTCGTTTGTATATGAAAATATGGAACTTTGAAATCTGATGAATCATTTTGAATAACCCTGAACTATTCGGGGACAAAATCTATATTTTCTACCTCATAGTGTGAAATGGATTCAGTTTCCCAAGTTAAAATTGGTTAAATATTATGTAGATCAATATTGAAAATCATAGTTTCGAAGATATTAAATTTATGAGATTGTCGAAATTGATATATCGATCATATATTCCGTTCAATGTAAATAGATCGATTTCAAATATTCTATGGCTTAGGAAATTAGGTCAACTTTAGGTAGAAGTCAATACAGAGAGTAAAACAAGTTTGTTGGTCTTACTGTAAGTTTTCTTACGAAGAACTAGTAAGAAAGTATTTTAAAGTTAATGAAATAGAAACCAAGAAATTGAAAAAAAGTTTATTTTAATTTTGAATGGCATGGAATAGAGATAGTTAAATGACAGTAAAAGTTTTATAAAAACATTTATAGTTATTGAAACACATCTTATGAAACTTAATTTTAAATGAAATCCATTGTTAAACTAAACATTATTTTTATCAGTGAGTCTAAGAACTTCATTTGAGTTAATGGCTTTCTGAATTTACCTTGTCAGTTTGTACGATAAGAGATGTAAAATTTATGAAATAACATGTTATAATTTTTATGTCTCGATTAAACATACATATTAAAACTATTATGTTAAGTAGTATCTTTTCATAAACAAAAAAATTCGTCGTAACCAGCTATCAAAATGTCACCAATGATAAAAATAAGATCTTTGAGTCTCATACGAAATGCAAGGTAGTAAACCATTTCAGATAATGATAATTCTCAGCTTTATTATTAATGAAATATAATTTTCTATTGGGTATAAAACAATTATTTCATCTCTTTGTAATTTAAGATACGAAAATTTTTGCAGCACATATTCTATTCAAGGGTCAAGAAAAAAGTTAATTTAAGAATAATTTAATAATAATAATTTTTTTTATAAATTGAAATTACTGAGAACTTATTTAATAAAATCATAATTGATGACTATCTTTGATCATCCACTTTCATAATTGTTGATTTTGTGCTATTCATTAAAATCTATTCAGTCATGCATTGAAGTTCAGAATATACCTAATATTCTGGTGTACAACGCACACTTTTTTACAAAAATTAAGATGAAAATTTATGAGTGGGCGTTATGAGTCAGATATTAAAATGATAGATATAAAATTAAGAAAAAGATAAGCATATAAGAAATTACAACTCTACATGTACCTGTGTGATATTTATTTAACTGACATGTTTTGTTTCGCTTATTTTATTTTTTTCCAAATAATACTCATTTTTATGACATATCTTAAGAACTTAAAAAGATTTATCATCGGATAACATGAAAAGTTCATCAAATTCATCTTCTGTTATACCTCATTAAAATGCACATTATCTATTTCTGTTTCATCTTCACCATCACAGTTACTCTGGTCCATGAATATATTATCATCTTCTATTCTATCTAGATTGTAAGATATACTACATTTTTAAAACGACTTTTGAATTTTATCAGGTTTAACTTCTTTCCACTCTTTTATTACTTCCTCGCACACTATTTCTAAACTGTCATGATGTATTTGACTTCCTTTTGTAAAAGTTTTCCACCTTCTAACATCCGTGTAAGCTACTGTCATTTTAACTTTCTTTGGAATGGTTTATTGGTACACACACCTAAAGACTGAACTAAAGGCATTAATCCGCCTAGAGTAATTCCCCTGTTTGTGTTATACTCTTTCATCAATTCCTTAGTATTATCCGTTAAATAAGATTGAACATGTCCCACACTAAAGGATTTTTCAGAATTCCTTAAGTCACCAGGACGCTTTTGACAAACATTTCTAATCCATAACACTATTTAGGAAATTACATTTCGGCATCATCGTTTTTTAAAAAATAATCGTAGGTTTAATTTTGTACCGTCTGCTAAGCAGGAATGCACTAAAGTGAAGTGAAACTTTTTGTGACCTGATGTTTTTATAAGAAACGTTTTTGTTAATTTCTTATCAATTGTTTAATTTACTATCATATCAAGCAATATTGGAGTTCCTCCCATATTTTTAATATGTGGTAGTAAATATATTTGTTTTTGCCTTCGGAGGTCAATAAGATATTTGTGATAATTTATAAATTTGTTACCAAATCTTTTGAAAAATTTTTCGAAACTAAATTATTCCGAGCTAAAAATCGACTACAGGAACCTAAAGTTACATTAATTTTTTTCCCTTCCATTTGCATTATTTTTTGCCACTTTAAGGCAAATATCAAAACACTGTTTTTTGTTTCAATTAATCTATTCTTGCGAATTTCTAGGACTCAGATCACAACACTTTCCTCCAGTATAGGCTACTCCTTTACGCAAAACACTTTTATTCTTTGGTATATTAATTATTGCGATTTAATTTTCTTCCACTCTCGTATGGAGTTTTCACCACCTCCTAACATCCATGCTGCCACTAGATTTCACTTTTCTTTCGCAAATTGAATGACTTTGAAACGAGCATGTTGTTTGTTAGGTTTCACAAGCCCCATAATTGCAAATGATGCAGAACCTTTACCATTAGATAAGACAATTAATTAAAAAACTTATTAATTTTGAGATTAATACATTAATTAATTAACTAGTGTAAAAGATGTGATCGTAAAGTGGGAGAAGAAACCCCGATCATAGAGGAGAATCAGAATTAAGATTTTGAATAATGATTCAAATGAAGGGACTATCATTTGGTGCACCATTAAATTTACTGGAACAAACAGAATTAAAGTTCACATAATTTAATTCAACATACCCGGAAGAGGATGACAGGATCTTTAAAGTGTCCCAATCTTTGAAGCTATTGTGTACAGAATTGTAGGTGTTTTGTGTATGACTCGTGAGTGTGATATGTGTGTTAATGTGTCCGTGTGAGTGTGTGTTTGAATGTCGAATATAGTTTGTAAATGTGTCAGACTCTTGGCGCACTTCTGATTCAACTGTACCTCCAGGATGGATAGATGAGAAAGCACAAAGAGGGAGAAAGCACACTTTCCTCCGGAAATTGAGATTCACACTTCCGGAAAATTAAAAGTTCTATAACCCTCTTCTGGTCTTTCATGTGTATAATCAAAGTACTAAAGGTTCTATTCTAAATTAAACCACATGTTTCATGATCATAGGTACAACCACCTATCACTACTAAAAGAAATACTAGATTAAATGTATTTCAACTAAAGCAAAATTAATTTGCTAAAACTTTCCATGTTCGCTTGGAAATCATTGTATCAAATTTTTGAAGAAAGAGAAAACACACACATCTGATGTCTGATTCCGTACATTCATTCTGGTCAGAAGCGTGTTCTTATTCCAAATGTTGTCAGTATTTTATCGAAAATCTAGAACATCCTTCTTATAAGTATCTTTACAGAATACAGCCCATTCTGTTTGCAGAAATAATTATTCCCTCAAGCATCTTTGTCCCCTTATCCCCATACGCATTGTTCCTTTTATCACTTGTTAATTCAGTATATTATTGTTTGAAGTCCTGTGAAAATTCTTAGAATGAATAACTTCAAAAGATAAGAGCATCACACATGTACATTTAAGGTTTCTTCCTAAATAAAAGACTATCCGCTGTACGGAGAATATACATAATTTTTTTTAAAAAAATGTTATTTGAAATTATAGATGCGCATTATACTTGGAATATACGGTAGTATATCAGTCTGCTTATATATATTGAAACTAGTTAGCCTTTTTCATGTTTCTTGAACTTAGTATTAAATTAACCGAAACATGAAACTTTCCGATAACTGAATAGTTCAGAAATAATTACAAATAGTTTTAATAAAAGTAATAAAGCAGAAATCGCGTTCTGAAATTTATTTGCTGAAGATTAAGCCACACTGTTATAAAGAAACTATTATGCTAACGTGATTATTTCTGAAGTGATTTTTTCTCTTTGGACACTTGATTCAATTACACATATATAAAAATCAATAATGCTGCATTTGCATTTAAAATAAAAGAAGGGCATTAAAATGCTTTCAAAACATGTTAAAACGAGTTATGATCAAAAGCTTTTGTAGCGTATTTATTGTATAGTTGTAGCATATTTAGTAGCATTTGTAGTAATTTATTGTATGGTTTCAAAGATAGTTTAATTCATTCCATAAATTTTTGCAGAAATTAAATTCTAGAATATTATTTATCACAGTAAGTATATGATAAGCATTTTCAAAATCAAGAGCAATGTTCTGTACCCAAGATATTAAATATCTTTAAGGATATTTTTTCAACGCATATTAAAGAATACAACACATATTCGAACTTTATAAAATAAAAAATATTCAAACATTAATATAATTTACAACATTACATTTTTCTCAAAGGAATTTTTAACTGTTTTCTAAATTTGAGCACCCAGTATGATAAAAATATGTTGTCTTATGAAATTATAATTAATGTTAAAATATTTTTCTACCTGAAATAGTGCTCAAATTTGGGTCTAGTACGAGAATTTCAGGCAATATAAACCAAAGTTTTGCTATTCATATGTATATCTGTTTCTCATAGTATATCATCTCAATAACAAATATTTGTGGCACTTTCCCAGAAAAACAAAAGAATTATTTCCTTTTTAAAGCTCAATAATTGTGCAACATCATTAGGTTTAGTTATTTATCTCTGTTTAGTTATTTTAGGTCTGATAATCAAGAACTACGTCAAACTATAGCAAACGTATAGATTAGCAGAGGTAATTGTAATGTAAGTGTAACAGGGATTCAGAATCCTTAAGGGCATAGCGCAGAAGTTCGACAAGTGAATATGGCCTTGTCATGATATTCTTGTCAGCTAGCCATATCTCAGAACTAATTATATCCATTGTCAATAACATATAAGTAATTATAGTGCGTTGTGAGATATTACATTTTGCATACTTTGAATCTTCAGATTTATCAGTTTTTGGATTAACAGGAAAAAATAAACCTCTAAGATAAGACAATTGACAACAAATAGAACAATTTGGAATAATATTTTTAAAATAACGAAGGAACTTATTATAAGTAAAAATGTTCAATATTTAAAGGTAGTTTTAGCATAAATCAACATTTTTACATTAACATCAATATCACTACTTAGTTTTAGTTAGAGAAATTATTAAAATTAAATTTCAAGTTTTTTAAAAATTATAATGATTCTATCTAACACAGGCAAAGAGAGTTTATATATTTTTTTTGTTAAATATAAGGTCTTGCATACCTTTTTAAAATCTTAAATCCTGTATTAAATGTATTGGTGAAGGAAAAGAAAACAATTTTGAATATCATGTAATCCCAATCGCTTTTTTTAAAGCTTGAGACCACGTGAAAAAAAAAACAACCTAACCGTAAGTTTTCAAAACAATGCAATATACATTCGTTATTGGCAATCTAAGCCCGGACTTGTTTATTTATATCGCAGTAATATTTATGCCTTTCACGCAGAAACTCCTTCAAGAGTTTTGTCTTTGTAATTGTTCGGGCGAAATACCGATGTCTTCACTTAGTCGAAACCCTTTCTTATGCATTGTTTTCATCTTTTGCGAGGAATTCGATTAAGGGATAAGTATTACCATGTCAGTACGGCTTGAAGGAAAATCCGCTTAACATAAGCGGCGAAACTCCTGTGTCGAAAACACTCCGAAAGACGGAACAAAAACCTTTCCTCAGTAAAAGAGAAAAAGAAAAAAGAAGATAAGCTGTTAATGTGTTTTGGAATTTCTTAAAAGGATTTTCACGTTCCTCGTAGCTTTCACGGTCCATGGTTTATAATCGGTACAAAAATATTAAATGAACATAAAGAAATATTTTAAAATTTACAAACGAGTTTCAAATTCAAAAAGTAGTTAAATATTAATATTTGAAAACAACAGATTTACTTCAAAATTTACTCAAAGGTATTTAGTCCTTTATGTTCTTCTCATTACTATTTAATATATTTACTAAACTTTATTTTGGTACAATTTAAAATTAATGCATGACTGTTTCAAAGACAACTGGAATAATAATCTTTTTTTTTATATTTAAATTAGAAATGCATTTTACATTCACTTTACATTGGAATTATCGTATAAAAACATACTCTTACAGCTTTGAAATGTCTTGCAGAAATGCGTTGCTCAATGCTTGCTTTGTAAAAAAGTAAAAGTAGAAAGTTTGTAAAAAAATAAGTATATAATCAGTTATATATGTAACAGATAACTTTGTTTAAGAACATAGAGTTTTATACTACCAATACATTATTTAAGGAATAGAAATGAAAATGGATATCAATGAAACATTAAAATAATTTTAAATGTCCTTTCATAGAAATTGAGTTATGTTCTATTAAGATGTGAAATTAATTTAAAATTTTCAGGTAAAATTTAAAAATAAAATTTACACGAAAGCATCATGTTAATGTTTACTAAGAATACCAGTTCAAAACCTTGGTAACTTGATTAAAATTAAAATAATTTTTTTTTCAAAATATATGAAGAAATTTGGCCCTTTAATGCATTGATTATACATTATACATATGTCATAAAAAACGATTAAGTTTCGATTTGTCTTAATTAATTTTGTACTAAAATTACAGTATAAGTTTTTAGCAATAGATATCGTCATTTAAAATTACTTTCACATAAATGAGGGTTGTACCTATCTTTTGCTTTTATTTCTTGCTTTTTAAGTGGATTTTGGGCAGCAAGATTGTGCATATTATTAAGTATGGTGGTCTTTAATGAGATTCATAAATAACTAGCTATGCATCTGGATACTAACCTTCCTACTGTGGTCTTCGTTTGCATAATACTCTAGATTGCTTTCTTGATTTAAATATTTTGATATGTATATATGTGATTTTTTTTTATAGCTTACTCGTCCTCCTTTTCATCCGTTTACTAACTTTTTAGATTTATGTTTTCCTATGTTACATTTTGTATGAATAGCTAACTAATAATATTTATATAATCTAGTTCTATTTTAAGATGTCATGGTTGTTTAGTCCTAGCTATATTTGATGTGTTCTATAATTTTACTTGATAGTAAATTTTCTTTCTACATTTTACATTTATGAATTACTCTAGTATAAATTTAGAATCTAGTAAATGGTTATATTTATATAACCTTGCTCTAAAGTAAGCTATAATGTTTTTCGTCATCGTTAAAACTTTACCTTTTATTTGCATTCAAACTTATCATTATGTGAGCTATCTTGGGTTTTATGGATAGAGTTTGCTGACATTGTGCTTTAATGTATTTAGAGTTTTTATTTTTGTGCTTTTTATGTATAATAGTAATAATTCTTATGTTTTTAGTTTGATTAGTTTTGTTAAATATTAATACTTGGTAAAGGTTTTGATTTAGATTTGTTTTTATTGTACTCGAGTTTACTTTTGAGATATTTGAGTATTGTTAATGTAGTGAATAATTTGAGCGTTTACAGAGTACTGTTCTGACTACTTTGTATTTCAGGAATTTTATTATTTTAAATAATAAAGATTAGATAAGTCACAATGCTGATTAAAGGAATATATGTAAAAAGAATAATTTATTTTTTAATACTAGTTATAATTCTATATGCAAAAAATGTAAAATTATCAATAAAAATCATTAAGAAGAATTCCAAACATATTTTTGAAAAATTGTCAATTGTATTTATCTTCTAATTAGCGATTATAAATACATTAGTCAAACTTTGAATTATATTAATATTAGAAATAATCATCATAGGTTTAAGGCAAACAATTATAAAACTTTTCAAAATAATAATTAAATTAAAATTGGGCACTGTCATCTACAAGATTTTGAAAATGTTGAGGAGAGTATATTCAAATTTATTCCTTACATTAGAAATAGGTTGTGGTGGAAAAACTACTTTATTTAATATTATTGAATATTATATATGTATGGGATAAATAAAAAAAGATGTAAAATTTTTTATTACAATAATGGTGGTGAAGAATATCAAAAATTTAAAGGGAAGAGATAAGGGTAGAAAAGGTAAGAGGAAAATACTAGGAAAATAATTAAAGAACTTAATGATAATTTTCAGAATGGTTTTAATTTTAAAAGTATAAAGTACTTTTTGTATTGCATTAAAAAATGAGGAATTTATTTAGCTCGAGACGATTTATAACAGAGTAATAATTTTAATAATATGAGTATTTATATGATTAAGTTTATAACTAACGATTTGTTCCGTAAATAAAATGTGAGAGTTTGTAATTTGAAGCTTCAAAAATACTTTTCTGTTAAGTTAATGAACAAGTCTGTATTGATAAGATTAATTTTATTAATATTCTTAATACATATTAAAATTCATTTCTATTAAATATCTCAACATTAGAAAAGACTTTTAAAATAAAAAAATAGGTTATACTGTTTTTAATTATAGTGAAAATTTAATGCTTGAAAAAAATGAGATATGTATGTGTAATGATCTCGAATACATATAAATGAAGGATATGAAAATGTAATTGTATATAATTTGGATTTTGTTCAGAATAAAAACTAAGAGACAATATAAATCATAATACTAATATCAAATATTAATAAGAATGATATTAATATAATATATATGATAAGATAATTATAAGAAATATATTAACAAGAATGATGATATTAAAAATTCATTTGAAACATTTAATAAAGCTATTATTAATCTCCAGGGCAAATTTATTGTTACTTTTGTTGACAAAAAACCTAATAAAAAACCTAATCAATTATATGCAAACATCTTTACATGAATTTAACTAGTATGAATCATGAGAATAATAATTCTTATAGAGTTGTGAGTAATAGCCCGAAAGAAGTTTTTGATACCATAATTATATTTGTTAGTAAATTACTAATAATCTTAAAAATGTTGAAGGGCCTTACATTTTTTTCACATCAAAACTTCATAAGAATTCTATTAAACTTAGAAATTTAATTGAAACCTCGAATAAAAATAGTTTTTCTTCTGGATGGAAAATACAAAAAATTATAAAAAAATAAAAGGTTGCTATAACTACAATTGTACATTCGAAAGAATGTAAGAAAACATCTGGTCAAAATGACCTCAGATTTCTTCTGAGTATACATGAAGCAATGATAATCTGTTTTATGAAAGAAAATAATATTTCAAAAGTAGACAGATAGAGGGCAGTGAACTAGTCATAGGAGGATAATAGAAAGAAGAGACCTGTTATCGTGACACTCTTTGTTCAAACCCATCCACCAAAACAAAGTGGTACAGCAGAGAATTGGAAAAAAATCAGTTTTTAATTGTTCCTAAGCTAAAAACTG
Organism: Nephila pilipes; assembly: GCA_019974015.1. Lineage (NCBI taxonomy): Eukaryota > Metazoa > Arthropoda > Arachnida > Araneae > Nephilidae > Nephila > Nephila pilipes. The sequence goes on along the minus strand of BMAW01120966.1, from coordinate 336,245 downwards.
AATAAAAAGCAAAAAATTATGAAACCGTCAAAAAACGATAGTCACGAATAATCTACTACGACTTGTTTAAGAAATGTTCAATATGCTGTCCACCCTTTTCTGCCACAAGGTTCAAAATGCAAGCAGCATGTTCTGAAATAGATCTATGTGCATCAGGTGTGATGTTGTGAATTTGTTACATAGTTCGTGTTTTAAATTTAGCTAACTTCGCAATTAGAGCCCTGTATAGGCCTGCCTTTTAGGTAACTTCACAGTCATACGTCGCAAAGGTTCAGGTCAGATGATCGAGGTGATCAGGGAGAGGATGACTGATAATTCTGTCTTTACCAAAATGATAGCTCAGCAGCAAGTTCACAGGTTTTGAAACGAGTGGAGGAGAACCAACTTGCATACAAATTGTGCTTTCCGCACACCCACGTTGTTGCTGAATGAGCTGGTTGAGCAAAAGAGATACATAACGTACCCCGTTAATTGTACATGTGACAGGACACGAAGCACTAATCTCCTCGAAAAAGTAAAGGCCAAAGAAAAAATCCTGCAGTAATCCTGCTTCCCACAGTGACCTTTTGAGAATAAAGAGACAATGGTTGCTTTTGGAACGGATACTGTCTAACCCACATTCTGCAATTTTAGGTATTGACAGAACCTGGGAGATGGAAATGTTCTGTTTCTGCTAACAAAATGTTCCATGGCCATGCATTATCCACTTCCACTCGAGCCGAGCCTGGTTTGGTTCCTGCTTAAATGCTAAGCCGAGTAGCGAAAGCTACTCGGCTTAGCATTTAAGCTGGAACCAAATTCTGAACATAATTAATTTTGAATGGATAGCATTGAATGGTGTTTCGGAAAATTTGACGAACCATGCTGACAGGCATGTGTAATGTTCGGGTAATTCTTCGAGTACTGTTCGTTCCAAAAGCACTGCTTGACTCTTCAAACAATGCTGTCACTACATCCTCCACTGACATAGAAGCAATTGATATTCTCCTTTTGCCACATTTCACGTAAAATGTACTCGTCTCTTCGAATTTATCAATCATTTTCTTCAGATTGGATGCAGTCAGTGGACCTCTCTTTAGTCTCTTTTAAAATCCTTCAATATCCGGAATTTCTTCAATGCAATTTCCACACGTTCATTGTTCTTGTAAAAAGACTTCAAAAGTAGTTCATGATCCTTAAATGATAGCGTCATGAGTACTTCCTCAGATACAAAATGGAGGGAACTATATGTTCTCCACCTTTTTATCTCACGAATAATGTGTGGTCCGCGTGTTACTTCTTTTAGTTATTATCTTAAAATTCACATATATTTTATAGGAGTTACTTCTTAGCTTCTAATTTCTAGTATGACGTAATCTACCGGTTCACTTTCGAACTATTATTTTCATTGCTTCACGTACATTCAGATGAAATTTGAGATCAGGCTGACCAACGGTATTTTTACAGCTTTTTGAAAGTGCAGCATTAGTTATAATCAAATTGTATTATAGAAAACAACTATGATTATACTTATTATTACTGTTCTATGATTTTGCAGATCTATTTAATTATGTTTACACAATGGATGTAGTTATCATTCGATAAGAGATTTATAGGAAATTTAATATTAAATTTGTGAAAATTATTAATATTAAATTTGTATTGGATGGGAAAAATTCAGTTACTTTGATATGTTAGATTTAAAGGAAAATGCACGTTCTTTAACTCTTTAACTTTTCTTAACTCGTTCTTATTATTATAGTAATAAAGTGCTTAGATTTATTTATGATGTACTTTTAGTTTAAATTACTAATAATAAAAATGTTAAAATTATGGAACAGTTGAAATATGAGGAAATAATTATGACTGTCTTTCAAGTTCTGTTTTTGTTCCTGTATTTGTATCTCAAACCTGTAAAAGTGATGTGTTTTTGTTTGGGCTGTTATTGTCCAAGCACTGCTACCTGTGCGTCCTCCTAAAGATGTGTGAATAAAGTGCCATTTGTCATTAATCCTCCTTGTTTGACTTGTTGATTTCACTCCTCCTTACCCAAGAAATTTGAAATTTTTATATATATATATATATATATATATATATATATATGTTGTGCTTCGTTCAGTTACGTGGTAACATTATTACAGCCTGGATTGCCAATCAGTATCAGATGTTACTGAATAGACACCCATCAGTTTGGAAGCGATGAAATATCCGTGCTTCCTCGGTTACCGGCCATTTCAGAAGAATTGCTTTCAGCGTTTACGTTCGCCAATTCTGAACATTCACTGAGCGTTGTTTATTTCAAGTCATTTGTTTCGATACATGAGGCTGTTTTTCAGTGATTATAAGATGGCAAAGCTGCCTTCATGGTTCATTCTATTTATACGAACAATGCTTATTTCTTCCACGGGATGTGTTTGTTGCTCGATCGATCAGTGATGAAATTGGCTTTTAAATAAAATTTTCTTCCAAATTGAGCTCGTCATCACTCATACATTTATTTTTGGGAAGATATAATCCCTATTTATTCATCTAATATTTTCTCTTTTCATGGGTCAAAGACGATAATCTGGCTGTGTTTCAAAACAGAGATATTACAATAATTTCTTAACTCATGATCAGATACAGTAAAATTTTACAGTAGATAAAGAAGTACATTATCAGTTACTGCTTATAAAATACAATCGCCTTATGTTTTATTCTATTTTATTTTGTCTTGTTCATATAACAATCATCTCTTATGTTATAGAAGATAATTGCTGTATTAAATGATTTCTAGTATATAATTTCAGGAAAATAAAAGAAAATATTATTCAATATTTTTACTTAAAACAGTCATAAAATTAGAAAAGGAAAACAACTATGCTTATTTAAAGTATACTATGTTTTATTCAAATTTCTTTTTATTTTGTCTCGTTTCATTTATAACAATCATCTCTTATGTTATGAAGAGATAATTGCCAAACATTAAATGATTTCTAGTATATAATTTCAGAATAAAAGAAAATTCGGCCTGTTTTTACTTAAAACAATTCATAAGATTAGAAAAGTGAAAACAAAATATGCTATTTATACTATGTTTATTCCATTTCTTTTTATTTTGTCTCGTTTCATTTATAACAATCATCTCTTATGTTATAAGAAGATAATTACCATTCATTAAATGAATTTCTAATGCATAATTCAGAATAAAAAGAAAATATTATTCAGCTGTTTTAAAACAATAATTCATAAGATTAGAGAAAAGTGAAAACAACTGTGCTTTTTAAAAGTATACTATGTTTTATTCCATTTTTATTTTGTCTCATTTATTTATAACAATCATCTCTTATATTTATAGAAGATAATTGCCGTATTAAATGAATTTCTATTATACTGGGAAATAAAAAGAAAATATTATTCAGCTGTTATTACTTAAAAGCAGATTCATCAAATTGAAAAGTGGAAACGACTTTACTTGTTGAAATTATTATGCAGGCTCATTTAAGCTACCTTAAAGCATGACTTAATATTGATGGACTACAATTAAACCATTATCTAACAAGAGCTTTTGTTAAATTTAATGAATAAGTGGTGAAAACAAAATTATTAGTTGATTAATTTTAGTTGATTATAATTGGATTGGTTGAATTTGGATTGATTTTTATTACCATACACACACACACACACACATGTATATAGCTTTATTTTTAT
>BMAW01120966.1:318444-329350 GCA_019974015.1 Nephila pilipes | reverse complement strand
ATATACATATACAATTTGAAAGAATAATTTAAAATAATTAAAAGACAAAAACAGAAAGATGTCCAACAATGAAGAAAAATAAATGAAAATATGAGAGATAGTCAAAAAAGCAATATCGGAGACTGAGGCCGATTAAGCGGAAGGTTAAACTAGGTTTAATGTATAACCCCCCTTGCGACTTGTGTAGTTCGGAGTTTAGTTACAATATCAGCTCAGTTCATTATATGTACAATAGAAAAATATTGATGCTTTAGTTGAGAAATTTTTGAAATAAATCTTAACAACTATAACTTTCCTTCATATAACATTTATATTATTGTATTACTTTTCTTGTTAAATTTATTTTTATCATTCACTCACTAACAGCTCATTTTATTTGATTATTTATTATTTAGTGTTGACCATAAAATATTGAATAAGAAAAATAGTGTTTGAATCAAATGATTATTTCTTACAAATATAAGCTTAAGCATTCCTACGATAACATACAAAAAACTACTGATCATAAAGTCAGTAATAACTTAAGTCAAACTCCATAGAGTCTTTAGGATAAAATAAGTATTTAATTAAAAAAAAATCTAATGAGTTGTATTTCTAGAGAACTTAAAATGTATGAAAATGTAAACTTTAAATCAATCAATAATCCTTAGTGGAACGTGCTTATGCCCAAGGTTCTTCATTTGATGGTATAATTGTTAACAGAACGTTTAGGTTTAGTTGTTTAGTTTCTGCAAAAAGGCATTCTTTTTCAAATATTTATTCATATATAGAATGTTTGTTTATTTTCTCTAAAAATTTCAATGTATAGAAAGTATACAAATGATAGATCATTATATAGAAATTCTCTAATGTAAGATTACCATATTGTTTGGGAAATTAAATAATAAGTTTCTGCAATTCGTTTTAAAATCACTGATAAAATTAGTTTATTAGCCAATTACATAATATTCTTCAGTTTTATTTATTAAATCACCTCAACTAAATATTTTTACTTAATTTGAAAGTAAAAGAAAATTCTACCCTAGTTCCTTTTTTTAGCATTAATCATTTACGGAAAGAATATTATTTTCTTTTCTGAGAGAGAAAGAGAAAGAGATTTTATGTTCATTCTTTTTGAGTTAAATTATACATTCAAAGAATTTTGCATCAGCTATAAAAAGTAATAAATTAAATTGGATAAAACTCTAGAAACAAGGAATTCATTAAAATTGTTTGCATCTAACAGAAACAACAATGAGTAGTAAATATAGCAATTCATCTACTGTGTATAAAAAGTTATCACTAAGACGTTGCTAATTTTTCACTATCTATAAATGATATTCATTCTATCAAATTCAAATATATATAGAGAGAAATTTTCATTCAATATTTTGTCAGTGTAAATATCATCTCATCGATTTTTAATCCATGAAATATTTCATGAATTTTGTATCAAGGAATTAAAGAAATTTTCAGCTTCGAAAACAAATAGCTTTCAATAGGGGAAATATATCAAAAAATAAAATCTAGAAAGTAAAAAAAATTCCATATATTTGTAAATATGTATTTTCTTGTATTTTACATCTAAAGCAAAACATTGAGAAAATATAAGATTTGCTTATTTTAGAGATAAAAATGTAACATAGTCTTCTGATCAACTTATTAAAAAATATTTATTTTAATTTGACTTTCTTATCATGTCACTAAGTTAACGCGTCCTCAACTAAGATTTAAGTAAATGATTGTACTGGATTAATGATATAAGTACAATTCTTAAATTATAGTACTAGGTAATGATTCTACATGTTTTGTAAAATAGTTATATGGGCTAAGAATAATATATTTACTAACTGAAATATAAGATTAGATTCTTGTTTCTTTAAATTTAAGAGATTTCTAAAATTCTTTTTAATTAATAAATTCTAAATAGCTTTTCAAAATTAAATTTCAGATTTTTTTGAGATATCTTTGATTTATTAGTAATTTTTATCCAAATGAAGTGAAGTAGGGTTTTTAAGTAATTTAAAAACATTTTCAGCTAATTCATTTATTGGTGTGTTATCTCTTCGTATTCAATTTTTTTTCTTTTTGGAAAATATTATCGTTATTCTATTTAATCGAAGCCTATCAAAAGTGTCCTCATATTTTAAAAATAAGTGATATTACAAAAGTTTCTAGTTCACTTAATAAGCTTTAAAAATAATTTCTTATCGTTTTCACAATCACTTTGCTTTCATTTTCAGCAACCAGCAAAAAAAAAAAAAAAAAAAAAAAAAAAAAATTCCGTAGGTAAAAAAACTGAGTCTACGGAATCACATACCCGGCCTTATTATAATTGTGTATCAAATAACAAAATAAATGAATAAATAATAAATAAACAAAATTGAACTAGATACCTTTTTATGTATACATTTAAAAATCGTTTTATTTATTAACAATTCAAAAACTACATAAAAATGTTACTTTGATAAACTTGAGGTGTAACTAGTAGAATTAACTGTTTGTGATTAACTGCTTTATTTTTTTCCCTCTTGAATCTAAATGAAGTGGACAATTAGTAGGAAAACATAAGTTTATATTTTCATATCATACTGATAGAATGTAATGTGATGCATAAACGCTAATGTTAGTATTTAAAGTACTTTACTTTATTTTTTAAAACTCAATTTCAATCCAATTGAAATGCATTCTTTCATCCCTATTCCATTACACTAATTTATATTTAAATATGTAAATATGTATGAAAAGTATATATACCTTATATATCGTTATCATACCTTAACATAACAGGCATAATTTAATTCTTTGACATTTCAAAACATAAGTGGCAGAAAAATTCTAGCATTAAAATAAAATTTTACTTTGAACATGGTCAGATCATAAATGTTCTAAAAATAAAAGTGTGGTACGTAAAATTCCCCAAAGTTTCTGTAAAACTAATTTCTTATTTACTCTTCAGCAACTCAGAATAAAATTTCTATATTAATAAAAGGGTCCTTACTCTATCCAAAGTACTCGAGAGAAATAACACCGTTTAACATTTTCAAATTTTAATCATCTTTCCAGAGACTGGAATAACTGATTCTAGACTCTAGGATGTATTACTTGTTTTACTTTTTTGATATGTGAGAGAACAAGTTTTCTTGGGAGTCCACTGGCGACACTCCTTTACACCCCTCCTTCTCGGCCATCCTCCCCCTCCAAAAGCGTACTTCGATCGAACACAGAGGTTGCGGCAACACTTCGATCGCAGGCGCCCTCAGTTGGAGTCACTACCTCAGATTCGCAAGAGCCGGCCGCGAAAAATCTTCCCTTTCGAAATCGTTAGCATGTGAAGGTGCTTTTCTTTGTCCCAGTCATGCAGAACGATGAGAATAACAGAGGGGGAACGGACGCTCGGGCCACCCCTAACAGTAACAGTGGGTATCTGACGCCTTCGGCAGAAGATAATCCAAACTTTTTGGTCTATAAGAAGGTTAGTTCTTTTATTTTTCTTTGCTTTAGATCAGTCGGGATATTTTGTTTTCCTCTTTCAAATTCCATTTGACTCTTCCACATTCGAGTGAAAACAGGCTAGTTATCCCTCTTCTGTCATGTTTAAAAGAATAATTTCCCTAGAATATGCAATTCGAAATTAATTATTTTAATTGAATTAATATTTTCTCTGTTTCTATACTTTGAGTTCGTTTGAGAAAATATTAATTTGCATTAAGTGTGTCTTATATATATTTCGAATTTAAGTAAATTATTAAAATTTATTCGCGAAGTATATGAATGTGTTTATAAAATACAGACGTATAAAATTAAATACTCATACTTGTTTTGAAACTAGAGAAACAATTTACACTTAACGAAAGTTATGTTTCATAAATAGAACACTTTCAGTATTATTAGGAGTTAGGTTCGTATAATATTTCGTATGTTTAACTTATTTTAAATATAGAGAATATAAAGCATTTCGATTCATTTAAAAACACAATTAGTGACATTTTTAAGTTTATTAAAGAATGTTAACATTCATTCTGTACGAGTTACGTATTCGACAAACCATTTAAAATATAAAATTTTAATTAAAATTTTAATTTCGAAAAGTAAATATAAAATTTAGTATAAGTATTTGTTCTCAGAATTAACAAAAATGGTCTAAAACTGTTTTATTGGAAACTTGTCACCAATAATATTTGTCGGTGAATAAAACTAATTCCCAACTTAGTCACGTCTTAGTTCGAAATCCTCTTAGAGTTATTTATTTACGCAAAAGTTAAACGTTGAAATTCTTCTTTGTATTTATTTGTAAAATCCACAAATAGAATGCTTAATCTTACAGCCATCATTTAATTATAGTTTGTAGAATATTTAAGAAAGGATTAAAATTTTAAGCCACTGAATCGAGATTAAACTAATCTAATTTATTAAAAAAATAACAGAAACTGAGAACAAGATATTACTATCAATAATCACAATTAGATTCAAGAATTTTACAAGAAATTAATGTATCTGACGTCTTATGTTTCCAGTCAGAAATGTGAAAAAATTAGAGGATACATATTGTCGTTGGTGCTTAGAATATTAAAATTAGTTCCTTTTACTCCAGATATTTCTTTAAACAACGCCTCAACTTCAAATATGTTTTTTCCTTATACTTTTTAAGCTAAACTGTTATCTGAAGAACTAAAAGAAAGAATAATTCTTTAAGCAACTTTTTCCCTTCTTCCAATTAAGAGAGAAACTTTTAACAAGCCAAAAGCTTCTTTGGTAGCAATAAACATTTGATAATTGCACTTCTATGTATGACTCGATACTACTATTTTATATTTACACTTGAAGATAGGAATACTTTGTCATCTTAACGGGGGATCAGCTTCGTAATTGATACAGGAGAGAAAGTTTTTATTGATTTGTGTCCTGCAGCGAAGTATGCTTTGTCAGACTTAATACATTTCTGTTCCTCCCCAATTTGATTTGTCTATGCGATAAATTATGAGAATAATATTTTTTTCCTTGAAAGTGCTTGGTAAAAGAAAAAAAAAGTACTCTGTTTTTTTATAGTTTTATAAGGGCGTCGATTTTAAGGAGATGCAAGATTATTTCTCAATAAACCGTTTTGAAAAACTTGCTAATTTTTTAATATTATACAAATTATTTATAAGGTTTTCAACATCAGGTATATTTTTGTTGGTTGAAAAATAAATTTTTATTATTCATTTTTGATAATTTCGATATTTGTATCAATATATATTTATATAGATAAAATATACAACTAATTTTAGAACTAAATGAAAAATGAAAATGTTATAACTTGTTAATGAAATTTTTATGGAAATTCTAATTAAAAATAAATAAATAAGAAAATATTATGATGGTTGACCAGGAAATCAGTTAAAATAAAGTTTTCAGTACAATATATTTTACAAGACAATACCTTATTGATTATAAAAAAGATTTAGTATTAAATTTGTAACTCTCATTACGAAATAGTAAAATTGTTGCGATAAAAATAGATATCAGACTTTAGTTCACCAGTAGTGAAAAATGGTATACTTGTATTTACCCTACAATCATTCCTCTTTACCGGTCCGTCACTTGTATGCCTAAACGGACTACTACAGTATAATTAAGAAAATATTGTACAATTATATAATTACTCCACTTTTTTTCACAGAATAAAACTAACTGAAATTTTTTAAAATAAAATAAGCTTTTTAGTCGTGTGAAAAAATTATCTTTCATAAGACCGACTATTTATTCTTAAGAGTTTAGAGCTGTTTTGTTACATTCAGTAGACATTTTAATGCTCTTGTTTTACAAATCACAGATGTAGCAATTATCTTTAACGTAACATTTATATATTATGGTATATTTTTTTTATTTGTGATATATCAAACTGATACTCAAAACAGAAGATCGTAATCATCTTGAATAAAACCTAAATACTGAAATATTTCATTTTGGAAAGTTTTATCTTAACGGCAATGAAAATCTCATATTTAGAAGCTACATTTAAAATACTAAAAGGAAATATAGAATTAAGAATCTAATAGTATTATCGTTAAAACAATGAGTTATTTTTTATGAGCTTAATGATAATTAATGCGCTTTAAAAATAACTTCAGTAGAAAACATTATTTATTAGTTATAACTAGATAAACTTATACGTTTGAAAGTTACTAACAGTGACTTCTCAAATCCCTTAAATGTGTGTGTGTGGAATAGAAATAATAATTCCAATTATCATTTCAAACACGTTCAAGACATTTTTCAGGATATATCTAGGTATTAAAGAGGTATAGTTGGGTGTAATAAAAGGTAAAAATGAAATAAATTTAAGTTTTATGTTGAAGAGATTAAGAAATGTGAAATAATAATTGTTCAAAGAAAATCTTTCACTATATTTTAAATATCTAGAAAAAGCATAAATAAAAAGAAACAGGAAAATTAAAAACGCAAGAAAGTTGGGATAAAACTGATATTTAATAAAAGTAAATATTTATAAATAGGAATTTGAAAATTTTTGACTAAAGAATAAAAATATATGTGATAAAGTTCGCTTTTCTATGTTACGGACAATGCTTACACCAATATTTCTTATCAATAATTTTTTGTTAATTTCAAAGAAATATCTCTGAAAAAATAAGAATAAAAAGAGATAGAATTTTATGGATATATATATATATATATATACTGAAATAAAAAATGAGGCAATTTTTACCTGAATGCAATGTTTGTGAATTTCATTCGCAAGTGCTTGATTGAGGTTAAACAATGATGTGATTGGAGACAAACGAATATTTTGATTTCTGTTCCGAACATCCAAAACTAGTTTAATTAGAACGAATAGTGTTCAGCTAATTGAATTCCGAAGTAATTGGGTTGAAATTATCTTAATGGTTGAAGAGGAAGGAATAAGGTTTCTCCAGACCTTTTGAGAATATTAGTTGAATAACACTACATTCCTTCACAGTCATTTTGCTTCTGCAGCAGATGTTGATGTCGTAAGTACTTAACAAACCATATTTTGTCATAATTAATAGATGTGCATTCAAATGATAACTGAATTACTCTAATGGTTTTAGGGTACAAATACATGAGAGGAGTTGTAGAATACCATATCTAAGACTCCTTGTTTTTTTTTATATATTTCTTTTCAAATCATTAGCGGAGCTTAGATTTTCCATGTGCAAAATTTTAATATATTAATCATTACTTTTGAATAAAAACTATTTTTATAGTTCAATAAAATGATTAAAATATTATTATTAGGCCCACAAAATGCCAAAGTTGTGCAAATATTGTCACAAAAATTAAGTCTTAATTTCGGTATTTTAATTTCCCTCCTATGACCTAGTACCTTTAACTACATTGCCCGATTTATTGAAATAAATTCAAGAGATAAAATAATATCAGTGATTTTAATGTACAATTAAAATTATATTTAATGTCTTAAGATGACTGTGGAAGTATACACTTCTTTTTAAAATAAGAAACGTATTTTAAAGCTACGCAGTAACTTATGTGTAACCTATTAATGATATATTTATAAGAAAATTGTTTATTTACCATATCTGAGTATGCATAAAATATGTTTTTTAGAAAAAACAACAACTTCATTTTTAAGCATATAATTACATTTAGAACGTTATATTTCTTAAAAATATTTCAATATTTGAAAATTTCTTACTTTTTCGAAATCTAAAATTTATTAGCAACTTTCTTTTCAATTTCTTAGAAGTGATTTTCCCAATTCTGTGCTTGGTTTTAGACGTACTAATTTTATTTATAGCTCAATAATTTTTTTCTTCTATCTATACGTACGAAAAACAACTACAGTTAATTTTGAGGAATATTAAAATTACAAATATTTATTTAAATTCTCTTATTCCATTTATACAATTTTCAAACATGTTTTTCTAAAAAGACAAGAAAATTTTTGGAATTTTTTCCATTGATTCAAAGAGAAAGAATACTTAAGCATTTTAATTACCTTGATCATTATGAAAATGAAAAGTTTTGAAGGGCTATGAAAATTAAAGGTAATTTAAATAACTCATTAAATAATGTATCTAAAACTATGAAATGTTAGTCATATATTTCAAAAAATCATACAATTAAAATAAAGTAATAACATATTTTCCAATATCTTAATCATTTTTTGAATACTCTTCTCATAATTTCCAGACGAGTAAGTTAAGCAATATTTTATTTAGAGCAGCGAGTCTTTATCATACATTTTGCATGAACCAACCGTTTTCCATTGCGTGGAATTTTAGTTTATGTCAGGTTGATATGGTATGCTCGAGTTTATTTTTCAAACATAGAATGATCATCAATTGAGATAAACACAAGGAATAGATAACAAAATGTCAGTTGTTTGATTCGAATTGTAATAGATGTATGGATTAAGATATCTAATAATTAAAAAAATTACCTGGGTGAAGAGCACTCGGCAAAGAATATGTATATTTTAAGATATCTAATTATAAGATTACAGGATAAAATATAAAATGTTTTTTGTCTCTTCAAATAAAAAGGAAATTAATTTTAGTATTGAAGCTAATTTTAATATTAATTTAGTATTTTATTAAATAGTTATCTTCATTTCATCTCACACAATGATGTTATAATATGTAATCTATTAAAGAACAATCTCTCAAAAATAATTTAAAGTCGTTAATAACTTATAATGATGCGATTCACATAAAGGCAATCAATTACTGTTTGAAAATTTTCATATATATATATATATATATATATATATATATATATATATATATATATAATGATAAAGATCATAAATAGTTGTTGAAAAGAAGGTTTTAAACAGGTAAATATAAATGTACGTTTCACTTTTCAATAAAGCAGTTTTTTTCATCTTCATAATAATACTAAACACTCTATTATGACTGCTTTAAAAAATAACAAAAATATATAACTTGAAAATGAGATTTAATTTCCATTCCGAAACTCTGTTTCAGATATTTAGAGCATTGGCAAATGTATTTCAAAGAATAAATAAATGTTTATAAGAGGTAAAATTATAAAGAAATGAATGCTTTTGGAAGTGATTATGTTCAATTATAAAAGAAAGGAAAAGCTATTAGAAAATTAGGAAAAGTTATTAAAATATGAAAGAAAAGCTAGCTCATTAATGAGAGGTTTTCAAACAATAATCAAAAATAATCAAAAATATTTTCCGTAATTGGGAAGTTAGAACTCTACGTTTGAGCAGGTTATAGTTGCGATCAATCATATTGTCTTATGTCATCTCTACATTATAAAAAAGTATTTTTTTTAATTAAAATTAAATAATGTGGCTCTTATGTAATAAAATGAACTCTTAGTATATGTGCACTTAATTTAAAATAATGCTTATCACAATTAAATACATAGGAATATCTTTTTTTTTAAATATAAAAATAACTTGGCATATTATAAACCATGCAAGCAAACACAAAGCTAAGAAACATCAGTTACATAAGCTTTCAAAATTATAAAGATAACGAATTTAATGTAAGAATCCTTGTGTTACAATTATTGCCAAGAAAACACACACACGCACTCACCCACACAAATATATATACATACATACATACATACATACATACATACATACATATATACATATATATATATATATATATATATATATATATACAGGTGGTGGACAAAAATATGGAAATACCTTGTAAAATGCATGTTTGAAAAGAAAGATTGATTTTAATGAAATATGTAGGTGGCGCTGGCGTTTTTGACAACTAACGCCACCTATACAACTTCGTAAATGTGCTAAACAGTTCAGTTGTTGTCGGAGTACTGTTATGTGAGGTTGTCATTGCATTATGTCAGAGTTAACAGACTTCGAACGTGGGCAAATTGTTGGAGCACGTATGGTAGGTGCTTCCGTAAGCAAGGTAGCCGAGGTGTTTAGTGTTTCAAGAGGTACTGTATCGAAGATTTATTCCGCATATTTGAAAAGCGGAAAAACATCATCTGCTAAATCACAGCGCGGACGAAAGTGTGTGCTGAGTGATCGTGACAGACGATCATTAAGGGCAATTGTGACGAAAAATAAGAAGACCACAGCTGCAAAAGTTACTTCTGAAATGAATGTTGTGTTACAGAACCCTGTGAGTATCAAAACAATTAGAAGGGAGCTTCATAAACAGGGAATTTCTGGCCGTGCTGCAATTGAGAAGCCACTCATCAGTGATGCTAATGCCCGTAACAGGAAAAGGTGGTGTTTAAGTCATAAAGCCTGGACTATAGGGCAGTGGAAGCGTGTAATATGGTCTGACGAGTCTTCTTTCACATTGTTTCCCACTTCTGGCCGAGTTTACGTCTGGAGAACGCCATCTCAAGCCTATAATACAGACTGCTTGTTGCCAAGAGTGAAACATGGCGGGGGTTCTGTTATGGTTTGGGCAGCCATATCGTGGTTCTCTGCTGGCCCCATGATAACTGTGTCAGGGCACATGACTGCCAAGACTTATGTGAACATTTTGGTAGATCAAGTTCATCCCATGGTACAAACTTTGTTCCCCGATGGTGATGGTGTCTTCCAAGACGACAAAGCCCCTGTTCACACAGCTCACATTGTCCAGGACTGGTTTTCTGAGCACGAGGAGGATTTGTCCCATCTCCCCTGGCCACCACAGTCACCAGACCTGAATATTATCGAACCTTTGTGGTCTACATTGGAACGGAAAGTGCGTTCTCGTTATCCACCGCCAACATCGTTATCTGAACTTGCCACCGTTTTGCAGGAAGAATGGTATAATATTCCCTTGGCACACATACAGGAACTGTATTTATCCATTCCGAGAAGACTGCAAGCTGTTTTGGATGCCAACGGGTTTCCTACACCATATTAAGCAAAGAAACATGTTTTTTAAAAGGTGTTTCCATATTTTTGTCCAACCCCTGTATATAC
>BMAW01120966.1:298890-311790 GCA_019974015.1 Nephila pilipes | reverse complement strand
AAATTATTGCGCTCTAAATTAGGAATATTAATTATTGTGTGCACTATTCCAAATTTTGAATTAATTTTACTTTAAAATTGATTTCTCTGAACGGAAAAGTTTTGAAAAGAATATTGCAGAGTGTTTTGATTGGTATATGAAGTGTATTACTAATTTTGATTCATTTCCATTTTGAAAGCATATTATAAGTTAAATTAATTTAAAACAGTCATTAGCTTAATAAAATTGCTTTATATATTATTGAAACTGCTATTGGATTTGTACTTATATTTAATTTTTATGAGAGAAAGAGATTAACGTACGTTTATTTTATTAGTTATTTCGATGATTATAGGGTTTTTAAAAGTATTGCTTTATGTATTGTTGTGTTCTGCACAATTTCAAAGTTTTGAATTCATCTTATTTGAAAAATTATTATATAGTTTTGAAAGTACAAACAGTGATATTTAAGTGAAAACAATTGACTTGATTTTTAAAATTTGTACAATATTTACAAAATTATTTTAACTGTGTTTTATTTTGATATTTATGATGATACATTATAAAGTATTCTATTGGAAATAATTTTCAATTTTACGAGCTTTTTTTAACCAAATGCAGCATGTTGTAATTTTTTTTAAAACAATTAAATAAAAAATAATATATATGCTTTGCTTTGAAAGAAATATTTATGTTTTCTTGAATGAAATTATGTTTTTAGATAAAACATGTTTTTCTTAGTTTTTTTAATTGTCAATATTAGTTTAGGGTTTTGAAAGATACTTTAATTGCTATGAATGAATGTCCGGTTTAAGTGATTTCACTAGTGTAATGTCTTAAGAAAAAGAAGAATTAATATAAATGATGCAAATGATAAATAATATAAATAAATAATATTAGTAATAACAATAAAGGTTTCAAATACGGACAAGTACGTCACCGTTTTCTCATAACAGATAATTTTTTATCTATAAAGGGCAAAAGGTTTGGTTGAAAATTTGCTTTAAGCTAGAAGAAAAAGATCCCAATACAAATGCGTTTTATGTAATGATTCCTTATTTTATTCATAATTATTTGCATGTGTGTTTACAATATTGTGTTATGTTTGCTTTAGAACACCATCTTATCTATGATCTCACATATATAAACATATATTTCTAAATTATAATCCTGGAAATTTTAAGTATCTTTAAATATGAAATATAATTTTTTTAAAATCACTTTACAAAATGCCACACACGATTATATTTTACGTTCACAATTTTAGAGCTCAAATTTATGAAGTCAAGCTACAAAATTATGATACTGAACTGGAATTGATGTTAAATTTTTATGACACAATGCCACACAGTAGCAACACACAAGAACTGTTACATTTCTTAAGCGCTCAATACATTTTTTAAATATTTTAAACCACAACAGTATTGATTTTGAGTATTTGCGTGCAAATATTGTTTTAATTTTCTGTTTTTGCAATAGTACTTTTGCTGCAAATACTGCTCCATTTAAATTTGAAAAAAATAATTTTTCTGTCCTACAGTTTGTATTGTTTGTAGAGTTGAGTCATTGAAAAGGCAACCCCCAAAAGTCCAGTTTACTGGAGGGGGAAATTGTAATAATATTAATAATATATCACATAATATATATACCACTTAATAACTTTCTTTTCTTTCATTTAAATTTCTATCTCTTTTTCAAACATATTTGCGAAGGAATACACACACGCACGTGCACACAAACTTGTAATTAAGCAATTTTTTCATTTAAGTTGATGATATTCTGTAAAGACAAATATTGCATGGAAGCAAACACAAAAGCTAAAACAGGTATCATAAGCAAAGTTTACCAGCCACAAAACCCATTTCAATGAGAAATCTCAATCTTTTACTCACACATACAGCCTTCCATTCCATCCCAATTCAGTCTTTAATTTCTCTGAAACTCTGCTTTATCTTAAATAATTGAGAACATTCTAGAAACTTCCTTGCTATTTGATTTGTTAATTTAATCTCCTTATCTTATGGTGTGATCCAACGTAATTAAACAGCTATGGTTATACATTCGTTAAACTTATTTCGATTGATGCTTCCTGATGATGAATAAATTAAAAGGACAATTGCAACGCTAGGGAAATCTTGAGTCTAAAGGAATAAAAGTCCTCGTGAGAAGATTGCAATATGGAATCATTATTTTCTCCTCTCCGATTGAATGTATCTCTGGAGGGCCCTTTGGGAAAACATTTCTAGAGATGATATTGTGAAGCTTAAGAAATATCAAAATTAATAAAAGTATTTAATTTAAATTTAAATTTTGTGGCCGGAAAATTAAATGGAGGCTCGAAGTTTGAAAATTATCTTAGTAAACATTATTATGTTTCTGTAATACTTATGAATATTTTAAAATAGGTGGATACTTTCATATGATTGCTTTCATGTGTTTGCATTTATAATATATATAAATTACCTAAAATGTTGCAAAAATGTTCAGTAAAGTGTGGTAAAATGTTGTAATGATGTGCACAAGCACCAAGAGACATTATAAACAAGAGCAAGAGACAGAGAGAGTTGTGAATGTAAATATTATTTGGTAGTTGACAAATATAATATTGGTTTGTGTTCGATATGTTAAAATAAAAATTTTCATAATGTATGAATGAAAACATGCAGTGTAAACAAAAGCAAATGTTTAATGAGAAAGATTGCAGTAAATTTTGATAGGAATATAAACGCAATTTGTAAGTGGGAAAAAGTGTAATGCATTTGCTCTTAACAAGTCTTGTTTGTTTCATGTTTAACACTTTAACAATAGATTATAGTAACCTAGAATCATGTAAAAATAGTTATTTTGGCGGCATTGCTTTAATAATGTGAATTTTACGCAATAATAACATTTATTTTTTCTCAAAAATAATAACTTAATTTCACTCTTAATTTGAATTCCTTTTAAATTTTTTAATTTTTAAAAAAGGAAGCATGATCTAGATGAAAATTCAAAATATATTAGTTACAGTGATATACAAACTACGTATAAACACAAAATGAAATTATTTGTGAACCATATTTAATTTTAAAACGACCTTAACTGAGCACAGAATTCTGATACAGGTCTACCAAACAATGCAGCTTATAAATTTTTGTTACAATTCCTATCATTATTGAAAATGATAATTAGGAAAATCAAATTACCTGGATGATTCAATATTTATTTCCGTATATTGTCAACAGGAGATATAGGACTTACACTTTGAAGTTCGATCTTTTTTACAGTTATAAATTAGTATAAAGGTTACTATCCCATAGTGTTACGACCCACAGGGTATTGTGAATAATCCATGCGGTAAGAATTATTACGCTTATAGATGGCGCTGTTAACGTTGTTACAAGTAAGATAAGAAATTTGCAAAGAGTGTACAAATGGTTGTTCAATAAATATGTTGTATGCGATATAGTGCTCTTAATTTCACTCTTAATCTGGAGTTAATGTCTTCCTCCTAACAATAAATTAGTTGGCGTTAGTGCATGCGTGTTTGGTGTCAGAAGAATAATATTAGTTTGGAGAGGTGGATTGGGTTAGAGTTTTTGCGAAAGTGTTAGGGTTATCAGTGCTTTGCTAACCCTTGTCGTTTGTGCAGGAAAGGCACACGTGCTAGAACTGTGGTGAGTTCAAATTTTGAAAGAATTTCTATTACTGAATCTTTTTTTGATTTTTGTTGTATAGTAGGTGTTGTTTGATAATTTGAGTTAAATGATATTATTTAATATGGTAGATAATTTGAGTTAAATAGTGTTGCGTTCTATAAATGATAATTTGAATTAATAGTGCTGTGCTCTGTGTGATTGATATCGGGAATTCAATAATGTTTTCTGAGATTAGAGCTTAAGAGTGTTATGTTCTGTCTTAGATAAATTTAATTGAATAGAGTTGTGTTCTGTATTTCGTAATCTGAGCTTAATAGTGTTGTGTTCTGTGAGTGATAATTTGATTTTAATAGAGTTGTGTTCTACGACGAGGGTGTAGTTTCTTTTGATTCGATTGTTTTTAGTGTTGATATTATAAATTAAGAGTTGCTGTTTTTTGTGTTAAAATGAGTCTTAAATCACTGAAAAGAGACGAGTTGAAACTCGTAGCAGAAGAGCTAGCCCTAAATGGTTCCGAGTGGAGCAAAATAGTCGAGTTATAAAGCGTAGTAGATAGTTCAGAAATCTACAAAAATGATGCTATGGGAATTCGAACAAAATATTATTATTGGCATTCTTGAAGAAAAGAAATTAAAAAGTGAGAAAAAAATATACAAAATGAGAGAGGAAATTCAGAAAACGAAATAAAATTACAATAAGAGAAATTAAAATTACCTCAGTTAGAAGCAGAAATTACAATTACCTAATGCCAGGAAGGAATTACTCCCAAAACAAAATACTGAGAAGAAATCTTTAAGTGTAAATATTGGAAATTTAATTAAAAGTGTTAAAACATTAGCAATTGCTGTTCCCACTAAAGTAGAATCCTTCAATTTATTTTCTCAGTCAATTGAAAGGGCTTTTAGGACAAAAAAAAGTACCAGAAGAGTTTAAATCTGAAATCCTCTTAAATATTTTAGATGAAAGGGTTAATAATTTATTGGTATATGTGAGCGAAGAGGATATAAATGATAATAATGAGCTAAAATGTATTATTTTGAAAAAATTCCAACCAACTCCTCAAGAATGTCTAAATTATTTTCGTTTGCGCAAAAATTACATTCCGAGAATCATTTGCAATTCGCTTCAATGTTAAGTGCAAATTTTGACTACTATTTTCAGTTGAAGAAAGTAAACGATTTTAAATTATTATGTGCTCTTATAGTTTCATAGAAGAATTTTAGTAAATTAGATTGCGAATTAATGTCTCACATATCTGTAAAATAAGGAGAAACATGGTTTGAACCCCAAATTATGGGACGGGAATGTGATATTTATTTATCTTCAAAAGTTAATAAGAAACCCAGAACTGTTTTTGCGAAATCATTTCCAAGCACAGACAATCAAAGAAGTGAGGGAAGTTATGTCAATAAGTATCGCAGTTATAATAATGGAAGTGTTTCAAATGTGTATGTGTCTTGAATGAAAAATCATAGATGTAATTTGTGTAAAAATGAAAATAGCTCTATACATTCATGTCATAGTTTAAAATAAAATGTTTATAAAGGAACGTGTCGAAGTAGTTAAAAAGAATAATATTTTTTCAATTGTTTTTCCGTTGAGTGCAGCATAAAAAGGTGCAAATCACGAAATTTTTTTTTGTGGGAAACTACATCACCAACAAATTTATTTTCCAAGAGAGAGGAGAGAAAAATTTTTCACGTGTATTGAAAATGTTCCCACTTTCGTCGAGAACGTCCTTTTTTCGGAATGACCCCTCATAAATTTTACTTCTTTGTCCTGAGTCGTACGGTCATAGATGCCTTTTGTTTTATTGCTAACGTGCAATGCATATGCTGGCCGAATAGATGATAAAGGAAAAATAAACAAACTAGTAAGAATTTTATGTGACAATGGGTCAGAAAGAAGTTGGTGTTAGAAATCCCTATTAAACTGCCTAAAGTTAAAACCAGTTAGAGAAGAAAGATTATTAGTTTTTTCCTTCGGATCAACAAAGCCCACTGAGAAATCATACTCCATTTTAGAATTAAAATTAACGAATAGGTATACACTTATCAATCTATTCCGATAGAAGATTTAGTAACAGATTCTGTTACTGCTGCACCTGTTTCCGTCCCAAATGTTGAAGTGCATAATATTATGCGATCTCGCGGATTAGATTTAGCCGATTGTGGCGAAAGTGATATAAATATTTAAATATTATTAGGAGTAGATGTTTTCAAGCAGATTATTGAAGCCACTTCTTTCCAAAGGATAGATCAGGGAATTACTTGTGTGCCAACGATATTCGGTTTTTCTTTACATGGAAGTCAGGAGGAATTTAATTCCAGAATTAAAAATACAGTATCAACGAATTTTTGTGTAGCCGCTTCGGATGTTCAATTGTTGTGGGAGCTTGAGGCTTTAGGAATTTGAGATAAGGAATAGTTTGTTGTTGTTGATAAAGCCTTAATAGATCAATTTGAGAGAAATTTAAAATTTGTAAATGGTAGATATGAAATTAATTTATTGTGGAAGTTTAGAATTGAAGAATTAGGAAACAATTATTTTTGTAGCTAAAAGGCTATTTGATGAATTAAAAAACGATTGGGTTGCTAATGAGTATAAAGACATTATAAATGATCAAGAAAAAATGAACTTATGAAGAATGTGAGAGATATGAATATGAATATTTTATGCCACGTAAAGTGGGGATTAGGTAAGATAAGGAAACAACAAAAGTTAGAGTAGTTTTTTAACTGTAGCTCAAAATCTAAATTGAATCTTTCTCTGAAAGATTGTTTGGAAACCGTCCCAAACTTAAATCTAAATATTCTAGATGTAATTTTAAATTTTCGTAAATTGAAAGAAGTATTTAATGCTGATATAGAGAAGGCTTTTTTAATGATACGAATTTCCAAAAGAGATAGAAAATTCTTAAAATACCCTTGACATTCTGGTAGACCTAATAAAGAATATAAAGTTATAAGAATAAAAAGACTACCTTTCGGTTGTAAAAGTTCACCCTTTATTTTGAGTGCCACGATAAAGCATTGTATTAAAAAATTGAAAACAGCAATCCTAAATCAATCAAAATGTTAAATCTAGCACTTTACGTAGATTATTTACATTTTGGTGGAAATAATGTAGGCTATTCATTTGCGAGGTCGACAGATGCTGTATCAATATTATAGCATGGTGGACTTAAGTTGAAGAAGTTGAGATCTAACAGCAGAGAGTTGGAAAAATGTGGATGGATAATGGACTTATCAATGCTAATATAGTGGATGAACATCAATTGAAGGTTCTAGGATTGAATTGCAATCCATAGAAGGATGAGTTGTCGTTAGAGGTGAGGGGTTTAGTAAATTCTTAGAAATCATTACGAAACAGTAAAATATGTGTTTTATAGACAGAGGCAAGAATTTTTGATCCTCTGGGTTTGATTGCGCCATTTGTTATACGTATTAAGTTATTGCTGCAGGAAATTTGGGAAAGATTGGGACGAAAAGTTACCTCATGATTTGTGGCAAAAATCGGTTAACTGATGCAATGAAACTGAAAATTTAAGTAACTTTACCATTCCGGGATATTGTTTTCTGGATTGTAAATATCAGAAAGTCGATGTACGTGTGCTTTGCGAGGCTTCACTAGGTGCTTACGGATCAATGGTTTATTTTAGATATTGTAGAATTGGTGAGAAATATAGAGTATCCTTTGTAATGTCGAAGAGCAGAGTAGAAACGCTAAAGAAATTATCACTACCATGATTCAATTGATGGCCATGGTGATAGGTGTTAGAGTTGGGAAATATCTTAAGAATAATTTCTAGAATGAAATAAAAAATGATATTTTGGAGCGATTCTTCTATTGCATTACAATGGTTAAAGGAGAGTGCGAAAAGATGGAAACAGTTTGTTACCAATCGAGTTGTAGATTCAGGAGGGATCGAATTCGAGTGATTAGAGTTATTGTCCAGTCGGAAGATAATCCAGCAGATTTACTTACGAGAGAAGTTTTTGCTGAAAATTTGGTGTTTAATGAGAAATAGTGCTTAGGTCCAGCTTGGTTTTTAAAAGGTAGTGACAATTGGCCTAAGCAATTTGTCAAAGGGTCACAGGAGATAGACAGTGTAGAATTAGTAAGGGAGAAAAGGAAGGATCCTATTAAACGTTTTGTAGTTCAGTTGGAGTCAGAGGAGCAGCTTTTGAATAAGTTTTCAGTTTGAAGTAAATTGCAGAGAGTTGTCACATGGTGTTTAAGATTCATAGGAAATGTTAAAGGGGATAAGATTTTATCTTTATTCTTAGAGACAGCTGAATTTAGTATGTCCCATGATATTATAATCAAATTAGTCAAAAGAACAGAATATGTGGAAGAAATAACCAACTTAAGAGCGGAAATATGTTAAAAAAAGAGTCCTTTAATTTCCTTAAATCTGTTCTTGGACAGCTGTGGACTACTAAGAGTTGGAGGACGTTTAAGGAATTACAACTTACCAGATACTGTAAAACATCCTTTTTATTATCGAAAAATAATCCTATTACGAAGATGTTGATTGAATTTTATCATAAAACATATATTCACGGGGGAGTGCAATTAATCAACTCTGCTATGAAACAAAAGTAGTGAATCGTAAGAGGGAAAACTGCCATTCGTAGGGAAGTAAGACTCTGTGTCACCTGTGCCAGATTGAACTATTTTCAAAGCATATTATGGCAGATTTATCAGCTGCAAGAGTGAACTCAGAAAAAGCATTTATTAAGGGTGGGATGGATTTTGTAGAACTTTTCTTGATCACTCCTCGACGTGGAAGAGGAGTTAAAACATTAAAAATGCACGTTTATGTATTTGTGTGTTTCACGACGAAAGCTATCCATTTAGAACTAGGAGTGATCTTTGAGCCCAAACATGGATCGCGGCTCTACAATGTTTTATCGCTAGGTTAGAAAAAACATAGAAAATATTCACTGACTGTGGCACCAATTTCATCGGTGTAAAGAATTTTTTAAGATCGTAGGAATTGGAGACAAATTATAATTATTTGAAGGTGTAAAATGTAACTGTAAAATGGACTATGAATGTTTCATCTGCACCGCATTTCGGAGGTATATGGGAGGCAATAGTGAAATCTATAAAATTTCACATGAAAAGACTTATGGGGTCACAGATCCTTTCTTAGGAAGAGTTTTCCCATTAGTTTGGTGGAAATTGAAGCGGTACAGAACTCTCGACCTTTAGTTGTCACTTCTAACGACCCAAATGAATTTTCTGTCATAACACATTGTCCTTCCCTTATCGGTTCAGAATTAAAGCGTGTTCCTGAACCCGATTATTACAGTGAGAAAATTTCCATTCGAGAACGGTGAAATTAGTTGCTCAGATCTCCCAATCGTTCAGGAAATCATGGTCAAATGAGTAATTGACTCAGTTGCAAATGCGCAACAAGTGGGAATTTCCCAGTGCAGAGCTAAGTGTGAATGATTTGGTGCTGATTAAGGACGACAACTTGTTACCACTTTAAGTGGAAAATGGCAAGAGTGATTCATGCTTATAAAGGGACTAATGATAGAATAAGAGCAGTGAACATAAAAACTGTCTCAGGTGAAATGAAGAGACCAATCCATAAACTGGTGAGACTTTCTGTGAACGATTGATTTATTTTTTGTTCCATTTATTTTTTGTTTGATATTTCAGTGATAAATGAAAATTTGTGCTCTATTGTGTTATAATTTGATATATTTTATTTTTTAGTACTGTGCTTAGTTGTATTTATAATTTGATTGATGACGTGGTCATGAAGGCCCAGTATGTTACAACCCCATAGTGTTACCACACACAGGGTATTGTGAGTAATCAATGAAGTAAGAATGTTAATGACTATAGAAGACGCTGTTAACTTTATTGCAAGTAAGATAAGAAATGTGTATATAGTGTATATAGGGTTGTTCAATTTCGC
Source organism: Nephila pilipes (assembly GCA_019974015.1). Lineage (NCBI taxonomy): Eukaryota > Metazoa > Arthropoda > Arachnida > Araneae > Nephilidae > Nephila > Nephila pilipes. The sequence continues at coordinate 302,235 of BMAW01120966.1, read as the reverse complement.
TCTTAATTTCACTCTTAATTTGGAGTTAATGTCATTCACTCTAACAATAATTAGTTGGTAGTTAACAAATTAGTACAAACTGTCACCTATTCATTTTAAAGCTTACAATCCTAAATTCTAAATACGCATTTGTGAGTTATACACATTTTTCTTAAACAAATCATTGCAAAAACTAATTTCTAAGTCTTTCGTAATTTACGAAGTCAAATCAGCTATAAATTTAGGAAAAAAATTGATAACATACCAATAACCAAAGAAATAATCAGCATAATATATTAGTTAAAATATGCAATTCGCAAATTCTTAAAATTGAATTATTTAAAATCTGAAATAATATGCAACAGATAACAATAAACACACAATTCAATTTTCTTATTACTAAATTTTCAAATTTGAAAAATAATTTCCCAAATTAATCTTAATACAGAAATATAATCTATTTGCATGTGAAAACAATTTTTTTAAATTTTACGTTTTACTATTTCAGAGTTTATGTTTTTATTGGATGATCAACCTAAATAAACCATACGTAAAAAACAAAATTGTTAATTTAATACTTAGTACACTAATATGCGAAACTATTACTTCAATATTGTTCCAAAAGAAAACTCATAGCTGGAGTAATTTCACTTAGTTATTAAAAATAAAATATAATAAATTAAATAAAATATTAATAATTAAAACTTTATTCATTTTTCACTGAACAATCAATTGAATTTTTCGACCTTTACATTTATAGTTGTTTAAAATAATAATGCTGTTTATTTTCAACTAAAGGTTTTTCTTTTTGTAGATATATGGAATACATCCAATTGTTCCAAAAGTTTTAAAATACTTTAGTCTAACATATTACTTGAAATTTTAATGCGTTTGAAGCACGTTCCTCTGTTTTGTTTTCACAATTTATGGAGGAATTTTTAGATAAACTGTTTTTTATTCTCAAACATAATTTTACCTCTCCAATGAAGGAAAATTTTCTAAATAACTAGACTCATGAGGCGCACTTATATCAAATTCTTTTCCATAACTAGACGTCAAGTCAGATAATAAATCTTCAGAAATCAAGGTTAAATTTTCAATATTATCTTTAACATTCTTAGTTTTTTCTAATGAATATGATGACAGCGTAATAGTGTCTAATAATTCTCTTCCAAATGCTTCTGATTCGATACAAACACATAGCGGGTAGACTTAATCTTCACTAATCAAGGCTTCTTGTTAGAATATTCAATTGCAAATCAAATTTTTCCTTTTACTGGTATTATATAAAAATATAAGAGGGTAAGTCAGGTATATTGAGTACAAAGCAAAATAAAAGTATATTGAAGCAACTGCGCCTCGGTTATTTTTTTTCTCTTTATAAAAGATTGTTAATACGTTACATGATACGTTCATTACGTCACAACGTACGTAACGTTTTTGCCATTAAGTTCAGAAGGAGGTTTTTTGCATTTAGATGATCATGTTCCACAACTTTGTAACTCATATTACCAATTTTGAGATAGTATTGCTTACTCCTTTGTTTTCTACCAAGTGGCACTTTAAATGGTTTATCTAGTAGCATCTAGCTACTCAACAATACCTATACACCACTGTTATGACCATAGCTGCAGCTGTTTGAAAGTTAGGTGGGGATTGGACTTATGAGTATGTAAGAGTAAATAGCGCTTATGACATAAGTACGAGTATCTAAGAATAATGCTTAAGACTTAAACGTACTAGCCGTGGATCCATGATAAGAAGCATGTTATAAAAGTAACAATGTTTATATTTGTTTAGGTTATATTATACACAAACACACATCTCAAAGACGTGATCACAAAATGTAGATAAGACGGACAACACAAGCCTCGAGAGCAAAAAAACGAATCGAATGAAACTATGTTGTATTCCACGGAGAAACTTTTCTAAATTTTTGAGCAATCTTAATGTTGTTAAACCATCAAAAAGATGAAGCTATTGGAAGCTTCAACTTACTTGGTTAACTTCCTCACGTACGTAATGTGATATTATTAAATGGTTACCATTTAAATTGACACTCGTATGTACATGTATTAAACAATATAACCCCACAACTATAATGACCCGTGTAATGATATCTATGTTAGCAAAATTCATAAATGAAAACAGAAAATAATGTTCCTAACATGATATGTTTTTGACAATTGCTTGGTTACATATGATGTTTTCTCAAATGTGCGGAATAAATGATGATTTAAAATCCAAGAATATGGAAATTAGTTTTTAGATGTTAATGTAAAAACTAATCGGGGTCATAAAACTATTAATTATAATTTCAAAAATTTGCAATATGAGATAGGATCTTCAAAAATATAATTTGGTTTATAATCTTAAGCATTAGAATAAACAATAGTATAAAACATGTATAAATAATTGTATTAAGCATTGCTTTATTGGATTCCTTGTGGTGTAGAGAACACTATTTTTATTCTAATTATACAGGCTATGCAATGTTATATAAGACATATTTTAATGTGAAGGTATCTCTTAGTTCCAAGACTATTTATAATGATTCATTTTCATATTACCTTTTAAAATTTAAATAGAATATTTTTATGAGCCAAACGTTTTGAATACTGTTCAAATGGATGCTGCTCTCTTTCTCTCTCTCTCTCTATATATATATATATCTAACAAGAGCAAGACAAAAAAAAAAAAAAAAAAAACCATAAAAGCATCGTGAAGGCTCTCGAGACAAGCAATTGCAGTTAAAAATTTAATCAAGCCTTAGGCGTATATTGCTCTATCTGAAGAAAGTATACTTTTAATTTTAGATTAATTACGAATATACGAACAAACTGCACTTGTTATAGAAATAATTTAAAGATTGTCCGAAGAGCTTTAAATTTATAATAATTTTTAATTATCCTTTACTAGAACACAGATGATGTTAGTTTTTTTTATTTATTACTATGAATAGTGTGACAACTAAGTTCAGGGTCCTAAAATTATTTATATTTCTCATTTGATCAAAAAATGAAGTATATATGATTCTCTTAGCATTTTACTATAATGTCTTTATGATTATGTTGGATATAAATTTTAATTTTAATGTTACCACTGACAAAACAATGAGAAATTTAGGATTTTTATACAGGGTGAGCCAAAAAGAAGTTAACATTAAATGGTTGTTTAATCATTTTAAATTATAAAGTTATTAGAAGGAAATTTATTACAGGTTTTAATTTGTCATTCCATTGCCTCCATCACTATGGAGTCCTATCATTGTTGTTTAAAATTCTCGGCGTTTGGGCTGGAAGTCCAACAAGTAACACATTAGTGAATTAGTTTTACAAAAATACTGTGTTAACACCTTTTTTGCCC
>BMAW01120966.1:279067-295180 GCA_019974015.1 Nephila pilipes | reverse complement strand
ATATATATATTATATAGAGGTGTTTTCTCTCTTAGTTTCTCTCTCTCTACTATTATATATATCTATGTACCTCTCTATATATATATATGATTTCTGGATTTTTAGTCTTTTTAAATATTTTTAAATTTTCTATTAAATTTTTCAGTATGTATATATATATATATGTATATATATAATATATACATGATACATATAATATTATATTAAAATAAACTTTATATACCATTGTTATACAGATTGTTCTCCATTATAAATTTATAAGCTATATATAAACTCTTGATATATATTATTAAATTACTTGATAAGTTCTAGCTTTGAAACACTACATACAATTAAACTTACTATATTTTTTTTCGTTATAAGGCATTTGACAGAGTAATAAGGGTTTCCCTTTTAATTAGAAAAGTAATTTTATTACTTAATTAATTTTTTAATAAACATTGTGTCATATCAAGTTACATTCAAGGAAATTTGGGCCTAAGTTTGCTTAGCTGTACGAGCAAGACAAAAAAAAAAAAACCTAGTAAAGCATCGTGAAGGCTCTCGACGGACAATACTGCAGTTAAAATAATCAAGCACAATCATCCTGTATATGATCCATTTAGTAAAAAACATTTTTGCTGAAAAATTATTTCTTTTAACTATTAGATTTGTTTATGTAATTAATTTTAATATGTATCACTTCATATAATAATTGAAATAGTCGACAGAAGCATGACTTTTTCGCTCCTGAGAAGAGTTATTTTTAGTTATGTAAATATGAAATCTCTATGTATTCTTAATTGTAAATAATAACAAAATTCGATATGACTATTACTTTGCATGCATCCACAAATCATCGATTTATTTTTTCCCATGCTTAAACTGTATAATAACTAGATATTTCTAGATCTATTTTGTTTTATAAGCAAAACCTCTAAATAATATTTTTATACATTGGCAAAATATGCAAACAATTGTGAAGATCCATTAAAAATATGCTGGTTGCTTGTAATTTGCTTATGTGCATTATACGTACCACGACATAATGATAGTGAATAAATAAACGAAAGAAAACAATATCAAAATGAAAAAATTATATTTCGTGTTTCTAAAAAATAAACGTTAAACATTGTGTTTGAGATTGAAGGAGTAATTAACTGTGAGAGCATGTACCGTACTTCAATTGACTAATATAAGTAAGTTACAAATGATTCAGGAAACTTTAAATTTTAAAACACCATTTATTAATATTGTGCATTGAGAATAATTTTCGTTCAAATAGAATAAAAAAGAAGTTAATCCAATTGTTCACAAAATTAATAGTTAATAATAATTAAAAGTTATTAAATAATATAATATAGTGATGAAAAACAAATAACAATAGTAACATTGTAGATATCAATACAAGGAAGACCAGAGCATCCAGAAAACGGTAAATCTATTGTTGCCAGATGTCCTCTTTTAATTCAGTACAAACTCACTTGATCTCGGAGGGCAAATGAGAGAAGGAAATTCTAAGAGGTCTAAAATGGGAACCAAGTTAGAAATTTGGAGGACAACATTCGGATCGGCAAGGCAAGAATTCCTTTCCTCTTCTGCCATGATCTTCCGATACTTGCACGGGTATAAATATTAATACCGTTGATGCTCAAACAGAATACTTGCAATTTACATGTAGATATTAGTAGTTTTAATGAGCCGAGAAAGGACAAATGAATAATGGATTAGTAGTTTTAATGAGATGAGAAAGGACAAATGGATAGTGCTGCCTCATAGCATGGTGAGAAGGTGGCAAGCGGTTCAAAGGTGAGCTGACACAGGATCGTAATTGTTGAAAGTGTTCTGGGAGATCGCTAAAGGAAAAGAAAGTACCAAAATGGAATTCGTTCTTTTTTTTTTTTTTGATGAAACACATATTAGCCATCCCACTTCATTCACTTCCAACCCGCTTAAGCCACAATGCTCTTATATATTAAGCATAGGAAATAATTTTTTTTTCTCTTCAAACAGTTGACAAAGAAAATAAACTAATTTTCATTTAATGTTACATGTATTAAAAACTCTATATTCTTTCTATTTTATTGTTGAAGTGGAATTGCACATAATAATGAACTTATTTACAAGCAACTATATTTAATATGGTTGTGTGACTTTGCTTCTGGTTTTGATTTAAATTCTCATCACTCAAACTTTTTCAATACGTCATTTCAACATAAACAATGTAACTTTGGAGTTTTCAAATCTCGATTTTGCTCTTATGAATTGAAAATTGTCTTTCACTAAACACTCAATTTGCACAGTGCGGTCATGGTAACCTAGTGATCATGGTCACGGACTTGCGGTATGTATCGTTTTCCTCGAATTGATGTTCAAGCCTTTTTCCCACTAAAGACCCTCGTGTAGCGGGGATGAATCGCGTAAAATATGGTAGAGATCCCAAATCGTCCAGAGAGTGTTGATATTTGGAGAGAGAGGGACAAGCTCAGTTCTCGTATTAATCACTTGACCGAGCATGAGATCCTTTATCATCGTGCGACATTATAAAATGCCTTAGTGCTGCTTTTCAGTACGACACAATGCCAGAAAAATTGAGACACATATTTTCAGCAGAAAATAAATTATATTTAGTTTTTGCATCCATTATATTAGCTTAACTAACCACTACAACATGAAAATATGCAAATAAAAAAGTTAGGTTGGCGAAATGAAGTTTGTTTTGTGATATTTCATGACTATTTGAGATAAGTAATATAAGCAGAAATAGATATTGGGGGACAATTTTAACCAAAAATTGTGGAGTAGTTTCAAATATTATTCATAGTAATTTAATAATAAGTAAATCTCAAACTGCTGTTTACATATATAAGAAGTCGTTTGTAGCTATATGAACAATGATATTTTTTTCTACTTTTGTCAATAATAAATTATTTTCCTTGTAGACATACACTAACATCCAAATGAATGTACATTATAAGTTACAATTTCAAGTGAAAAAGTATACATGGAAATAAAAATTAAAATAGCTATTATTCTGGAATTACTAAATATTACATATATTTTTCCTTAATATAAATTTAATAAATCCCGTTTTTGGGGGCATAGCACAATTTTTTTTCAATTTTTCTCATAATAAAAGATGTTGATTAAATTTAAAATAAGCGACTGAAGAAAATACCTTGTGTTATATATATATATATATATATATATATATATATATATATATATATATATAAGTTATCCTTTTTTTTATCAATAACAAAAAACAGGGATATGTGTGAAATGCATTTACCCTTTCATAAATCCATTTCTTTAAGCATATCTGTTATAAAAATATTCGCTTGAAATAAAATGAATAAGAAAAATATTTAGTTAAATGTTTTAAGAAAATTATGCATCAGAAGAATGATAAATATAATGTTTACTTCTTTTTCTCACAGTTCATAGAATAAGATAATGAATAGATAATATAAATAAAACATAAATGCTACCTAATATTGTTAAAACAGTTGATAAGTAATGTTAATAGTTCTTATGTAATTTCAATGTATAGATAATTTCAAGTAAAATTTCATGCAATCAAAATATTCAAAAATGAAATTTTTTAATGAATATAGAAAACTAAGAAACGAAATTATGTAAGTGGGTAATTCTTATAGCTTACATTTAACAATACAATAATCTATTGCGAATGTGTATAAAAGAATATGTTGCGAAAAGTATTGGGATACGTGATCCCCTCGATTATGGGGCAGCGTGTTTTAATTTGGGATAATCCTTCTTAACCTTTTCAAAATAGCATTTGAAAGATCCGCTGAGAGTCATCCTCAAGAAAGTCACCAGTTTATTCGGGAGGAAAATGCTCTTTATTTCTCTTTGTGGTGACCCTGCATCTCTCCTGGCATGTAGTGACCCTACGTGTCTCCTGACGATACATTTAAATCACAGTTTTCATCAAGACCGACACAGATACTTACACGAATTCATCAGAGAAGGACTTCATTTCTCCGCAGAGACTCATCACACACGCTGCATACACATACATTTACAAACTCACTATCATAACAATATTTAGCACTACTTAAATCAATGGTATTTGTGTCGCATCTCTCAAGTGTGTCCATTTTACATATGTATCAGTTAATTTTCAATATATTTGTTTTAATAAACTTAATGAATGCACCTAATAACTATCTTCTAATTGAGTAATTTGTTATTCCTTCTTTTTTATTATCGTCTTGATAAGAGCTTTATTTCTTACCACTATGCGATCCTTTGGTCTCATTAATCTCTAAATTAATAGTTTTAAGATAATCAACTTAGAGAGAAGAGTTCCATATCATTTGATTTTTTATTGAAAGTAAACAAAAAAACTTATCTTTTCACAATGGGATTATACTTGACAACAAGAAACTCTTTTACTAATACTCTTAAAATCTTTTACCAAAAAATATCGTTTATTCAGGCTAACAACTCTTATAAAACCTAATGAAGGAAATAAAAATGTAATTTAAATATAATTACAAAATATTAAAGAAATCCTAAATGAACATATAACTTGAAAATATGTAATGTAAATAAATTTGTATTTTTTCTTTCGTCAAATTATAAAGAGCCTAACATGAACCAAAATTAAAGTAATCATATCGTTATGAAAAAGCAAAGACATTTTGCGTAAGAATATTCAGTCAAATTAAAATCTTTTAAACTTAATATTTATAAAATGTCTTAAGTAATAATACTTGTAGAAAACTGACAGCAATTAAGCATTTAGAATATTTTTATTAAGTATTACATAAAACATTTGCTTAATTGTTTTAAATAATTGAGCACTTACAACAATTAGCTTAATACTAAGCATTTACATTAAGATTGGATTTCTATATTCTATACACATTTAATTCAAAATAACTAATATCTCAGTTTAGGGTGTGTAAAAAAACCCTTTTAATTTGAATTACTTAAAATCTTACAATATTTTTTATTGTTTTCTGATTTTGATTACGAATGCTTTCTATTTCCGTTCTTTTATTCATATTATGCCTCTTAGTTAAACATGCTTTCGAAAATTTTGTAAATTATTACTTACTCATCCTCTACATTAATATGCACTCTACATGTGTTAATATGCACTCTTACATTAATATGAACTTTTTTTAAAACAAATTAAAATGCTTTTGAATTGAAATAGCAATTTAAAAATACAACGACTATTCATATTGAAATATTCCACACTCGCGTTTAAAATAATGATTTAAAAAATCAATGCTGATACTAATCCTCTTCGAGAATTGTACATTTGAGAATGAAATTGTCTTTCCAATCCACTATGTAGTAACATAATACTTATATCGGAAGCATTTTAATGAAAAGTTTTCGAGAAACCTTTTCATCGTTTCCATCATTCCAAGAACCTTGATAATACTTGGGGCACAAATCGATAGCTTCATACTGAATCTAATCTCAAATGAATGCATCCTTGAGCTGAGAGTAATAACTTCAGATATTTTCTGATGGAAAATAGTGTATTAAAAATAGTAACGTGTTTTCTTAAGCTAGTTCTCAGTAATTACTCACCCGAAAAGAGTAATTAATCGTCTTTATATTGTTTTAGAATAATAGAACATAATTAATAAAATAAACTTTCTTCAAATAGTACATCAGAATGCAGGAAATTACAAAAAGCAAACAAATAAAAGTTCTATGCGAAGTTTTTCGAAGAACAGATTTAGCCATTCAATTTGCGTTTTTTTATAATTATTATTAAATTGCTCAATTAAGTATAAGAATTAAAGTAAACGATGAAATTTCGAGAAATGGACAATAGTACACTTTTCTGATATTAAAATTAAACTAAACGATAAATTATTAAATTGCATATATATTTTAACTAAATATAATTAAAATTCAAGCAAACAATAATTATGAAATTGAATGTATTTGAGTCAAATGTAATTAAAGTTATAGCAAACGATATATTTTGAAATTAAATATTACATCAGTTACACTTAATTAAAATTGATGCAAACGATAAAAAATTGAAAAGTGATCTGGTAAGCCAAAAGTAATTCAAGTAAAACTATAGCCCCTTTGGTGACTAACAAATAAATAAAATTATAAATAATAATAATGAAAAAATAAATGTAACTCAGGAATTTTTGGATCGTTATAAGATTATGTATAATTATCCATGAAAAATATTGTCTATGAATTAAAAAAAACATTCAATGGCATAATTGACTAGAAAATTGAAGGAAGAAAATATGAAGTACTGAAAAGCTTGTTTTTTTTCCTTTATTGAAGAAGCTTTTTTTTCTTTGTTGCTGTGTTGAGATGTGCATTTTTCTTCAAACAATAAATCAGTATGAAAGAAATTAAACACACACATATTACATTAAAATTTTTTTGGATTGTTAAGATTTTTTGTAATTTCTCATGCATATTGTCATCTGCCAATTTAACAAAACTAAAGTTTTGGTATGATTGAAGAGAAAGTCGAAGGAAGAATATGTGAAGTTCAGAGTAGTTTATGTTAAATCCAAGTTAGACTTCACATATGTGTGAAAAGATGTACTGAATCTCATCCTTGGATTCCACAGTATTTTATATTTTAAATAATATTCATTTTATTTCTTTGCAGACAGTATCATATCACATTCATCTGTTTTCAAGTACTTCATTTATTAGCTACCCAAGAGGCTATTGTTTTACTTTACTCAAAAATGTCGTATCTGACCTTTTTTGAAAAATTTATCTAGTTATTACATATATTTTTTATGCCTGCTTTCACCAGTAACGAATTTAATTTTCAAAAATACGTCATAATAAATTTCTCCTAAATTTTTTATTAGATTAAAATAAACTATGAGTAATATATGTCTGATACACACATTCGCCACTAATGAACTTAATTTTCAAAAATATGTTGTAACAAATTTCCTATAATTTTTTTATTGGATTGAAGTGAAACAAATATAAAAATATAATACTTTATTTGCTGATCGGTTTACGTTTAACCTTAAATCATATGTAAACTGGAATCAAAATACGACAGAAAATAAATATTATTATTAAGAATTTTAAGCTGTGAGGCAGCCTTTATTAGACACCCAAGGGGCTATTGTTTTAGGTGGATCATGACGTGTATATATATATATATATATATATATATATGCCAATATTGAATATACACCACTTGTTTTCCTTTTTAAATTTGCAGAATAACATTCTAAAAATACTCCAATAAATTTTAACATGTATAGAAACAATACAATTTTTTGAAGAAATGTAGTAGACTGAAAACATAAGTAATCGTTAATAATTTTAACCATATCTTTTACTTTGGATTTATAGATTTTTAAACCAAAAAATTGAGTATAAATCTAGAATAATTCCTTTATTTTTTAAATTAATTTAATGTTTTGTTGTGTATCCTTTTGCATGAAGAACTCTTTAGAAATCATGTACATCTATTCGAAAAATTGATTAGAGATCCAATATCTAATGGATATTCCTCCCCCCCCCCTGTTCTTGTAATACTGTTTTGAAGTGTTATTTGTTATTAATGTTACATTTTTGAACATATTTTTCCAACCAGTGAAGACAAATTTTCAATCACTAATATCTGAAGAATAAAATGTACGTCGTACTATTATACAACTACCATAACGTATCAACTATAGCTGTATATTTTGGATTTGCGATCATTTTAAAATGTAAAAAAAGAACTAAAGAATATTTTATAATTTCAATATATCCAAGTAATTCCTTTTATCCATGATTCCATAAATAAAATATGATATTATCTAACTGATTTCATAGTCATATAACCTCATAAGAACCAATCTACTAGCCTGTGTGACATCAAGGACGGCGTTGAGGGAAGTAATTCAGCGTTAGGCCTCTGATATACGTATTGTCTACCACAATTTTCAAAAGCATTGAATTAGCTTTCATCATTAAATGATATGCTTTTCCAGAAATACTTATGCTTTCAAATACAGTTCTTAAAATGTGGCATAAATTTTTCTTTGTTTGTTTTGGAAATGAAGGTTTTTCTTCTACCTATGCGGTTATTAAAATTTATTTTTCATAGAAAGTATTTTTTGAATTTTTTTTCTGCAGAAGCGCATGCTTCGATTGCTGTGGAATTAGACGAAACAATTCTTTGCAATTTTTTCTAACTTCTCAAATGATGTTTCATTTAGTTGTTGAATTGAAAGGATTCTTTTTCTTTCACTTCGAAGTTTATTTATAATTTGGCTTTAATTTTTATACTTTTCAATCATTTTGATAAGCGTTAGTGGCTGCTTTGAATTTTTATTTTTTGTAATGTTAGAAGATTTACCGTATTTAGACATTCGAATATTAAATTTCTGCGCTTTAAATTTATATCTCTGATCTGGAGTTCATTTTCCCATTTAAAATATATTTTCTCCTAGTTGTCAAATGCTTATACCTTAAGGAAACAAAACCATTACATGGATTCATTGCAAAAACACAAAATATTGGTAGTAAAATCGAAATCTTTATACGGTATTTACTCAGTTTTAGACTTTAAATCTTAGTGATTTTACGTATATAAATTGTCTTACTTAAATTGTTATCAATATTTCCTTTTTGTTTCTTATTATAATAAGTTTTGTAATGTACCTTTAATTTTTCTCTTTAAAGTAATAATTGAAAGAGCATTTAATTAGCAAACAAATATTAATTATAATAAAAAAATACTTTAAATACAACCTCTGACAATAAAGTTTGGTGAATGAAGTCAGAACGGCCGATCTGGCAACACTGGCGAAACAAAACGCTGAACCTGGGTAGCGACAGGTGTTGACCATCTGCCCCCACCGTTGTTTAGTTGAGCATCGTTTGTGTTCCATATAAGACTTGTTTTACAAAGTGCTTGTTTAGTGCGTTGGTTTTTAACTGAGAACAGGAAAATGTGGCGAACAAAAGATCAATTTAAAGCTTTGGTTTAAGCTTGACAAGAGATCGAAAGAAACTCATGCGATGCTGGTACGTGCTTATGAAGTTCAAGCACTGTCCATGAAGTGTGTGTAAGAGTGGTTTGCCCGTTTCCGAGAAGGCCGGGAAAGTTTTTCTGACAACCCCCGTAGAGGAAGATCGGTGACCGTCAGTGACAAAAACATTGAGAAAGTGAAGAAATTACTCATGAAAGATCGTCGATTAACTGTGCGCATGATAGTCGATGAACTGCAGATTAACCATGAATCCATGCGGCAAATCGTTAGCCAAAATTTAGTGATGAGTAAAGGGCCACATCACTTCACTGAAGATCAGAAGCAGGCAAGCATCAAGACGTGAAATGAAATTACACAAAGCTCATAGATTTTTTGTACATAGATTTGGAAAAGGAATGAAGTATTAATCATATGAGATATTATAACTATAATCTGTTAAGTTCTTATAACTGACCTTCTATCGTACCAAAGCGTACCTTCAATTCATTGTCAAAGGTTATAGAAATAATTTGGTCTATTTACAATGTTTTCTCACCTTATTCAATTACAATTCCGTCATTTTCAAACCATGGATGATTATTAATTGAAAGTGTTTCCATTACTTATTGGGAATAATCAATCTGAGTTCCTAAAGACTTATAGTTCACAAAAAGCATCAGTATTTATTCCAGGAGTTATAACTTGTCTTCGTAATTTATAAAACAAAACATTTTTTTTTAAATCTCGAATAACTGAATCTTGAAAACATAAAATCTAGTTCAAGCGTTCCAAATATGATATCTGTTACACAGTAAATATGTTATCAGATCTACTATATTATTAACATTTTACTGAATAGTTTTTATATTTATGAAGTATTTTAAGCTGCATGTTAGTTTATCTTAAAAAAAAGGTTTTCATTTCAAACAATTATGTATTGTAATAATATTGTGGCATCCATTTCATATAAAATACATACATCTATTAAATATGAATTACTCATCTGCACTAGAATGTGTTTAAATGAAATAAAATAAACTGATAAATACACTACACACATACACGCAACATATTCTTATTCCTACAAATACTCCATTTTTATCCTTTGAGATTTCAAAGTTCACTTATCTAGTGTATTAGAAACAGGAGGAATTTGTTTTACTTTCGTGACGCTTGGTGGTATTCGTACGTAATATGCATTTGAAAGAAGAAAGCAAATGTATGAAATTTAATTTAAAGATTTTTTTTCTTTGAAGTATTCAATTTTTCCACAATGAAATTAAAAAAATCTGTAAATTGATAAATTCAAAGTAATTACATTAGAGTTCTTGATTCAAAAATATTTATCAGTTCCTTCTCACTTATGTCTAATGGGAAATTTAGAAGGTCAAGTTTAAGGAGATAGAGTGTACAATTTATGAGAATATTTAAGAAAACTCCTTCTTAATAAAAATTTAATTAGAAATCTTTTTTGTAAGCTTTTGTATATTTCTACAGTTATGTACATTTTTGTATCTAAATTCTCTTTTCGTTATGTCATTTCTAATGCTATGAAAAGTGATTTTACTTGTCTTCAAAATTTATATTTAAATAATTTAATTTTTAAGCGCAGGGCTTTTTTTTTGTGTTCAAGTCGGAAAAATTCTCATAGATATTCTTTTAAATCGTATAATTATGACATGCAAAAATAATTTAAATTAACAGCAATTATTTAGATCGATAAAAAAATTTTAGAATTAGAAAGTACTATCTCTCTTGTGTAGTAGTTGGAGAAAACTGTGAATTCACCAATTTTAATTCAGAAGAATGTTTTTAATGCTTATAGCTATTAAAGCGTAAGTACCAAGACAGTGTTAGAAACTGTCCAGGAGATGGCACTGAGCGATTCATTAACACGGTTTACCATCGGAGGAATACAAGTGGAACTATTACAAACTGATGTATCTAGGTGTTTTATTATGTTTTCGAATACAGCTTGAATACTTTAGAATAAATCTGAACCAGAAAATTCAAAATCAAAAACACGTATTCTGTGCAATCAACAGGGGTTACTATTTCTGTGTGAAATCACTCCCTAACTCTTTTGATTCGAAGAAGAAAGTACCTCAACTCCTTTCAGATAATGTCAACAAGGATAACTATATATACTTCCAAAAATAGGCAAACACCTCAACAATCAAAGGTTCTATGCAAGATGATTCCTTGTATGTATCCAATATACTTGATGCACAAAAATGCTCATTTACATTAGGCAGAACACGTTCGATGAATCAAATATCAATTAGTTTCTATGTTATTCACGGAAGAGCTTTAATTTACTTTGTCGAATGATTCAAGTCATACAATTATCTGGAAAGAGCACGGCATGTGTATCTTAGAGATATTCTGACTGCTGTGAAGTATTGCAACAAGAACCATATGTTATTGGTGATGTGATGAATACATCCGAATGTTTGATAATCTCAAAGCTATATTTGCTTCAGGAACACTTTGAAGAAGAAAATATGATGTGGAATCCTTTTCTCAGATTAAATATTTATTTAAATCTATGCATTTGAAGGTTAATTAGTGAAAATGCAAAAGTGAATATAGTAAAATGGGAGATAGAAGTTGTTGTATACTTAAAACGCAAGGGTTCAATAATAACGTCGATATGCCAAAAACTATAGAAATTTTATTTACAGACACTTTAACTATTGAAATGAAAACAAGACAAAAAAATGGCGTCACTCGCTTGTGAACATTAGAATACTGAATAATCCAATACACTTCGCGCGCTACTATTGCAACGCCACCTGTTGCCACTAAGTAAAATATAAATATCTTACACTTATAATTTGGGAGGCTTACACAGTGGATTCACAACAGAAGTTCTGATCAATGAAGAAAACAGAATAGAATTAAAAGAACTAATCGCTCAAGGAAAATACTATTATTGACGCAGTCATTTAACTTACTGAAAAAAAAATACAATTCAAGTTAACAGGTAAATAATTGTACATACCTGGGAGATGATAAGTGATGTCTCAACGTAGAGATTGGTGAATAGCTTTACACTTTATGTGTGTGTATTTATGTGTGCTTTGAAGTGCGTAAGATGAGTGTTTGTCGAATTCGTGTGTGTGTTTGTGCCAAATTTTGGCGTCCTTATTTAAATGCGTTGCCGAGATGAACGTAAAGTCGACACAAAGGAATAAAGAACGCCCTTTATTTTCAGAAGTACTGATCATATTCCTGAACCTTAAGCATGTAATGACCCTCTGCGTGGTTTTCATTGGTATATTCAAAGAGTCTAAGAGAAACCAAACCAAATTAAGGCCCACTGACTCTATGACTAGCTCGATATCCAGAGTTAATATTACAGGGCATTTTTGGGAATATCTTACTACATTGATGAGTGACTTCAGTCCCCTTTTGAGGGCGTAAAATGAGCTGGAACACTTATTTCTCCATGTTTGGTTATTGATTCCTATTCCAAAGGCAGATAACTTAATTAACAATATAGAAAGTCGATGATACTAATGCATTATAAGTAGAGATGGAAACATTACATATTGAGACATTCTTTTTTAAATTTATTTTGAAAAAATCTACACACATTTTTTCCAAAAAGTTAACTTTAGTAAAAAAGATAATTCTTCATAAATCATGCTCGATATCAAAATTATACATTTTTCTATAAATACTTGTTTAAATCAAAATTATTCAAAATTTCATACTTTATGTTAATTTGTTTTTATCAGTTTTGAGAGATAAATATATTATGATACGACAATGTTATCTTACGAGTGTCTTTGTGTTCATCGGATGAACATTGTTTTCCTCCATCTTTGTTTTCGTAAGAAATAATTTTAATATAAGGAATTCGATTCAATTTTACCATCTAAAATGATATAATTAAAATGAGAAACAATGTAGATGGAAACAATTTATTGGAATAATTTGTCAATTTCGAAGAATAGACTTCTTTATCATATGTTGGATATTGGAAAGTATAAGATACATCGAGAATCATTGAAAGATACACGGAATATAGAAATTAGCAGAGCTAACTTTATATATGTAATCTATAAATAGTTGGACTTTATTATTATTATATTAAACATATTATTTTTTTCATTTGTAAAAAATAGCTAAGCTTTGAGAAAGTTGTAAAGGTATTTTTGTAATCAAATCAGTGATAGTTTGTAATGGTATACTGTAAATACTAAGATTGTATTATTTCTTATTTGAGTTATAAAGCATAAAACATGAAAGAACACAACACACCTGACTTAATACTGTTCACCCATAAATAAGGTGATTGAACACAATATCTTTAGATGTTTGGTACGAGATCGTCATAAAATTTAAGAAAAAATCTCTCTCGAAACCCTTTTGAATTTTTCATCTCACCCCACTGCAGAGTAATAGTGATGTGTCCCAAGATGGATATGTGGAGTGCGTTGCTCTATCATCGTTTCCCAGCATAGCCTTTATTTTAGATATTATTATATTTGTAAGTTTTGTGTGTTTGGGTAATGTATATTTACCTAAATTGTATTCGTGCTGGTAGGAATCAATATAGGGCGTCCATAAATTATTGTGCGAGTCTGCTTACCTCAAAAGTTTGCATTAAAACATAAAGGAAATTATTATTATATATTTCTATAGTAAAACTCAAAATATGTCTTGAACACAAACTTAGTTAAGTAGCTTCCTCGTGTGAGTCAATCATGGCAGACGGATCTCAGTTTATTCAGATAATTCATGTGGCAGTTCTTACAGTTTCACATGGTGGAAGGCTGATAAATTATATTTCAAAATGCCAAGTTCACAAGAGAAAATATTGGGGATTTTATCGCACTCCTATGTAAAATCCTTCACCATTATAGGACTCACTTTAAGAATACGTATAGGATAAATGAAACCTTTAGATCCTTCTATAAACCCGTACAATTGGTTAACCAATTTTGGTAAACCGTTTGTTGCATAACCGACGACGTTTTAGGGATATGTCAAGGACATTATTCCAAAAGCTCCTTTGACCCCACTGCATGATCTGAAGTGTAGAATTCCTTCTGAAGGGCAACACAGCAAGTATTGGAGATGGGGAATTTTGAATGGTGGGAATTTGAGTTCCAATGGAAGTGGTATGGGCCACGATAGGCAGATACGTAAAAAATATTTGATTACATAGTTTCCATATAGACCGTAATTAATTCATTAATAACTTTTTGATAGATTTGATTAAAATAATCGGTGTTCGATTATATATATATATATATATATATATACAAACATATATACAAACATATATATAAATATATATATAAACATATATACAAACAAATATACATATAAACATATATACAACCTCTGACAATAAAGTTCGGGGAATAGTCCAATAACATTAACGTAGATGAAACATTAATGAAAGTAATCTTACTGTCTTTCAAAATAGTCTTCTTTTGCGATATTTTTCAAGTTTCGTATCACGTTTGCCGAGCATCATTGATTCTTTCGTTTGATAATTTTTGACCTTTTCCCGACGAGATGATACAGAACACCATTCCATGCTTTGCCGTTTCATTTCAGGGTCGTACCTGAGACACCAGGACTCATTCTCAGCGACAACACATTTCAAGAAATTTGGTGTCGCATACACTGTTTAAACAAAATCTTGTGAAGCCTCTAAACGTGCCAGCTTCTGATCTTCAGTCAAGTGATGAAGCCCTTTTCTCACTACTAAATTCTGGCTAACGATTTGTCGTACGGATTCACGGTTAATCTGCAGTTCATCAGCTATCATACAGTTAATCAACTATCTTTCGTGAGTAATTTCTTCACTTTCTGAAAGTTTTCGTCACTGACGGTGGTTGCCGGTCTTCCGCTACGAGGGTTGTCAGAAAAACTTTCCCGGCCTTCTCGGAAACGGGCAAACCACTCTTACACACAATTCAAGGACGTGCTTGAACTTCATAAACACAATACCAGCATCGCATGAGTTTCTTTCGATGTCTTGTCAAGTTTAAACCAAAGCTTTAAATGGATCTTTTGTTCGCTCATTTTCCTGTTCTCAGTTAAGAACCAACGCACTAAACAAGCACTTTGTAAAACCAGTCTTACAAGGAACACAAACGATGCTCAACTAAACAACGGTGGGGGCAGATGGTCAACACCTGTCGCCGCTACCCAGGTTCAGCGTTTTGTTTCGCCAGTGTTGCCAGATCGGCCGTTCTGACTTCATTCACCAAACTTTATTGTCAGAGGTTGTATTTAAAGTATTTTTTTTATTATAATTAATATTTGTTTACTAATTAAATGCTCTTTCAATTATTACTTTAAAGGGAAAAATTAAAGGTACATTACAAAACTTATTATAATAAGAAACAAAAAGGAAATATTGATAACAATTCACTGAACTTTATTATTAGAGGTGTTATATATATATATATATATATACACTGGTTATCATAAATTAAGGAAAATTCACAAAAATCGCGATAACTCAAGAAATTACACATGGAATTTTATGAAACTTACCCACAATATACACCACATAGTAAGGTATTAAACAACATAAAAAGAAATTATCAGACATTAATAGTAGTATAGAAATTAGCACATGTATAAAATAAACAAATTGGAAGTATCGGTTTGCAATAGAAAAAGTACCTTTAATATGGAATATGATTGCCTCTAGAAGCAATACAGCACAAACAGCGATGTGTGATGCTTTCAATTATGCGGTCTATCAGTTCAATAGGAAGTGAGAGCCATTGCTCTTGTAAAGCAGATGCAAGCGCGGCAAGGGTCTGAGGGGGCGGATTGATGGCAGATACACGCCTCCCTAGAGCATCCCAAACGTGCTCGATAGGATTCAAGTCCGGGGATCGAGCTGGCCACTCCATGCGCGTAATTGTTTCCTGTTGAAGATAATCATCAACAATGCGAGCTCTGTGTGGTCTTGCATTATCGTCCTGTAACAGGAAGCAATCACCAATCGCCCCGGCATATGGGCGCACATAAGCATCAAGGATGTTGTCTCGATAAACCTGAGCATTCACGGTTCCCCTTGGAAAGACATGGAGGTCTGTGCGCCCTCCTAAGGATATGCCTCCCCAAACACAGACACTGCCTCTTCCGTATGCATCTCTTTCACGGATGTTTGATGGATGATAACGGGTCC
>BMAW01120966.1:264067-276567 GCA_019974015.1 Nephila pilipes | reverse complement strand
CACTGAAAACGTAAAAGAAACTTCAAATGTTGGAACTTTTAAATAATACTTATTTTAATGTAAACAGAAAAATCTCTAATCAATACAACAGTAGACTGATTCTCAGTTTTATAGAACAACACATAATAATAATGTATTTGTGGCCAATCGCACAAGAGAAATCTCTTCATAATCAGTAAACAAACGATTTTTTTGTAATATTACTCTTGTCCTTTTTGAGAGGCAAAGAACGACTCATTTATCTCAAAACTAGCATTTACAAATTTAATTTTAAGTGACTGGAGAAAAGATCGGCTGCTCCTTTTCTCTAATTCTTCTTACAGCTCCGCAGTCAAAATGACATACAAAAATGACTTAGGAAGTCACCACATATTTAACAACAACAAAAAGCAAGAGTTAGAGTAAGTACATTATATCTTCTGAATTTCATGTAAAAGATATTTGATCAAGGGCCAAAAATTGTACTATATTATAATAAAGGAATTATAAGTATAATGCAATTTTTAAATGGATAACTTTTAAAAGGAAAAAAAAATTGGATTTTGATTACAATTAATGATTATACTCAGTTCTGGCAGTGAATATTTAGAATTTTAGCGACTTATTTGAAGGTTAAACATCAAGTTTATATATTACAAATAAAATCATAATTTACGTCTCGCGTAATATGTTTTTTATTATTCAGGAGTAAAGGGAGTGGTTGTAGGAAATGAGATTTATTACTGATCTCCCAAACTGTGGCAGATGTTTCTTATCTGTTCGCGAAGATAGACCCCAGCAACTCTGAAAATAATTGAAAATATAATGTGAATGAAATATTCCTAAAATACGTGTTCATTTAATCAGTTCACAAAGTAATTGTTAAATCTATAATCTAACAATGCACTGAAAAAGGTGCAAATTCTCAGGGACGGCAAATAAATACTATTCGCAGTGAAAAAAAGTGAAAGAGCTCTAAAACTGTTTCTAAGAAAAGAATCTTATCAATAATCAGATTTCATACATAGTAAAGTACCTTAAGGAGCTTTTCACTTCATGCTCTAGAAATTTAAAATATAATCATGAATGACGAAAAATTATTGAAAAATATATATAGTTTTATATAAGAAATTTTTTGTCCAGTATTTATTTTGGTAATTGTAAGACAGTAAAAAGTTTAACAAAAATATTTGTTAAATTGTTTGAAAGGTTTGGAGTCAAGATTTAATCTACATAATTTTTAATTAGATTTAAAAGCTAATTTTAGACGAATCGGAAGTTTAAAAGATGTTAATATTCTGAGATGTAATATTATTATTAAAATAAGTGTTCTTACAAAAAAAAAAACAATTTTCTAGAAAAGAGTTAAAAGAAATCTTTCCTACTCAAAGTTTTATTTTGAACAAAATTTTGAATTTCACTTTTTGTTAATATCAAGAAACTTGTTATATATTAAGTATATACTATCCATAATAATAACGGTATTTTTTAATGTAGTCAGTATATCATATATTTTGAATCAAAAACAAAAATGCATTTTGTAAGATCTATTAAGTTCTTGATTATAGAAACAATAATCATAGTAGCAATTAAAGTTTCAATTAAGAAAACAAGAAATAAAAATAAATCGATTACGACAGTAAAACTTCGATGTAAGTCAGAGGCTAATTAGGAGCACAACAATTACCTGGAAATGAGAAAAAAAGTTAAATAAAACAAAACATAAAAACATCTTTACATTCAACAAACAATACGAGTATTAATCATATTTTCAGAAAATGAAAGTGACCAATTTGTGAACTATTGAATGGCATTTTTCATTTAGCCAATGTAAACTTTATACAATTTGTCTATAGTGATAAGCGATGTAACCAATTTTTTTGTTGAATTTGTACAGAATATTTGTAAAGCTCCCATCTCATTCACTTTTCTTTCACATATTAATTTGACTACACACTTTAATGAAGATTTCAGTGAAGAAAATATTTTTTTCAAAATACTTGGATGCAACAAATAAATGTTATTCTGGAAATTCGCAGATTGCTTCGCAAATTAAGAAAAGACTTCTACTAGACCTATCCGGGTTATCATGATATCCGAGTTAGAAATGTTCAAACTAATACGGTTCTACGGTTGGTTGATTTAAGGCAACTTCACTATAAAGGGCTATTGACAAATAATCTATTAATTTTGAACCATGGTCAAGTGTTGAAGATAATACGTGTTTGTGTATGAGTGTGAGTTGACTTTTCACTTCCTCATTTTTCACACCACACCACAAGAAAAACCTAACGCGTTCAGACTTTTTCAATTTTCAATTGCCATTAATAATTATTTATGTTCCATTAATAATTTTTTATGTGCCATTTATGGAAAAAAGACTCAAATCAGTGCTTTAATGTGAAAATAACTCGTCATTCTACTCGTGATCTTATGCAGAAAGCTGAAAACAATGCACAATTTAAATAATCGTATATTCATTGAAATACATTTTTTAGTAAATTTTACTCTTTCATGTTCCGCATATTTATTTATTTCAGCTTGAAATATAATCAAAAGCAAATGAGAATTTTAGGCATTTTTTTTTCCAAATATCTACTCATCTATTAGGAAAAAAATACAGTGTTAGTCAAAATGATTCACCCGATTCAAAATTTCATATTTTAAAAATAAATGACACAAAATGTTGAGTTATGCATGGATAAAAATGAAAACTCTTCTTAGTGCAGCTATTTCACTGAAGCTGTTTCAGAAGTTTTTTCAGAGCTACTTCGCTGTTGGATTGGCCCAGTGGACCCGATGAATAGATATTATGTGATGTGGTTTTTTGTGATTTTTTTCTTTTGGGCTTGTAAAAAGTAAAGTATATACGCCAC
Organism: Nephila pilipes; assembly: GCA_019974015.1. Classification (NCBI taxonomy): domain Eukaryota; kingdom Metazoa; phylum Arthropoda; class Arachnida; order Araneae; family Nephilidae; genus Nephila; species Nephila pilipes. Next base: position 273,712 of record BMAW01120966.1, on the reverse strand, counting down.
ATATGCCTGCAAATTTATGTGAACTTAAGCAATAGATTTCTATTACTGTACAATTAATTACAACTGAAACCTTACAAAGTGTTTTCCTGGAATTTATATATCGAATTGGCACTATACAAGATGAATATAATTAAAGTTGCACTTTCAGAAGGCTGTAAAAACCCAATGTTCAGGATGACATGATATTTCATCTGAGTATATATGAACCAATGGGAGAAAGAAAAAAACATAAAAAAAAGAAGGAAAAAAAGTGCATTGATATTCGTTTTCTAGAAATGACGCAGGACTTGGATTTTTGCGCCATGAATCTACAATCATTAACTCGCTGCATCTTATTGAATATCGATCCCCTAGTATAATTCGATCTTGTTCAACAGATTACATTCACTTGTGAGCCCGTATTTGTTATTTAGGGCTTGTGCAAAGAAGTATGAACTATATCGAAGTGTTTCTTCCAGTATTTTTTACATATACTTCTCGCTAAGCAGTAAAATCGAGATAGGGTTTCATCTTCCTGCTGTTGTAGTGAAATGATTTAAATTAAATCTCTATTTAAACTGAATTTATAGTGAATTTATTCTGAATTATTTTGATTATTTGAGATTTAATTCCGAACTTATTATTGAGCTATATATCCTGCATTATAGTAGTTTAAATGTTTAACAATGGAAGGAGCTATACTAGTCATGTGAGATAAAAATTGATTCCTGTAAAAGATATGTGCATTTTAAGAAGCTTATTAAAAGACTTTATATGCGCACCATACATTTCACGTGTGATCAAATGGCGGAGAACACGCAATTCCTGCTATTCTGCGTCACTGTAGGTAGTCATGATACTATCATTGAAGGATTAGGCTATGCTTGTGAAGCATTTTTATAAGAACGGTGACTGCGCGAGAATTACGTAGAAGAAATTCTGGACATTAAGGGTTTAAAAAGCGACTCTGGTCCACTAACTGTATTCAGTCTGAAGAAAATAATTGATAAAACCAAGATATAGGCTCATTTCATTTGAAATGTGGCAGAAAAAGGAAATCAATTGCTTGACGTCAGGAGAGGATATGGCTACAGGAAGGAAGCGTCAAACTGTGCTTTAAGAAAATGCAGTCCACGGGGAATTTGTCTAAACTTTAGATGTGACTCTCAGCACTGTTTATCAGATTTTACGAAACATCCTGCAATCCTATATATTCAAAATTATGAATGTTCAGGTCTTGATTGCTGCTGACTTGCCAAACTGATTAGTTTTAGCCCTGTAATTTTTTGCTCGGGTGGAAGGGGACAATGCATAACCATTGAATATTTTGTGGACAGAAGTAGCACATTTCCATCTCCCAGGTTCTGTCAATACTCAAAATTGCAGAATATGGGAAAGACTATCCTTTCCAAATGCAACAACTGCCTCTTCATTCTCAAAAAGGTGACTGTGTGGTGCAGGGTTATGGCAGGATTTATGGTTGGACCATTCTTTTTCTAGGCGATTAGCGCTTTGCGTCCTGTCACCTGTACCATCAAGGAAACACGTTACAAATATCTTTTGCATAACCAACTCATTCCATTACAGAATAAATGGGGATGTGTTGGTAGCACAAGTTTTATGCATGAGGGCCCTCCTCCGCTCATTTCATATTCAGTGAAACAGCTGCTCAATTATCACTTTGAAAATGACAGAATTATTAGTCGCCGTTTCCCAATAGTCTGGCCGCCATGATCACCTAATCTGAAACCTTGCGATTTCTAGCTTTGGGATTACTTAAAACATTTTGTGTACGGAACATTAATTGGGAACTTTGTTGAATTGAAAACAAGCACAACGCAAACAATTCAAAACATCACAACTGCTACACTACGATTTGCTGTGGAAAATACTATCTTGCACTTTAAATTTGTGTCAGAAAAAGGAGGATAGCATATTGAGCCTTTTTAAAGAAGTAGTTGCAGCTTATTCACTACTTCCCTTTCTCAATGTTTTCATCATTTTTTTTGCTTCTTCTACATATTTTGGCCTAGTTACAGTAAAACATCGATTTTACAAAACCGCTATGACATCACCTAGTTGTGGTGAATGAGCTTTGAACAGAGTCCACAACAACTTAGCCCATCTTTTAATTAGCCTCTTATAGCTAGTGCAATGCTTTCTATCACTCCAAATTTGAACTATTTTTTTCTTTCGCTGAACAAATTCCCATTACTTCACGTATACTCAGATGAAATACTTGGCCATTCTGATAAGTTGTTTTTTACAGCCTTTAGAAAGTGCGACTTTAATTATAATCATCCTGCACTCTTAAATAAAGGAAGTTACTTCTTTTATTCGTAAAAAAAAACTTCCATATTTTCTTTTTACAGTCCATTAATGCTTATCATTCTGTGCTGTTTATTTATGAAAATACAGCTTTTTGAAATCGAATGAAAAACTTTGATTATCTTTATATATTAATATTAATGATGTGATTAAACAAATTTTAAAAGTGTGAAGTTTGATTTAGTTTTTGTATGGCATTTGGTATGATTTACCATCATTTCGATTTTGTCTAGCAAGCTCAAATAAGTTCATTAAAGCTTAAGTAAGCATGTAAAAATTGAAATTAAGTACATTTTCGTGTTTTCTTTCATAAGCTTGGCCGTTAAGCAATAGAGTGAGCTTAAATTCGAAGACGAACGCAGGAGAAGTTACGCGAGTGGAGATGATGTACAGGAAGTAGTTCACGTTTTGATTTATTAATATTGACGTTGATATTTACAAAATAATCCTATGATATATTTATATTTATTAGAAGGCTTTCAACTTGCATTTTCCATAACTTATTTATAATTAATAAGTTTTGTTTTACGTGTAAATATTTATTTCTATTATTCCTCTAGCTGAGTATTGAAATTGCATTTATAAGTAAAATAATAATTAAACTCTTAATCAGATACTTCGTGAATCCTTGGCAGCCATCAAAAAGAAATAAATTAAAGATAATTCACAGAAATTCTTCAAGCTTCGTTAACGCTTGCAAATAATTTGAATTAATGCTCCAAAAATTAAGTTAAAATTTCTTCAATCTATTAATATCCGTAAATGTGTAATTTTATGCAATGAACATTTCAAATCACAAAAAGTATCCTCATGTTTTAAATGGAAATAAATATTGCATGGTATTTTACTTTAGTAAATGATAGTTATGGATTTTTGTAAATTGAAATTTCCAGAATGTTATGGACACTATTATTCTGGTAATTTCTGATTTAATTTAATAATTGCCTATTTACCTACCACAAAGAATACATTTGATTCCGGAATATTGCATTTAATTATATATATACTTTTAAAACTGTCAAATAGCCAAAATTTCCAAATAATAGAATAATTATTTCAATCGTATGCCATTGAAATTGCTTATCTAATTATGTATATTTTATTTTTCTTAAAGACTCCATATGATATACTTAAATATTTTTTTTAATATCTGTACTCACTATGTAAGAAGAAAAACTTATCATAAGATCTTACCATTACTTTATTTGAATTAATATATTTCTAAAACTACATAAATTCTTTTGGAAATGCAGTAAGTTGTTTTTAATCATGAAAGATAATACTTAATGGGTAATAATTTTCTTTTCTAGCTTCCATATTATTCTATTTGTAAATTTTGCACTCCTTTTGATCTTAACATATTACAATCCTCATTATTCCGTACGATGAATTATAATAGAATTAAGGCTAGTGCGTAAATTAAATCAAAAGTTACAAATAATTAATTTCTCAACTCTTAAGGCAGAACTAACAAATCTCTATTATTAGAAATTAAAATTTCATTAGTAAAGATAAATTCTCCTGGAGATATTGCTTATAATAGTTCTTTGTGTGAGCATTTGTTTCTGTGCATTAAAACATTTCTCAGCCTTATATATATATTCTCAATGAAAAAAAAAGAGCTTCATACCTTCATTTTAAGAAGCTGTAGTAAAAAGACATGATATACGAATACATAGAAAGAATCTAACTTACCTTTTAGGCTCAGATGCTTTCTTTGTGTCTTATCAATGTAAGGCGCTCTAGATAAAACTGAGATGGGAAAGGGTCTCCTATTGTTGTCTTCTTAATACGTCAATCTCTTATTCAGAAGTGGAGTTAATGCTGAATATGCTGAATTTGGAAGACTTGGCATTATCTAAAAGTTTCTGTTCATGTATTGATTTCCTTTTTCTTTCCTGGGTAATGATTTTTCTTAGTTTTGACTACGTTTACTCAGAGATGCAACAAAGTTAGTTTATTCAATAAAAACTTGTTACTTGTGAAATTTTTAATAATAAATTAAGGATGTTGTTATTTGGTAAAAGTGCTTTGTTTGAACGTTTTATGTCTGTGGATTTATAGTAATCTCGATTTTCGTGTTAAATTCACGGTCATTACATTTTAAAATTTTTTTAATTTTTGAATGTTCAGCTTACTTAAATATTTAAAATTGACTTCCAATTAAAATTGAATTATTAACACATTTCGTGTTTAATTTTACTGCTTTTATAACTAAAAACAAAAGTATATGTATTGTAGAATTCAGATCTAATATTCTATTTAATAGTATTCAGATTTGGCAAGAAAATGACACTGAGATATTAATAAAAATTCAATTGAAGTATATATTTTAAGGAAACTGTTTTTTTTTAAATATTTGTTTTATTTTTCTCACGATTACTATATATTTATTAAAACAGGAATTTACAAAAAGAGGGTATTTGACTGAATTTTAAATCTAATTCTCTAGTTCACACAATCAAACTTTCATAATTTATGTTTTTAACTTATAGTTGCATACTTAATTATAATTTGTAATCAAAATCTTCTCTATCTTGACAAATTTGATTTTTGAGAAATCCAAATAATCAGAAAGGATGAGAACCTTTATGGCTTATAATTTAATAAATAAAGTTATATTTCTCACACAAACACACATAATGACTTACAAATATTATTTTAGCTATATGATTGTATTTCCAAATTAAATGGACGAAATAAATTTTATTTTAAATAATAATTTTATAAAAAAAAAAAAAAAAAAATCTAAATTGAGTTATCGGAGTATTTTAATGTAAGCATTATTTAAGAGAAAATTACAAGGGTAATATTTATTTAGCTTTGTTAATATTATGATGAAAGTAATAAATAGTTATATTTATTATTCTTTTATTAATGTTTTAGAAAGGCCAGAAAAATTGTATTTAATTCAAAATTTCTGGAACGCATAAGTGTTTCGCAATCAACAACAGTAATATGAACACTTATTTCGAAGAATTGAATGAAAAAAGATGAGTAAATGATGTAATTTAGAATGGCTATACACATTTAATTAAAACTTTTAGAAAACAATTTTTGTTGCTTTTCACTGAAATAAACTTTTTCTAAATTTTAAAGTGTTCATTTACATTTAATTGCAAATAAATGTAAATCCAAAATCAAATTCCATAACATTCCGGAATAAAAGCTGCCTTGATAAGTTATATATTTATCCGGAAGAAATTTATTAACACGATCCGATGTAACACTTGATACACTTAGCTGTTATTTAAATGTTACTCAAAGATCAGAAAAATCATTAACCTAAAAATAATGCACATTTAATCGTTACTTTTGATTAATTTAAAACATATTTGTCAAGAAACTCGATACGTCTGCAAGTGGTGGTAAAGAAAATGTAGTTTTCAGATTATACTTTTTGATTCTTCTTAAAAATATAAATTGGTTTTCTTTCTCATCCAATATTAATAAGCAACAATAAAAATTTCACGTTCTTCTTCGAGTTAAATTCCCGTTAGGGGGGCATTAATGATTAAAATTAGAATAAGAATAATTCCATGGTGAATACTTCTCGAGAATCTTATTTTTAAAACATTTATTAAAAGAAGGAAACTGAAGCTGATGTAAAACCAAATTTATTTCTATGTTATGAGGAGAGGAAAAGATGCTTGTTAATAACATGTATTTTTAAATTAAATGTCTTAAAAATAATTTTTAAAAAATTGTATTGATAAAATAATCAAGATTAACAAAAAAAACCCTTTTTAGTGTATTCGTGTTTAAAGATTTTGAAAACAAACATGCAAAAGAAGTTATTTGAGCAACCTTATTTTTTTCTTTGATTAGATTTCAATAATAAATAAGCTCCCTTAATCTCCGAGAGAAATTTCTAATAAGGTAAACGAAATAAACTTGCATATGAAAAGAAATTTTTAAAAAAACCATTATCTGTTTTATACTTCAAAAATCTAGTCCTTAGTTTACCGTGTAATTTAATTACAGTTTTAATAAAAATTCTCGATAAGTCATCGTGTTTTTTATCTTTTTACAACATTCAAAAAATTAACTTGAACTGGCTCTTGTTCACTAATTAGGATATAATTAACCTCCTTAAACATGATACGCTTTAGAGATAACCTATTTTTAAAATATATCCCTTAGTAGTTGAAAGTGGCCGCACCCATCATATATATAGTATAATAAACTATTATTCTTTTTATAGTATATTATACTCATAATTTTAGATACAAACATCTTAAAAATTGCAACGTACTTACGTATAAATAAATATTCTGTGGAACCTTCTCGGACCACTTGCAACCATTTCACTTTATCATGAGATGGCATGTTAGAACAACTTAATTCTGCATGCGCAGATATGCAAAATGTTTATGTTTTGTAAATGGACCTACGGTATTAACATTTATACACTTGCAGCCTACAGAAAAACGCAGCAGAAATAATAAGAATTAGTTTGCTTTTTTCTATTGTTCCTCCACCGACTATCAATCTTAACTTTACTCCCTGACTTATCCTTCGACGACCAGGATTTACCATGATTATTTTGGATGAATAAAAAAATCTTAAACTTGTAGATTCCCCATTCTTTCAACGCAATTAACCAGAATTTTCTGTAGCCGTTTGCTGGATGTTCAAATTTTACTTACATTGATGTCTCCGTGGTTACTCGACAATTGTGCTTTGTTCCATACGAGCGTGATAATTTTCTGATACAAGCTGTACCCCTTCAGTCATCTTTTAGCAATTATTTTTGTAAATATATAAACTAACATTCTTTCTTAATTTTATTCAATTTGAAAGAGTGATATTTTAATGTACAGAATTATATTTAATATGAAAAATAAATGCTATTGTTTTAAAATATTAAACTGTCATGGATCCTTCTCAGCTACCGATCTGAGTCGTTTGAGATATAGTATATGTTTAAACCTCTTATTATTCATTCAATATAAGCAAACACTTTACTTAACAAAGTATTTTTCATAGAAATTAAAATTATATATTTTATTTTTTGGTACAGAAACAAATATTAATCAGAATATAACAAAAAATAGTAAGGAACTAGATAAATGATAATTGAAATATACTTATGAGGAATGCAAAGCTTGAACATTTTTTTTTTCGATAAAAAATTTGAAATAATTGTCAGCTTTGTATAGTTTATGATACTATTTCTGGAATAAAAAATATTTTTGAAAAATCCAACTTGAAATGCATTTTTACAGGTTTCGAAACTAGATTTTTCTACAGAAAGTTGAAAGATTTTGAAAAATGTATACAAATTTATGAGATAATATTTTAGATTATCTTCTAGCTGTCATTTATCTAACGTCATTTGTTTACTTTTTTTTTTACTTATGCACACATTTGCTAATCATATGAAATACCACACATTTTATATAATAAGCGTTACAAACAACTCTATATCTCAGAAACAAATAAATAAGTATAATATCTACGACAGAAAATTCACCATAGTTGTCATTCTCATATTTTCGTGAACCTTTATTTCCATGTTTCAATCGGAATACACTTTCGTTGCAAGTAGCTGTAACTTTTCCTAAGACCAGAATTTCTCAATTTTCCAGGCTACATTGATATTACATTAATTGCTTAGTGTCATCACTTTGAACATAAATCAGACCAAATGATGGATCAATGAACATTCATCATTTTTTTATTGTGGAATTAGTTTTGAGCAAATATATCAGTTATAAAAATAAATTTTTTGTAGAATGAAGTTTTAAAGAATTGAAACAATATTTCATATTTTAGTTATCCTTGAATGGAAAAAGATACTGAAGGTATTTGTAATTTAAAAATCAATTATTATTTTCCATATTTGAAAAATATACATTGTCCACATTTTCTTATATTTATTTGCTAAGAATATTAAAAGTATTATTTTTTGAAATATCTGTCTTTCTATTTCAAATGTTCACGATAAGTTGATCATGTGGAATTTTTTTTTAACTATTATGTATCATAAATTTGCCACAGTAACCTGAATATATGTGAGAGTTCAATATTTAGCGTATATCTGCCATACAAATGTTACAGTTCACGCTGTTGGCGAAATTGAGTGCAATGCTGTTGTTGCCCACAACAAGCAGGTTCAAGGTGAGGAACAATAATTACAAGTTGAGAAGATTAAAAATATTGATATGAATAATTCAACTTTATTCGTTCTATAAATAATTTAGCAATTTTCTTTACCATACTTATTTATCTTTTAAAGTATAACAAGGTCAATTCTGCCATATCCGAAATTGGTTGTATATGTCTCGCTGAATGTATATGAAAAGGGCAAAATATTTTAGCCTTAGAGGGAAAATCCTATTATTTATTTATAAATCAATCATATCCGTGCTTTATCAATGAGTTTATTTTATTATAGCTAGAAAGAAATTAATTTCTATGTCTCTCGTTCTTCGTCAGGCTGATGAATAAGGACAACACACTGTTCAATTACCCGTGTATATTATTCTTTTTTTTTTTAGGTAGACTTTCAGAGACTCTATTAAGATAAATTACAGCATTACAGGAGGAGAATCTAAGTGAATTACTAGATTTATTTAGTACAAAATGACCTTTTTTCAAGAAGCACTTTTCGAGAAATGTTAAGAGTAGAGAACAGTTTTATTTCCTCCTTTCTTTCTCATGTTAAACAAGTTTATGAACCTTTTGATTTTATTTTCGAAATAAGTTGTACAATTTTCAAGAAATTTTCTTCATTCGAGGAACACACAAAACATTTTTTTAAGTAAATAATATCAAACTAAAAGCGTATTTCTTTCTACAATCTCCTATTTCTAAGCTCACTAATTTCTAAACTCTTTTCAAATTATTTTTGCATAATAGAAGCATCAAATACTTACAGAAAAAATTCTAATTACTTTACAGATACATCTTAAAATGGAACAGCTATTGAAATAAATATGAGAGATTAGGTGCAGTTTCAATTATTGCTAAATCAAGTCATAAAATGATATTTTAAAGCGCAAAAGCGATATGTTCATTGAATTTGATTCAGTAAGATGCAGAGGAAACATTTGTTTTGCAGGTTTAAGAAATGAGATTTATGTGTGTATGAGAATTTTATAGATTCATTTTTTTAAAAGGATTGTATTCAGTTTTATGAAACCTGTTTATACCCTCGATTTTACTTTTGCTTTATTGAAATATATCAATAACCCTATTTAGATAAAGAAAATTGATAGAATATTTCGGTTCTTTAAGGTATAGACACACTATAAAGTATATTTACTAACTAGATTGACAGAAAACTGCATGAAGAATTCATAGAGTTAAACATATCTATTTGAATGACGTTAG